>CAJQUW010007022.1:0-387974 GCA_907163375.1 Prostheceraeus crozeri | reverse complement strand
CTCCCGAGAATGAACCATCGGCTCTCTTGAGGGCCACCATGGGGCAAGACATGATAGAACCTCCTCGCGGTTTGCCCTGGGCAGTCTTCGGACTGGCGAATACTATCATTAAGTTGAATCTGCTATCAGTCAACTTGAACGTTGCAAATGAAGTTCGGTGTAATACTTCCTTTCGACGGCGTTCCTGTAAAGGGCGGCGGTGAAACCCGTAGCTATGTATACCGCAAGGGACATTCGGCAATGGTCAATCTTGTTAAACCTCTCTGCGTCATGTTTGCAAGTGATTGCCTCTGTCTCAACGTAGTATGCATTCGCGCCAGGGCGACATTTAGCCAACTGTCGAAGGTTGCCTAAAACTTTCCATTGCATACGTTATGAGAGCCATGAGTTCTACCTGTCTCTATCAATGAGACGAATTGATGAATGGAATGAAAGGGAGGACACTCACGCGCCACACGCAACATAACACACTTCTCTCTTCCATAGTCTAACAAGCTCTTTACACATGGATCGCAGTCGATTGCTATCCCTGAAGCATTCTGATTCGCTGTTGAGCAATTCATTGTTGAAAACCCTATATAAGCCAGAAGATTGTAGCGCTTCTCATTCAATTTGAAGTCACGATGGAAGCCACATCTGCCGACAACATTCCCGTCTTCATCGATGAAGACAACGCCATTCCCGAGTTCGTCATCCTCGACGAGTGGGATGAGGATGAGAAGAAGGGGAAGATCAAGAGGATCATTTGGACGGATGAGGTGTGGACTCCGAATACCACTCGCATCCGAAAGGTGCCAGATGCACCAGCACGGCTTAGGCGGTATAGGGTTTATGACAACCTAACCGTCATACCCCTTGACTATTCAAGCCAATAGTCAACCTAATCCCGAGAATGAACCATCGGCTCTCTTAAGGGCCACCATGGGGCAAGACATGATAGAACCTCCTCGCGGTTTGCCCTGGGCAGTCTTCGGACTGGCGAATACTATCATTAAGTTGAATCTGCTATCAGTCAACTTGAACGTTGCAAATGAAGTTCGGTGTAATACTTCCTTTCGACGGGCGTTCCTGTAAAGGGCGGCGGTGAAACCCGTAGCTATGTATACCGCAAGGGACATTCGGCAATGGTCAATCTTGTTAAACCTCTCTGCGTCATGTTTGCAAGTGATTGCCTCTGTCTCAACGTAGTATGCATTCGCGCCAGGGCGACATTTAGCCAACTGTCGAAGGTTGCCTAAAACTTTCCATTGCATACGTTATGAGAGCCATGAGTTCTACCTGTCTCTATCAATGAGACGAATTGATGAATGGAATGAAAGGGAGGACACTCACGCGCCACACGCAACATAACACACTTCTCTCTTCCATAGTCTAACAAGCTCTTTACACATGGATCGCAGTCGATTGCTATCCCAGAATCATGTAAGCTATCTTAATTTTATTTAACACTATTTCATCTACCATTATCACCCATATGAAATGTTATAAGATTTGCAAGTTAAACTAAGCGTGCTACTATTTCCAAATGAAAAAGTATACATGGTTAAATTATTCACTAAAGCCCCATTCAAGTAAGTCAGTATGAAAGCAAAGATAATACGAAATAAACATTTATTATGGCATGTATTTTAAAAGGTCTTCATCGTCAATATCGTCCCAGAGTCTGACTTCACATAGATCACAAAAACAGTTGAGCTGCTTTAAACGTTCTTCTGCAGCGTCCCTCACGTTGTCAATGTACGCCCACTCCGCCACGGTTCGCGGTTGGGAGTTAGGGGTGTACCACTCCCATATTTGATGCAACTGCGACTTGCTGGTCATCTCCATCACCCCTTCGACATCATATTGTAAATATTTCCACCGTATGCCTGTTAGGTCGGGCAACTCCTCTTCATCGTCCTCCGATAACTTTCGTATATTGTCGAGATTGTATGTCTTCTCCACCTTCGCCTTTCTTGGTGCATTTGGTGTAACGAGCACCTTTGCTGATGTGCATGGAGAGGAGAACTCCAATGCGGTATTTGGTGTTGTTGGAGGACTTGTCATGTTGTCTTTGAAATGCTGACTTTGAATAATGATAACTTTAACATTTTTCTAATTCTTAAGTATCAACAAGCAACCAATCAGAATGAACAGCCAATGAATGATGAGCATGAAAGGATATAAGCAAGTGACATCCGTGTCATTTCACTCTGTCTTTGAGACGTATAAGTGAAGTATTCTCTAGCGAATTCTGCTATTATTTGAGGTGTACAAGTGAATTCCAAATTTGAGACATATTAATTGAGTGAAGTCTCTATCTTATTGAAGCATCAACCTTAAACTTGATTTCATTGAAATGGTAAGTTGAAGATTTCCTCTCTCATCTCCCTCAAACGTGTGGTTCATAGCATCTTCCTCAATTTCAGGCATCAACTTCATCACCAACGCCCTCCCTTCTCGAGGAAAGTTTAGAGTTATTGAGTCAAGGTAGGTTGCAACAATACACTGAGGCTTGAACAGAGATGATAGAATGATTTCTCTTTCAGGTGATGTGAGTTCCAGCTCAGAACTGTCGCGACATGGTAACGAGTGGGAATGTGCTGACTGTGGGCACATCTTCACGAGGAAATGGGATCTCACCCGACACATCAAGCGAGGTGTTTGTCGACCTAAGCCGGCATCAATCTCCGGAGGTGGGGATGATTCTGTTAACGTCGTCTCCTTTTCTTGCGACTTGTGCGCTCAGTCTTTCGAGACACGTTTTGAACTATCTTCGCACAGACTTCAACATACACACACGAACGATAGCTACACCAACGGTACCTCCTCTATCCGACTCACTGAAGTGTCCATAAATAATTTAGTGAGGAACTACCAGATGGACTCCTCAGAAACCATTGCTAACTTTGAGGAATGGTTTCATCAAAATTCATCATTGATAGAAGCGCTCTTCAACAATTTAGACAATTTTAGGATGAAGGCGCTCATCTATCTTAAAATAAAATATGTAAAAATCGACCACCATACTGGACAAATAATAGAGAGGTTGGAGTTTCACATACCCTCCTCTCCTGCAACCGAGGTTGTAGACTATGAGTCTTGGATAAATTTTCACATCCAAGGATTAAAATTAAATATTGATAAATTTAACGAGCGCGATAGCGGTCTCATTTTTGACGGCATTGAGTCCGCCTTATTTAAAATCAGTTTATTAGGAAATCATAGTGGTCAAGGCTCCTTTAAACTTTAAAAAACAAAACAGCAGTCATCAATGTCGATTGCGAATCGCAATGTTTTAAATATGCTGTCCTCTCCATTCTCCACTATAATGACATCAATGCGAATCGAAATCGTACATATAGCTATAGGCAGTGGGAGAATGAATTAAACTTCGATGACTGTAATAGTGACGATATGAAAATTAAAGATATAGAAAAATTTGAAAAATTGAACAACATTAAAATAGTTCTCCATGTTTGGGAAAAGGGATTGAAGGGTGTGCGCTACAACTCGCGTTCGAGTTGTTATGATCATGTTGTCAACCTTTTATTAGTAAGACAGGATGATAGTGAGGAATGGCACTACTGCGGCATTCCCAAAATCTCTCGCTTATACCACCACTTAAGAAATTCTACCTCATCAGAGATTTATTACTGTGACAGATGCATTCGGAACTTTAGGAGTAAAAACAAATTTGAAACTCATTATGAGTGGTGTAAGCGAGGTAAACTGCAAATGGAACGCATGCCCAAAGATAAGGAGTTTTCATATAGAGAGAATGGCGATGAACTAAGTCCTCTTCGTGTCATCTATGCTGACATCGAATGTTATATCGATGATAACATCCATCGACCAGCAGCCATTTCCTGCTATGAAGTATGGCATGACCATTTCCAAAATAGAAAAAATAAAATGCACGTCTGGCAAGGTGAGGATTGTATTTACCAATTCCTACAATTCCTCGAACAGGCTGTAAAATTTCAACAAAAGTATGATGGTGAACTCTATCGCAGATCATTGCATATGACAGCAGATGATCAAGCAAAATTTGATAGTTGCAACGTTTGCCCCAAATGTAGGAAAACATTTGACGATGATAAGATTAAGAAAGTGCGCGACCATGACCACATCACTGGTAAATTTAGAAACGCACTCTGTTCAAAATGTAATTTTTCGCTGAGGATGAAGCGGCGTACATTACCCGTCATTTTCCATAATTTCAAGGGCTACGACAGCCATATGATAATAAAAGGAGGTTTAGGTCAAATGAAAGAGTGGAAGCTTGATGTAATAGCACAAACGAGAGAGAAGTTTATGGCCATGACAGCAAAAGTGCCTGTCGATAAAACTAAAGAAAATAAGACGGTCTATTTTGATATAAAATTTTTAGATTCCTACCAATTTATGACTGCATCACTGGCCTCTCTCGTGCAAAATCTAAAGTCTCTTCCACTAACACAAAATCTTAAGAAACAATATCCAAATCTAACCGATGAAGTCATCACACGGAAAGGAGTCTTTCCATATGCATATTTTGATGCAATTAGTAAACTCGGCGAGACTTCTCTTCCGCCCATAGATAAATTTAAAAATGATTTGACCGGCGCAGAATGTAAGACCGAAGATTATGATCATGCACAAGATGCATGGATAAAATTTGACTGCCATACATTTGGTGAATATATGATTGCCTACCTTAAGTTAGATGTATTTTTGCTGGCTGATGTATTTCAGGAGTTTCGACGAGTGGCATTAGAAGAAGATAAGTTAGATCCCGTCCACTTTGTCAGTCTGCCAGCCATGTCATTTAAGTCTGCTTTTAAAATGACTGGTGAGACCATTCATCTCTTACAAGATCCAGAGATGTATAATTTATTTGAGCGAGGAATTCGCGGTGGTCTCACATTTGTAAATAAACATAGGTTAAAATCAAAAATAGTAGGCAATGACCAGACTCATCTGAAGTATTATGACCAAAATAATTTGTATGGTAGTTCATTATCCAAACCGCTACCTCACTCTGAGTTTAGCTGGTTAGATGATAGTGAAATTGAACATTTCTCCAACCCTTCCAACATACTAGCAATTCCAGATGAAGGTGATTGGGGATATTATTTTGAGATAGATCTAATCTATCCAAATAATATTAAACATAAAACCGTAGATTTTCCACTCGCACCCGAATCAGGTGAAGTGAGTAAAGATATGTTTTCCGACTTTATGAAACAATTTCATAAAGATTTAGAATCATGTGGACAACCCAAGTATAAGCCTTGCCGCAAACTTTTACTCACTCAATATGATAAGGAAAACTATCTAGTCCACTTTAGCATCTTAAAATTTTATTTAGAAATGGGCATGATTTTAAAAAGAGTTCACCGCATTATTAAATTTAGACAGAAAGCCTTCCTCAAACCCTACATAGATAGTAACAGTCAGAAACGTGCACTAGCCCAAAATAATTTTGAAAAAGATTTTTATAAATATAAGAACAACAGTCTATTTGGTAAGACGATGGAGGATGTTAGAAAGCGCGTAAACTACAAACTAGTTAATGATGATCAAAAGTATCACAAATTGACCTCATCACCTCTATTCATCGATAGAGACATAATCGATGAGGATCTTGTAGGTATTAAAATGATAAAATCTGAAGTTGAGTTGTGCAAACCCATCTATATTGGTCAAGCTGTTCTAGATTACTCCAAGCTTGAAATGTATCAACTCTTCTATAAAATACTAAAACCGTGTCCTCTCGTAAAAGAGGTTCGTTTGTTGGGTGGTGACACAGATAGTTTCTTTTTAGGTATTACCACTCAAAAAGATTTAAATTTTAATGAAGTAGGAAAATCTTTAGAAAGATATTTTGATACATCAAATTATCCTGCTAATCATCCACTATACTCCATCAAAAATAAGGCAAAACTTGGCTGCTTTAAGGATGAGACAGCAGGGAAGGAGATAGCTGAAATGATTCTCCTCCGCCCTAAAATGTATTCTATGAAATTAAAGGATAGTGATGATAGCATTAAGCGCGCTAAAGGCATATCAAGATCATTGGTCTCTAACATGAAACATAAGAATTTCAGGAAAGCCTATAGAAATAAAAATATAACGTTTGTCAATATGACAATCTTAAAATCTAAGTCGCATGAGATCAAAACTCATACTTTTAGGAAACGGGCGCTTTCAGCATGGGAGGATAAGAGGTGCTGGCTAGAACACAACATATCTCTTCCACATGGACATCCTGACACAAACATACCACCACCCAAAAGAATTAAACTCACACTACCACATTCAGGAGACGTCTTAGCATAATCATCCTTAACTTAGTATTTTGATGTTGATTTCTGTAGATAAACATTGTTGTTTTATGTATCGCATGAGATTGTTTTTTCCTTGTGAATATGTGTCCACATCTGTACATTCCCCATGTGATGACTTTTCCACTGAAAGACATTTTTCCTATCCCTGTATATTTCCACCCTTCACGAAGTAAAAAGACTTTTTGTATATAACAATGTTTATTGAAGTGCGCTCATGTATATATTTTCAGTGGATGTTGTATAAAGTCTATTCCTTCACATTCATGTACATATTTCAATAAATGTTGTATAAAGACTTCACTTTGTTTTCCGAAACACTAACGTTATGAGGGATTTAGTATCTTTCACATGGATGCACTCTTGTAAACCATTGGTAATTTTGATAGCAATAGAGGGTATAGTTTGTTTGACGACGGGATGATAGAAAATAGATTCAAACATCTTCTCGACTATTCCATATGAAGCGTCTTTATCATGAATGAAATCACGTAAAATGTATTCTTTTTTCTCACCAACAGAAATAGGTAGAATCAAATCACTTTGAATGTAAAGGTGCTGTTCATGTTTATCAAGTGTCATTGGTGTTTCTATACCAATCGTATGCGCAGCAGCAAACACAGTTTGTAGCATTGAAAAACCAAAGAGTTTTTTCAAATTTTTACTCAATTGACATTGAATGTCATCACCCAGTCTCAGAACAACGCGTTGATTTTCAATTGAAAACGAAATGTGGTGTGTCTTTACATCATATTTACTTTTCATCACATGCTTCAACTTCTGTTGTATATAAGGATTTACTACATGAATGAAGCTTTCAACTGTATGATATAGACGCGGCATTATATTGATAGCAACTTTAGATTCTTCATAAGACTGGTAAATTTTCTTGATGCGATCGCCATAGATGTCCACCCACCATTCATCATTAACTGAATCAGCTTTAGTGTGATATTCATGAGAAGCATACACCACACCGCTTCCAATAATAGGTGTATAATGTCTTACAAAATGACGCAAGGTTGGAGAGAAATAAACTGTAAGTTTGTCATTATATTTCTGAATAACCAACTTATTTTTGTCCGCCATAATTTTCTCTCCATACTTCTTACCCACAGTCTCATTCCATCGTTTTACTAACTCAATAAGTGATAAAGGTTGAACACCACGCTTTTTCAAAATGATGCGTTCTTCGCATTCTACAACATCTTCATCAAATATTTTAAATCTATAATGAAATTTGTTGATTCGATTTGAATAAACTTTTCTAACATTTGCAGTAGCAATTGACGTTAGATGTAGTCCATGACCAAAACCGAGATGCGGATAGAATTCACTATCCAACCTCAGCGTAAGACCTTTAGTAAAAGAATGAAAGCGGAGGAACTGTCTCCCACTCCAATGATAGATAGTAAACTCATAAGCTTTCTGATTTTTATTCTTCATGATGGAAGTATTACCACTGTTGAATGCCTTAATAATTTTCTCATTCCCAAATGGCTCATAAGAATCTGATTTTATCTGAATCCATTCATAGTTCCACTTTCCATCTGATGTTAAATTGTATGGGAACTGAAATGCATTATTCATCGTTATTCCATCATGGGTGCGAGGAGTCAATATCATTTCTTCCAAATCATTCACATTCTGAATATTGCTATCATAGCAAATACTAGAAACGCCAACCTCCCATTCACCTTCTAAATGCAGTGGGCGATTTAATTCTACTCGATAGTCTGATGGTTTATTTTTGGGAAATTTATTCATAGAAGCATTACTGGGCAAGTAGATTAGAAACGAGTCCTTATTTTCACTTTCCATATTATTCACATTGGAAAAATATATTAGCATACGTTTGCATTAACTCTTCATTCGGAAATGGAGTGTGATACTTGTCACAGCATCTTTATGAAAAGGAATCAACGCACCAGCATCGTCATAAATGGCAATATCAATTTGTGGGATGTAGTTTGATTTCAGCTTTGTATAATGCACTTTCTTGAAAGTATGCTCAGATAAAATACTGCAGCTCTTTGGCTGGTATGGTATCATTGCTAGCAATGGAGCTTCAACATCTCCCACACGTACATCTTCACCAATATTGGAATATATCTGAAAATAGTTAATACGACGCGATAGCGACATGTCTGCGCTAGCTTTGGTTACAGTACCACTTTTAAAGATATTTTGGTCAAAACCCAAAATGTCCATTAGAGTTTTATCCATAATTAGTTCAATACCTTTTCCACTTATAGTGAGAGACAAAGTACCTTCTTTTTCAGAAAATGAAATATGTTGGTCATTAATCACTTCATTTAAATAATCTACAACCAATTTAACTGAAGTAATGATGCGAGGCATCAGCACTCTTGTTTCATGTAAGATACCACCGAAAGGCTCTACACACTTTCTGTATAAAGATACGCTCCATTCTGTATCAAATTGATTTGACCTTTCACATGGTAAATGTTGCATATTAAATTTTCCATGAACAGCTGCAGAATGATGTCGCAAGAACTGATGAAAATCTTTTGAACAAATTAATACTAGATCATCATCATTTAATTTACTTATTGCAATATGATTAGATGATTTAATATAAGTCAATGTTGCCACTTGTTTACCATCAACTCGAAGGAGATAATTAAATTTCTTCAATAATGTTTCAGGAGTCATGTTTGTCTTTCTTGGCTTAATCACAATCTTCTTCACCAACGTCTTCTCATTTTTTGGAATAAGATCTACATAATAAGCTTCCTCTCGATATATTAACTGTTTATGAGCACTTATGTGGTAATTAACGTTAAAATTATCATAGCTTGTCAAGGCGCTAGCGATGTAACCTAAATCATTTCTTAAACTTGGACTTAAACCAACAATCCAATCTTTCTCAACTACATGATGTATATAAGTATAATCATCATTGTGTGGAGTAAATTGGGCAATATGTTTACACGCTTTATTCAAGAAATCATACATAAACTTTTTACATGATAAGAGATCTTTCTTTGGCCACTGTGGAATGTATACTCGGCAGCCCTTTTCACATTGGTAAGCAGCTGTACGTCTCATATTAATAGTCATCACCTCATGATCAAAAGTATAGACACAGTTGCTATAAACAAGTTGAGTGACACCCACTTCCCAATTCCCATTTAGCTGTTGTGCATGATCAATGGGAGTAGAAAAGAGTGCGGCTCGATTACTAGTAAATCTCTTTGTAGCCGCATTGCTAAGCAAAATATGATAAAACGACATTTTTATATTGCTAATCTGCAACTTTGCATAACATCATGAAGACTTGGATTTTGGACTCTCTACAATATATCAGAGTTGATCGTGATGGAAACGTACATTTCAAAAATTCTCATGGTCATACATCAAGAGGAATTACATTAACATGGCGACAATTTGTCAACCTCAATGATATCATGAGGGATTTGGAATATTTTGAAACATTAAGATTCATCTCCCTGGGTGATCAAGTTTGGCTTCAACATTACAGAAATGAAATTCAAATCTACCATTCTCATTCCGCAAACTGTTTCTCATTTCGCAAATACAATTGGGAGAAGTATAGAAGATACATACATCGCTCCATCATGACATTTATTCGTCGTGAGTTCATCGCCCTACTATGCAAATCTTAATCAGACATGACTATCACGCACCATGAGTTGGAAATTAGATTCCCTACAACGTATTGAAACGGATCATGATCGAAACGTCTATTTCAAAGATTCAACTGGAAATGTGAGAAGAGAGTTTGCTTTATCTTATCGCCATTTTCAATCTCTACATCATATCATGAAGGATTTAAAATACTTCTATATGAAAAGACATTCACGTATTGGAAATCGCATCTGGTTGCGCGTCAACAATCGGCGAATTCAACTCTATCATTCCCAACTTCATACTAACTTCACATTTCATCAAGGTAGTTGGGAAAAGTATAAAAGGAAGGTACATCGCTCAATTTACTCATTCTTTCATCATGAAGCGCCATCGCTACACCATCGTCAACATTCTCCGTCGCTTCAGACTCTACACCAAAATCGATCTCACAACATTACACCAACAGCTTCCAAACAGCAAGTATTACCCGGGTCGTCCTCAAATGTTAGTGGTGAAGATGAACAATTCACGGAATCTTCAACTCTTCCCAAATGGGACTGTACAGATTCTCGGCGCCCTTTCTCATTCATCGGCGCAGTCAATGCGCTTAGAGCTACAAAGACTACTACGTCGGATATGGAAGAGGGAGAGGTGTGTGATGTCGAATCTGACTGTGGACAATATGGTGATCTCTACTCAATTGAGTGACAGTCTATCATTTTTGAAGATTCGTACCAGCAGTTACAGTTTGTGTTATGAACCCGAACTTTTTCCTGCAGCTCTCATTAGTTGTTGGTTACCTGTGCATGTGGCAATCTTTCATAATAGTAAAGTGATCATTACTGGACTAAAATCTCATGTACAAGCAAATATGATCCTAGACTATCTCATTGAGTATGTACGTACCCAGCGGATTGTAAAATAAAAAACAATTTTTCCAACATGATGTTTTTATTTCAAATCATGATAGAACTTACAAATCATTTTTTCATTAGAGGATGGATTACATGAAAAGTTTTGAATAACAGATGCAAATCGAGATACATGTAAACGTCTTAAGATGAAGTACAGTACAAAAGCACCACACGTTGATGAAAGTGGATGTTGTAGTATGCGTTCATTTCGCTGATATTGACGCGTATGTTTTCTCAACCACTGCTGTGTTGGTATATTTGGAGGTTGAGCAAGAGAGTCAAATAGTTCACCACGTCGGTCTTCTCCAATAAAGATCGCTTTCCAATGCTCACCGCCTAAATTCTGTGAATGAGTGTTTAGCACAATAAAGATGGGATAGTGATTTACTGCAGGTGGTAAGGTATCGAGTGAATAGACATTATCGAAAGCTTTCAACGTCGCTTCGTCTGCATTACGCTGCACTTTAGTCTTAATATCGTCAGCAGTCAGCCAACTCATTAACGATTATACTGAAGAATCACGTCACGATACTTTGTAATTTCAATATTTGAATCGAAGACTGCATAAATTAATACATTGATCGTCTCAGGTAGTGTTCTTTTGAACGTCAAATCCAAACGAATATTATGAGGCACGTTCGCTTGACGATAGGGTGCACTAATATCGCTGTCAGCAGTCAAATCAAATGCATAAATAGTATATCCACTCTTAAACTCTTTCATAGTCAGTCCGTTGGTGTCATCCGTATTGTAAAAGCCAAAAACATCCATAAAATCAACATAACTGCGCATAAATTGATCCGAAGCAAAATCTGGTTTGTAGGGTGGACCAGGATGACTCACACCATTTACACGTAAAGCAATTTCACTTAACTGATTGTGTTTAAAATTGAAAGGATTCTTCTTTATATTACCATTAAATGCATCATTTTCAACCATTGCCACCATGAGGAGCTTCGGTGCTTCCGATGGAAAGAGGCCATCTTTCATGAAACTCTTTTGATCTTTCGGAATTGTAAAGGTGAGAAGCTTTGTATGCTGAACGGGGTAAATGGCATTTTGGCGGTTAAGGCCTTCAGCATGCCCTCTAATGACACTTGGATTCGGTACTACTCGACGAATGTAAAGTGCAATATCTTCCACATGAATTCTAAAATTGTCAACTTTAGCAAATGCATTTAGCGCAAATTCAGGCTTATTGAATGTCAGCTTGAGTCGCATGCTGGTATTACACAGTAAAAACTTTGACTGTCTAAAGAAGTCTAAATTCAGCGGACCATATAGCTGACATACTCTACTATCTTTAATCATAGCAAATCGCTTTACAAAGCCACTGTTTGTTTCAACATCAAATTTTCCTGCTTCATCTCTGTACCATCCCATGGCTTCCATATGACTTTTTTGTGCTGCTGGATGAAACTGTGATACATGATTGAAATATGATTTATAGGGATAATCGCTTTGACCACCTTCCACCTGCTGCTCTCCAATCGTTAGAGAAACATCACGAAGTAATGTAGTCAATGGTAAATTGTTCAGTCCAACTTTATGTGTATCGTCAA
Source organism: Prostheceraeus crozeri (assembly GCA_907163375.1). NCBI lineage: Eukaryota > Metazoa > Platyhelminthes > Polycladida > Euryleptidae > Prostheceraeus > Prostheceraeus crozeri. The sequence goes on along the minus strand of CAJQUW010007022.1, from coordinate 375,575 downwards.
TAGCAGTTCCATCTGCTTGCTGAATTCTAAACCTCAAATCAAGCATCGCATAACTCAAATCTATGTAGTCATCACTACCACCAGGAATAACAAATTCAATGGGGCCAGCATTCTCAGCTGTTCGAGGATGATAATCTACAATACTTGAACTAAGAATATCTGTCTGTATGGCTTGTTGATCGAATAAACAAAAACCGGAAGTTTTACACTCCATGATTAGAAGTTATAGCAGCGTCGTCGTTTAGCGCCTGATGAATGATTAGAGCCTCTGCGACGTTTGCGTGAATGCCTTTTGACTGAAGATCGCACCTTACCAGCTCCGCGATGTTTCCTCCTTCCTTTTTTCATTCGTTTAGGTGATTTCTTTCCTTGAGTAACACCAGCAAAGGTCTGCTTCAATGTTTTTAAACCGCGTTCCTTTCCACGATTCAACAAACTGCTCTTAAAACTTCTACCTCTGGAAAGATCACTAGCAACATCACCAGCAAAGCCAACGGCATTACTTAAAACATTTCGTTTTAAAGATCTACCGACATTGGATATGAGAGGTGCTACAACAGATTTCAGTGCACCAAGTATGCTACCTCCACGTTGGCGGCGAGCGCCGATGTAAATTTGTCCTCCACCACTTACATAGGAGGGTCGTGAATAAAATGAGGCAGTTGGATTCATAGCTCAAACCCTAAACATTGTTAGTTACAACTTTGCATGAATCACTGTCGATCACTTAGATGAAAGATGTCGGCACGACGCATCCAAGAGTTCATACTTGAAGGATAACCACTCCATTTAACAAGACACCATTCTTCACCTTGCCGTTTTTTACATCGAATGATTTTCTCTACCAAATATGTTTCACTTTCAGTGACTACCTCAATCTCATCGCGGTAAAAGCTACCCTCAATTTCTTCATTATCGTAATCTTTCAACTTGTAGGTGGTCGGAGAGTCTTTTTGATTAATCCTTGATACTGTAAATACCTCCTCTGTCCAATTCGGGAGGTACCCTTTAGCAAAAACACTTTTCACTTTTGAGATACGAACTTTATCACCAATTTTCACATCACTTTTCACATGAGTGCGTTTACGCTGGAATGATTCGCGCACTTTATCTACATTGTCAGCATTTACATCTACTGGTCTGAGTCCAATAGAACGATGGACAGAGTGATTGTAGGCATGGAGTGTATCTTGTAGAACCTTTGTCCAATTTTGTGTCAAGTTGGCAGTAAAATGTCGCCACAAGCGATTTTTTAATGTGCGATTAAAACGTTCAACGAGTGCAGCTTTATAAGCGCTCTTTACACTAAACAACTCAATGTCATGCCTCTCAAATAATCTTCTCACATGCTGATTTTCAAACTCTTTTCCTTGATCACTCTGAATTCTTTTTGGAATGCGACCTTCTCGAAAAATTGTTTGGAATGCTTTTGCTACTCCTTTCCCTTCTTTAGTTTTTAAAGGTTGAGCCCACGCATAACGCGAGAAAATATCAATGACGGTTAAAATAAAATTATTACCCGAGTTATGTTTTGAAATGGAGGCAACATCGCACAAATCTGCTTGCCACTGTTCATCGATGTCATGAACAATATAATGGCGGGTGCGGTACTTCTTTTTCGCTTGTTTGTGGAGTGTATAGGTAGCCTGACCCTTTAACCATCGTTTCACTTGTGATTGTGGAAGACCACTCGCTTTTGATAATTTCTTGATCGATGCAAATCCTGCTGGATGTTTTACATCATAATAGATTGACTTCAAACGTTCAGTCGATGACGACTGACTCTTTTTCCTCCTTCTCATCTTTTTGTTTTCTTGCCTTTCTACATTTACAACAACTGCAGCATTTAGCTTTAGCGGTTTTGCGATCGTGTTCACATTGCTTAGGGGTTTCATTGTGAGAGCTGGCGCAGCAAGTGCAAGTGACAACGACACTCACCTCTGGCGGTTCATTACATGGTAAGCAACACATCTGCTTCATATTAATAGTCTGAGAACATGTATTTCTTGGGAGGAGCTGTTTTACGTTTTCCTTTTACTAGTTTTAGTGGTGTCGTAGATCTACGTCGAGTTCTTCCTCTTGTTTGCTTAGTGAGTGTGGGAGGGGATGTAGAAGGTGACCTCTTAAACCAATTTGTTGGCATTTTCATCGTCTGAAGCATTGGAGTAGTAGCCACTGTTGAATCAAGTTCTTTCAATGTCTCATTATTCAAAGCAAATTTTGGCACATTATGCTTTTTCAATAGTTTAAGAAAGTATGTCCACCCAGGTGGAACATAGCCTTGACGGCGCTTTCTACGTGTCGCATACTGAATCAAGTCTTCATAACGTGAAGCATCAATCACTTTATTTTCATCTGTAATGATTTCTCCTCTATCATTTACATTGAGATGGGGTTCAATACTATTGAAAAGAGATATGGCATGTGCACGAGATGCTAAAGGTGTAGCAGTCGACACAGAGTCACGCATCTTATTCTTCAAATTTTTCAATTGTTCAACAGTTTCCGATTGTAATAATACAGCACGATGTGGATCTTTGATGTGAACATTTTGCTGATAATCTAATTCTTTCCTATACATTTGATTTGCAAGAGGTTGCTTTACTTGTTGCATAGCAGTCAATTGTACATATTCATCCTGAGGAATAACAATCATGCGAGAATAAGAACTCATAGTTTGTAGATAATCATGGGAGTTTTCAAAATATCACTTCGAAATCTAAATTCTTCCGGACACTCTTGCGTAAAGTCAATGAATAAGTAACCGTATGGTTTTTCAGTAGCTGCTTGAAAAATTTCAATTAAGGCTTTTGATCCTCTTGGTGCAACTTGTCGCGCTAAAATTTCAAATTGACTTTTATCTCGCGGATTCTTGAAAATAGCATAATAGTGTGTATTCAGGTTTCGTGTACGAGCTTCTTTTCCATCAGGAAACAAATTTTGTGTGATATAGATGATAAAGCACCTTTTATGATGTGCTGCGCGAGTGAACATATCTGTAATATCTTTGGAATTCTTACTTTCTTTTAATAAATCATCCAATACAACAACATCATTAGACTGAAGTTTATCCACTGCAATAATTCCTTCATGTCGAATAAAGTTGCGACTTTGCAATTCCTGAAACAGCGACGGTTGATAAATACCATAACACCAAATCACTCGATTGATAGGTTCCCTAAACAACTCCCTTCTTTTATCCAATAAATTCAGCGTGAAAACAGTTTTACCTGCATGAGATGGACCTGATACAGTCAGAACTTTATCGCATTGAAGTCTAAAATCCATTTTAATACTTTGAGATTCAACATTTGCATAATTAACGCTTAGAGCCAAAGATATTACCCAATAGGTTACCCACGACAGGAGCTAACATCGGAAGTATTGCTGAAAGGAAGCCGCCCTTTTGTGTTAGAGTTTTCCTCTTTCTTTGAAGGGTGACTTTAGGATTGGAGATGAAACGCAATTTTGTAGCATATCGCTTAAGTAACTTTCGTTGTTTTGGTGCTAATTTCTTCGTCCTCAACTTTCTCACATGAGAAATAATTTCACAAATGAATTTATCGTTTGCATGTCGTATAGCATTGTATCGCTGATTTGCTTTCATTCGTCGGAGAGCTTGAATGGCTGAAGAAAACTTTGAAGACTTTTGACTTTTACGTTTCGTCATTTTACGTTTCGCCATTTTCCGTGTTAGTCTTTACTAAAACCTGTCTTCACCACATTTGCATAGGTACTAACTATTGCGGCATAAGTGACACTCGAAATGAGCAATATCACAGTGGTTACATTTGCAAAGTTGAATGCAATTACGTATGAAACAGCGTTGACAAAAAGCATGCTTACATCTCTTGAAGATGCGCTTTTCATTTCCATCCTTTCGTTTACATACATCGCAACACATAGTTTCACCATTACTGATGTCTATAGCAAGTCTTTTTGATGATATGAATTTGCTAGCCTTTTCTAAATAATAGACGCATGTACAGAAGGAATATACTTCGAGAGTGAGCAGACATAGCTCGAAAACCAGTTGTGCTACAATCAAGTACCACTGCATTTTCAATTTTTCTTTATGGAAAGTTGAATGTGAATATCTGAAATCGCTTCAATCACTAGACTGCTACCATGATGGTTAAATGCGTTAAGACGTTCAGCAATTTTTATCATATGTCTTTTAAAAAATTCTTCGGGGTGATCTACCACTTCCATTGAATAAGAAGTAAAATGGAAAGAGCGAGTTTCCACCTCTTCCTTTCCAAAATGACTAAACTTAATTTTCGCAACTAATCGCGCCATGACAATGCTATCAGAGAATGTATTCATTAACTCTAGAAATAGAGTGCTAGCATCATCGAGCACTGCTTCGATGTCAGTCTCATCTTTATGAAAATTTATCACATAATCTTGAACAGCTCCTTTTAAACTTTGCCTATGAAAACGTAATGTTCCGCAGTCGTTTGAGAAAGACATGATCGCCCTTTATCTAACCCATCCATTGCATGAAAACAACAACTCTTTCCATAGTAACATTTATTGAATAACTGTAACAAGTATGCATTATAAATCAATGGTTTGAAAGAGATAAAATAGATACAGCTGGTAACTATCATACAGCGAGCAATGATAACCATACAGGACTTTGGCAGTGTTGAGGTAAGGAGGAAAGAAGCATTGGTTATGAACGTAGCTACTACAACGAACAGACAAAATAGGAACACACAAATCCTTAAAACGTTTCGTGACTTCATGATAATGTTGATTCACTCTACTATCCCAAGGCGGGAGCAAAATATCATCAATGATTAGATTGGGAAATACTTTTCTCTCCTTACCAGGATTATTACAAAAGATGCGTATAACATTGAAAGCAGCTAACCATCGTTTACAGTCAATAAGAAGAGCACTGTCACAAGAAAAGCCGTAGTCTTGCAAATATTTCAGATTAAGTCCATGAATGTGTTTTCTCGCCCATTGATCAACATTGGGATCACAGTTGGCATGTTGATGATAGACACTAACAATCTGATACGTCCAATTGTTCATAGCAATAGCACTGAGCTCCTGTACAGGTTCACCCTCACAATCCATAAAAATGATGATAGAAGCCTAAAACGGAAATTTACACATCTAAGGAAACGTTCTATAACATATTACAAAATGAAGAATTACATCGATGCTTTTCACGGCAAAATACACAAATGATATGATGGCAACGAAGAAGTAAAATGTATCTAATAAGACCACGTCTACGACACTCAAAGCACATAAGCGAATTGTCATAGGGTAGAGTTAGGAAAGGACTAGTAATTCTCCTTCTTTGATTTGCGTTTTGAGGTAGCATTCTTCTCCGACTTGCGCTTCGTACCACTGCTGTTGAGGATTTGATCAATTATGTCATCTACGCTGGCTGGTTTTGGAATATATAGGATGGATTCCATATGCATGGAGAGAGAGGCTATTTTATTATCTTTGTGCTGACCATAATATAGTCCATTCACTTTGAAAAGGATATCCCAAGTACCTTCTCCGAGCTCGTCGCATGTGATGATTGTTGAATGATCTCCCTCCTTCTTATAGTAAGTACACCAATGTGATACCGGTAGGCAAATTTGATTACCATCCCAAATCTTTCTATAGGGAGTATCCTTGTCATCTCTCGCTTTCCACTCTTGAGCAAGAGGAGTAGGAATGTCCATATTTAATGTCACGTACTCCTCAATAATATCGAGTTGGCGGCGAATGTACGGACTCACGGGGATCAGTATGTAGTCCCCATACTGATTGCGCATTATCTTGACATCCGTGGAAGGGAGCATTCCCGTTTGGAGTACTACGCTATGATCGTCATAACGCAAGACTTGTTTAAATTTACGCTGTAGCGGTGTAGGATTATGTACCTTGGTTGTTTCTTCCACTGGCCTCAGTTGTAGATGATCTGATCGGAGCGAACCTTGTAACGTTTGACCGTCATTTTGTCCTACTAGTGCAGCAGATGGAGTAGATGCCTGAAAATGAAAAAAGATTGTATTAAGTTTACGTTCAAGGGAGGAGAGGGAGGGAAGTAGCGACTTACCATTTTAGTTGGATAATAGAATAGAGAGAGAGAAAATGTGCGTCCGTCACTCGTGTGATTCAACGATGGAATGATTCTCACTGTGGAAGGCTCGCTATTTATAAAGAAATGCTTGATTCTCATTGGATGATGATCCTCATTGGACAATAACATCAAGCTGATTCCAAAGCCGTCAGCGAAATTTGATGAAACAAACTTTGGTAAAGGTCCCAGGTCGAAATTCCACACTTTGGAAAATTTTTAATTTTTCCCATACAAAGTCACTCTGACACTTAGGATTTTTTCAGGTGAGCTCCGACCTAAAATCTTGTAACCGCTCTAACTTTTGAACGGCTGCTCCGATTGACTCGCAACGAAAAATGCGGTCGAGCAGTGTTTCATCCTCTTTCCAATGCAACTCGAACGAACAAAATCCGTCCACTAGAACCAAAGTTAGAGCAAAGGGGGGGGTCAGCGAAATTTGATGAAACAAACTTTGGTAAAGGTCCCAGGTCGAAATTCCACACTTTGGAAAATTTTTAATTTTTCCCATACAAAGTCACTCTGACACTTAGGATTTTTTCAGGTGAGCTCCGACCTAAAATCTTGTAACCGCTCTAACTTTTGAACGGCTGCTCCGATTGACTCGCAACGAAAAATGCGGTCGAGCAGTGTTTCATCCTCTTTCCAATGCAACTCGAACGAACAAAATCCGTCCACTAGAACCAAAGTTAGAACAAAGGGGGGGGGGTCAGCGAAATTTGATGAAACAAACTTTGGTAAAGGTCCCAGGTCGAAATTCCACACTTTGGAAAATTTTTAATTTTTCCCATACAAAGTCACTCTGACACTTAGGATTTTTTCAGGTGAGCTCCGACCTAAAATCTTAAATGGCGTCTCACATGTAAACGAAGACAGATAGGAACAAGCCGTTTGTTTCAGTGAATTTGTCTCACTCTTAGCTTTCAAATGACACCTCACTCGACAAAATCCGTCCACTAGAAGCCAAGATCGAAGCAAGCTGTCCAGAGGGGGGGGGACGTCAGCGAAAAATTTTTATCTCCGATTGCTTTCAAATTCACCATACAGATGCAGAATTTCACGCTGAATCCGAATCTGGCCTCCGTTTTCACATCCGAGGCTTCGTTTGGACACTACACACCAAAACATCCCACAGTTTAACCAAGACAACCTAGACGGTCGCCCAGGTCAACCTAGACGGTCGCCCAAGTCCACCAGGCGGTCGGACACAGACACCCGAGGCTCACACACTGTCGGTCCAGAGGGGGGGGGACGTCAGCGGAACCTCGCCGGCACATCACGACACTGGCGGACCAGAGGGGGGGGGACTCAGCCACGACGGCGGCCATCTTGCGCTATCTGGTGTTCGCCGTTTTCTTACTACTGCCGTCTTCAGCCGCTTTCAGTGAGAATTCAACATAACAAAATTATTCTGGCCCGTATGCACAGTCTAGTCGCGACTTGATTTGGTATGCACACGTCAAGTCTAGCTAGTCGCAGACACAGAGAATGAATGATGATGAATTCTAAGAATTCTAATTAATTCTTAATTAATTAATCATCTAATATTCTAATAGTTGCTTCGAAAATTATTTCCTCATTCTTCTTGCTACTGTTAATTTAGCTTCCATCTAGGCTGTATGTATATGCAGTATCTTGTAAATTGTTTCATAATTGGTTTTCATAGAAGAGTCATTTTCCCACACTTTTTAATTCCTCGACTAACAATCATGCTATTTGCAAATGTTTATTATAAATTGAAGGTACTTATGGGTAATCTCCCCCCAACGTTTTCAAAATAACCTAAAATCAGCAAAAATAAATCAATAGTCACAAACGTTAGGTACACGTGCTTGAGCATATTTTCTACCCAACTGCAAAAATTAATGCAAATTGGACAATGCTTTTTGAATTAGAGAAGATAGCGTGAAATGTAGCGATGTCAGCAGCTTGATCTGACATCGTCTGTTCGACGCATTATTGTCATTCGTGTGTGCACTGTTCTCTCTTCCTCTTCGTCTTAGCCACTGCTATTTGAAATCTTCCCACGACCACTAGCCTGTCACACCTTTTTTGAGTTAAGTATATTGTTGCAAGGGATATGGCCTGGTCATTATTACTTCACGAGTTGTCGGAAAATTACTGTTGACTGCAAGCGTTTTCAGCTCAGACGATGAGGTCAGAGGAAGTCAGATCAAGCTGTTGACATTGATGCAGTTCACGTTATCGTCTCTAATGCAAAAAAGTGCTTGTCCGATCATCATAAATTTTTGTATGTTGGTAGCAGATATACTTAAAAACGTCTACCTGAAGTTTGGTGACTATTTTTGTTTCATGAGTAGCACTGAATTAGGCATCTTTGAAAACATGTTAATACGACTCGATCAGCTCTACACCAGACTTGAAAAAGGACGGAATTCCATCTATTCCCGACTAAGCTGTGCCTGGAAATCCTAGACGCGACTAGCTATGAGTCATTCACAATCCTATCTGCGCTATGAAACTGTCCAAAAACTGGCACAAGTCGCGACCAGGCTGTGCATACAAAATTACTAGAAATAGCGCTTTCCTAGTTGGGACTTAAGTCGCGACTAGGTTGCGCATACGGCCCAATGTCACATACAAGTAGCAACGAAAAAGAGGGGCTATACATAAAACAAAAGAAAACAATTGAAGCAATTTTTGTCCCACCGAAGCGAACCGATTAGAATTTTTCTCGAATCGAATCTCGAAGCTTCGCAGGTACCTTATATATAAAGTACATATACAACCTAATTGAAAAAAAGGGAGTACTTTCATTGTTTCAAAACAGATAAAGACAGTATAAATTGTATTGTCAAAAAACTTCTTCGAACACATTTCCTGCCTGACACCGATTGCATTATTTTCTCAGGCAATTTATTTCCCGATGAGTTGAACACGCGTGCTCATACTTCTATTCGATATCTTGAAATCCTCTTCATAATGTATACAAAGAAACATCTTTTCACAAAAATCTGAAAGACATGCTGTTTATTGTTACTATCAAAAAGATACATTTGACTGTGATGCTACTTTCGAAAGTCAACATTGCGATCCTGTAGTAATATACATCGAACATTTATTCAGGCAATCAAGGAATGTTACAGCTGTTGTAACAAAAGATGATGGAGTAAAGAATTCGCAATGACATTGAAAAGTTAATATTACAGGGGTGCCAGTGCCAGCAAAGAAGAAAAGGATGCAGGGTCCCTCATCCTGCATCCAGGACATTGCGCGTACAGACGACGTACAGCGTCCCACCAGCGTCATGAGTGACGTCGTGAGCATGCTGAGTCAAACCAAGTTTGGGTCTTGGGTTCACTCTTGGGTTTTGGGTAGTCTTGGGGTGCGGACCCATGAACTTGGGTACCCCCCAACAGTGAGAACTCAAGAGTAAAGAAACTGAATGATCATGTAAGCTTACATGTATGTACATGTAAATATGTAACCTACTACACAACCACACGATTGGGCTTTCTATGATAAAACTGTACTATCATCAACTTTGATATAAACTTACCGTAAATGTCCATCTGATAGTTTAGCTTTTTAAGCTATGCTTTGATTACCTATGGCTTCCTTGTGAATTTAATCCATTAAGCTAGATGTAATGCATATTGCGTTCGACAGAATTTTGCATACATAATTTTGCGTGAAATAAAACAGATAATAAATGAAAAAATGCAATGCATTAAACCAATACCTGTATAACGCTTATGCTGTTAAATTGGTAGCCTACAACAATTCGTAGATAACTTGTTTCATATAGCTTCTTGCCTTGAAAGTTAAAAACTTCGGCCTATATTGCTTATTCGGTACTTCTATTCCCCCCCCCCACATTTTTCAAGTTTTCCAAAATCATCAAATTTCATCAAACTTAGTCACATTGGGTATAGAATAGACTTGATCTGTCACTGAGTGACACTTCAGCACGACTGAGAAGTCTTACTTGAACCCTGGGAAGAAGGATTGGTCCCATGGATACTCAGTTAGAATACAAGGTACATCTGTGATCATGAACTTCGTGTGATTGTTGTCTACAGACAAATGACGAGCAGTTGTCTAATTCTGAGGCTCTAAATGTTCTACAAGTCAGATAAGATGAGTTTTACACACTCAACGCTATGCCACATCAGTGAGAACAGGTAGGAGCAAGAGAAGATCGTTGACGATGCAACACTTTCGGATGTCAACAACAGAAATGTGGGGGGGGGGAAGAATAGAAGTACCGCTTATTCTACTATTAGGCTACATGTATTAGAAACAGAAAGATATCGGTATCATTTAATGCAGTGACATTCTTTGATGCTTGCTTCTTACGATTAGTAAAAATATCATTATATCTACATTTGTGCTATTTTCATATTATGCGAGACCTATGTTATGTGTGCTTCGTTTCTCGATCAGACATGTTGTAAGGAATGTAGCTTAGTCATGCATGTTGTTCTAATTAGGAAATTATTAGGCTGTAGACGTAAACAGGGTTGATGATATTAAGCCCAGACATAACCTATGCCGATAATTAAAACTTTTATAAACTAACATATAGTTTTAAAACATATACTAACATTTTAGTTTTAAAAACTTTTTTTAAAAACTAAAACAACAAATTCTTGTAATAAATAGTGATTAATATGAACATTAGATACATTAATTGGATAGCAATGTGTACAATATGGTATGATTCAAAATATCTTCATGCAATTTTAAATCTCAATCAAAATTCCAAACACGTTCTGGAAATTGTTGTTCCACTTCATTAGAGAAATGACCACTCTTGTGTCCAATCTTGGGGTACCCAAGATTGGAGCCAAGATTAATCTTGGTCTTGGGGGCACCCCAAGATTTAATCTTGAGCTTGTCAGAAGATCCATGAACTGGGCAGTGTGTGTGTCAAACTGGTGCTCAAGCAGGATGTCAACATCTCCGGCAAGCACAACTGGGTCAGAGCACGTCGACAGACGATCCAAAAGATCAGACAACTCTTCCAAGAAATTCAAGTGTGCAGCCATGGACCAGAGCTGCGACAAACTCAAATGATGATGGCTGCACGGCGATGTCCAGTTGCATGAACCTGACACGGTTACTGGCGATGACGGCAACACCACCGTATTTCACACCAAGCCAAGAATGAACATGCTGAGATCGAGGTCTGGCGCTTTCAACAACAAAGATCCCATCACAGCGTATGGAAAAAGTGCTGTCAGCGTCATGCCACTTCTCACATAACAGCAGAACATCCACGTTCGCGAATCTCGAAGAGTAGAGCGTCCAGCTAGACCAGCGACAGCGATCTGATATTCATGCTACCAAATGCAACCGAGCGATAAACCGATAGAGCGGAACGGAGCGGTCGCATCGTTATAAGACGTGATAGGTTACCAGAATTCTTATTTGAGTGGTCTCTATATGATGATATTCGACATGTTGACACCAACAATGGTATGTGGCGAACGTAGATACGATGATAATGTAAACGACGTCGCAGTTAACGATGGCTGATACTGGCTGATTGTGTGATACTGTACCAACAACAACATTGTGTGGTATTCTCCGCAGCACTCATTGACAGCACAGTTGATCGATCGACAGTGACAAATATCTATGCGATATCGGTGAGTTGTTGAGCGCGCACTGCTAGCAATCCGACCACCTCGGTGACGGCAGATGATCGGATCGGACGCGATATATGTCACCCTTGAAGTTTGCAGTTCGTTTATTTTCTACTACTGTACTGGAGTTGTGTAAGTTTTCAGACAATTGTATGAAGATTTGAAAAATTGTTAGCTCCAAATACTATATGTATGTACATTGTACACGCGATGTTATATTTTGCTCTTCCATAGTGCATAAATAACATGACATACATAGGTTTCAAAAAATCATGTTTGTAAAACCATGATTTTCTATTCTTCAGATGATTTAGATCAGATACACGATCACGTTTTCATGAGCAATTCCATCCATTTCAGAGGTTATTTCACTCTACATTTATTCTTTATATAAACGTAGGCGCATATGCCAACTAGTAGAATGATCATGAGCTGTTAAAGATACACTATTTATGATTGAATTAGATGTAAATTCAGTGACTGGAAATGCGGGTCATGGGTCACGGGTCATAGGCTCAGGGGTCACTTATGATGATCCGTTTTCAGCTCTGGCTGGTAATATTGAATCGAAATCCAGGAGTTAACTTAAACTCCTTAGTCAATTAGCATGGCGTGCAACCACATTGAAAAAATCCTCAGCAAAAGAATCCACTGCATTTGAAATGGTCCTCAGTAAGTAACTGAATTCTATTGTCAAAATATTGAAAATCGTGTAAATGGAAAAATTGGCACATTTCGTCAAAATTACTGCATTTGTAGACAGCATTTTCAAAAATAGTAATAATGGTCAACAAAAGGTGTGAGCACCACCAGATGAGTACTGAACCGACCTCTAAATACAAACCTGATCTTAAGAAAGTTCGATAAATGTTGCTGGTTTGTGTTAAAGCATGAAAATGCCACCTCTCTCTTCTAGATACATTATTCAACAATGCATGGTTAATTTAATAGCTTAAGGAAACCATGATTGACAATCAAATGCATAATCATTTGATTTGACACTAAGATCATTTGATCGATCAAGAGGGAATATTAGCTACTTTAAATAAAATTTAGATACAATAATAGCTTAATAATAAAGAAGCATCAACCTATCATAACAAAAGCATTCATGCGAAGGAGAACGATTGCATTAATCAAGCATATAAAAGCGTCTTTCTTCAGTAAAAGGTTTTTACTAAAAAAGCGGACGTCCTTCCAAAACAGGACTACTCTGATATCATGACCAATTTTTTAAGCATACAACGAAGTTCATTGTCTTCAGAGTAAAAATTGATCCATCACAATCTCTGACTTTTTCCTAGAAGACATATACAAATTTAGTGTCATCCCTCTCTGGCAATATCGGTGCATTTGAAATAGCATTCAGAGCTTGTCAATTTTTTACATAGATAAATAAATACTTCGTCACGATTGTGATAACTGATATGCATTCACAATTAATCTAACCTTCTAATGAACGAAACATGAAACAGCTTCAAAGTGAGGTCCGCTTCTCCTCCATTCTATCGTATTACCACAAGAAAATGGTGATAATGGCTCGACCGTTCATCTAGATGAAACGGGGAATTTTACTCTCGAGATAAATAAAAGATCGTCTTCAAATTGAGCGATATTTTGTCATACCTCGTGAAAAATTGTGTGATTGATTAAATGCTTCTCCGAAAATTCACAAACTTTCAAGGACTTTGGACTTTTTTCAAAATTCACAAACTTTTGCAAACTTTCACAAACCGTACTAACCCTGAAAATGCATCACCTAGTCGGATAAAGACATTCGTCATTCAGGTTACACCTAATTTCCATGTAGAATTTTTGACAAAAAAAGTAAATAAAATTGATGACTGATGGCTTTTGTCAATCCATTGGTGTGATAACTTATCATGTCCTCTTTACTTAATGTTGTAATCAAGTACATGCAAATGGGGCGGAGAGGTTGCTACACAGTTCGGCGACAAAACCTCTTGATCTAATTCTATCTTTGATGATCTAATTCTAGTTCGATCAAAGCTATAAAAATGTACTTGGCTTGCTTTCCATTTAATAACTCAATACGCAGTAGATATTTTTTTTCATTTTAAAAGAATGCAGGCACATTTAAACTTCTGCATGAGTTCGTTGACCTCAACATCACTTTCACTCATTATTATTACCGTGTAGCCCGTTACACTACAGGCACATCATCTCAGCGAAGATATTCGGTGAAGACAAAGTATATTGACGTAGTTGACCAAACGACGAGAGGTCCTGACAAATTACATACACAGTAAAAACTCCCCTTTCTTTAAAATTCGACTTTCTATTGTTTGATAAACATTAATAAGACGCCGCCCGCGCATTCACATGGCGATGGAAAATATGTCAACATATTTGAATCATGAATTACAGCAGCTTGCTGAACGAGTATGCCAAAATTGACCGATAGAATTATAGAACGTAAACAATGTAATATTTTGCTTAAGCATAACTTTGCTTCTGATATTACTAAACAAAACATCATCATATGAAAACCATCTACGAGAACTATTTCAATAATTGCTCACAGAAGTCAAATACATTTTCTGATTTTATCGATTTCTGAAAATTCGGAACACTTAGTTCAAATTTCCGAGCATTCGGGAGTGAATTTAAAAGTTTGGGAAACATTCAGAGTACTGCTAGCGTTTAACCACTTCTTGACTTGACATGTTACACCGTAACTAATTCAAAAATTTGCTTTCACTTGTTATACAGTGAGCGCAATCATTATATAAATCTTACAGAAATGTACTGACTGCAGAGATCCACTTTGAAGTTAATGGGTATTGTTGAGGTGCATTTCATGTCAATTGCTATTTTAGCAGAGTTCAAATTTTCGGGATTCGGAACAAATTCTCGAATTCAGGATTGGACAGCTTGGGAAATATTCGGAGCACTACTAGACCACTTCTTGACTTGATGTGGTCAATTCAATATTTAAAGCACTCATGAGACCTACACAGTACCTAATTCAAAAAGGTTCGACTTTTCATTCGATGAGTGAAACTATTGTAAAAAAATACCTAAAAATATAAATTTCAAGTAAATGTAAAAACCGTGCAGGCCCATTAATGCGCACTATTGAAATGTAGTTCATGTCAATTTTCAATCAATCACTTGACTACTTTAGCAGAGCGGACGAGGAAATCGACGAAGGGGTCTTGACCCCTCTTCCAGGTCCTATGGGTCTGCTTTTGGTGCACCTGTACACACTTTTCTGTAAGTTCACGCACGCCTATGATCATATCTGGTAGTATTACAATTATTCTACTGAGTGAAACTGCAGATGTCCGAATTCACCAATGATTTCCCTAAGTCTCAAAAATTGATGTGCACTTTTCAAAAGAGTCATGTAAGCAAACCGTCGCCGTTCCTTAGACCAAATTTTCAAGAAATCAGTTACCACCGCGCCTGCGGAGCGGGCTATATCGGTCGCATCGAAAGGTAACTTGGCATCCGCATCAGTAAGCACATACCAAAGTGGAGCTTCACCCACAAGTCCTGACCAAGATCCACAGCACCACTAAATTCCGCCATCACCCGACATGTGACAGCTTGTCAATCACAGGCAAGCAAATGAGACAATTAAAGTGGTTAAAAGTTGCCGCTCAGGATTCGAACTCCGCATCGCGAAAGCAGTGCAGATCAAGTTGAAAACCCCAGTGCTATGTGTACAAAAAGATTATTTGTTTCATTGCCGTCTCATATATCAGTAGTTGTTCGTTTCCATTCTTTGAATTTATATTATATTTGCACTCTTCCTTTTTCTTTTAACTTGATTACAATCCTTTGTCCTAATCACTACTTCATCATCTCATATTTTATTTGTATATGCACTCACAAAAAATGTCGAAACTAAAAGTAGTGGAAAACTGTGATAAAGCAGATCCCAAAATGGCGGCCTTGTGGTTGAGGGTATACTTGCATGTCATATTGATCGAAGGTAGCTGGTTCTAATCTGACTAAACTAATGAGGTTCAACTGGCCGAAATCGTAGTTGTCACATTTGTTGCTACATTTTCGAATCTGTCTTATCCTCAATTACGTGTAACAACATATGAAAGGAACAATGTGGTCGAGCAACAATATTCTTCTATTTCATTGTAGACACACGACTCAATACAATTCCTTTCAACCTACTGTTAAGATGCTCTTGAATAACAAATTCTGCTTAAGACTGCTAAATTCAAAAATTCAATTATCGTTTTAAGATTGGATTTACTGTAAATTGAGATGATAGAGGATGTCCTTCTTCGCATGCAATTTCTCTCTTTCGGCCTCATGGGGTCATCGCTTGATTGACGTTGAAATCAGAGTTTCATTTCATCGAGAATGGCCGTCACCTCATGCCCCCTGAAGCTTAGACACGACTCTTCTCCATGCATTCCCTCAATCATCCACGCTTCAACCCACCGAGCGTCAATGCAGACATCGCGATTGTAAGAGGACTGCAAACGGGGCCGTGATGACTTATCTCACTGATACAGATACAACAAACTTTCTTGTCATACGGCAATTTAATAATGCAAAAATGATAAAATAACTTTAGTGAGAAAACAGGAAGCATTCATACCGTACAGTTAATGATCACCATAAGTCGCTTCCACTTGATATCCATTTGTCTAAGTACGCAGAATTAAAGAGTAATATTTTATAAAAAACAAATTTATATAAGCCCTTATACAACGTATCTATAATAAATGCAGTAATGCTCTCATGTACAAATAGTCGGTAAAATCTACTTTACCCGACCAACTAGAAGTAATTCTGTGAAGAAGAATGTGCACGTGCACTATCAGTAGTGCTATTTCCTTTTTCCATACATAGTTGCAGGGCTCCCAACTATTTTTCTGTCAAAATAGTGACCTCAAATTTTGCCATGAGAATGTTCATAAGATGCATGCATTATGCAATTGAAATGAACATTGAGAATGAAAATTTTATCTAATATGACCTACTGTTCACTGATATGAAATTATTTATTTACTCACTTTATTTATCCACTTTCATAGCTTTCATTTCTTCAGTAATTGTAGCAAATACACATAGATTGCCTTCCGGTATTTAACAAAGAAAAATCATGAGTGCAACAAAAAAATGCGTATTTTTGATAAAATGCCTACTTCCACTAGCTGTTCGCTAATCCCTAATCACCAATCGCTTCTGTTACTTAAATTCCAGTTTGTGGCGCTCCTTTGAACAGTTTTTGACAAAACTTAGTTTCAGAACCATTTTAACTTGGAACTTTTGGTTCCGATCGGAAAAGGCTAACAGACAAGCCTCAAGCCTCGCCCTTGCCAGCAATGCTTCTAGTGCATCGCAAGATTCAAAAATTTGACGATCGAGACCATCTCAGACAGAACTCATCTTTTAGCTTAGAAAACAAAACGAAGCACCCACACGTTACTGGTGACTTCAGAAACGGTTGAAATCGTTTTAAGAATCTTTCATTGAGTTCTTGGTTGTAAGTATCCCACACCGTTTGCAATTCCTCCAAATCAGAATCATTAGTTTCATGTAAACTTTGTTCAACATGACGATGTGTCTGGGGATAGAAGATGAATATGTTCTTTCACGGCAGCTCAACTGGGTCATCGTTTTCATAACAAAGTTCACTATAGAAGCAGTGGGCGAGAATGATATCTGGTTGCCAAGACGAAAGCTCATCTTTGGAAGGCAGTTCAACAGCACTTCAGCACTGAAAGAGTAGAGTAAATATCCAAATCATTCCCGTGCAGTCTGGGGGTGAATTACGATGTAGGGTCTACAACACATTAGTCGATGTGACTCAATAAATGAGGAATGTTGGCGATCCGCTTCAACTCAAGGTTGGGAGACAATCTAATTAATTTGCAAATTCCAGGATACCGGTCTAAAATATTTTCCATGACTATTTCCCATGCGTATTAAAGAAATCGGATAGGGCTACAGGAGTAAATGCAGATAGTTCCAAGAGCTGAAAGGCTATCACAATTTTTGAATAGCTCGTAGGCGAATCTTGCATATTTTTTATAGAAGTACTTTGTATTCATATACATGCAGAGATAAAACAATTAAGGAGGTCAATAAAAGTAGTGACCTGCAATGTTTAAGTGACCAAATAGAGAGCAGCCAAAGAGTGACAAGTTGAGAGCACTGCATAGTTGCTTACATATTGATTAAACCTTTGGAGTTTGCATTATCAGAAATTGTTAGTATGAAATTGCGTGATTGACGTTGTTAATCCATAAGACCCCGAAACATCAGGAAAAAATATTCGTTATGAGAAACAGGTGGTACAAATATGTGCCATCAAACCTCTGGATATGCATTTTCTGATCATTTGTTAAATAGATCTGAAAGATCACATTTCCATAGAGAAAAAATGATTCATCCAAACTGAGCAATACACCGTATGCACAGTTACATACAGTACACGTACATGTATATGGAAATTGTGGAACACAAAATTTGAATTTCGGTTGCATCAATGCCACCCCATACGTTTTGGGCATTTGACAGAACTTTTACAGTCAACTTGAAAACGCAGCATGCACACCCGTATCCCTATTCATGAGAATACATACATCTACTACTTTATTGCATACTCATAACGACTCCTACAGTCCTGGGGCGACCGCACTGAAACACTGTTAGGCTAACAAACCTCTAACAGCATCCATCACTCACCCATTGAAATTTGCTTGTCACTAACAACTCGCAAGGATATCTGAGCGAGAGTTGCAATGGCTAAGAAAACGGACAATTGAACTTGCTAATGTCTGAAAAGACAGAGGGAAGAGGAAAGTTACAAAGCTACGTGTAGTAGCGTTGGTGTGGCCCTTGTTAACGTTTGTATCCGAGGCGTCGACTTTGAAAGTGGCCGACGTCAGAGCCATCATGCAGCCGAAATGTGGGTCTATAGATGAATGCTAAAGATCAGTTGGCGGGACAGACGGATCAACGTCAGTGTGTTGCAAGAGATGGGTACACAGCTTCAGGTTTTGAAGATGGTGAAAGGAAGGAAGCTGGTATTCTTTGGACACGTATGCAGACGGAAAGAGCTGGTTAAAGATGTGATAGTAGGCATCTATCCGGGAACACGAAGAAGAGGCAGGCCTCGCAGACAATATGAAGATGACATCGAAGAATGGACGAAAACGCATTGGGAATGACGGTGAGGAAGACAGAGAATCGACATCAGTGGAGAACCGTGGTTAGTGCTGTTACGAGGACGGAGGACGGCTAGCTTCGATCCGAAGATGCTGAAATGGAACAACTCGGCCCTGATTCATAAAAGAACAACGCGACTAAAGCCTGAAGCATTGGATCTCAAAAACAGAGCAGTCCTCCTGCCGACCGCGATTATACTGAAAGTAAAGTTAGCAATGCGATGGTCCCAAACCAAAAATGGAATCTAACGATGAAAAAGAACTATTTTAGAAACTCTCCAATGCTTCAAGTATTCTCCCTCAAATTAACACAATATCTACTCAAGTTACTCAAGTCTACTCAATTACTCAAGTATGCACGTCAAGAAGATATCAATATCTTTTAATTCCCACTAATTTCCAGTCATTTTTGAGAACCAACTCAAGATTCTGGGAGTCATTTATAACACGAACTTAACATGAGATGCATTTGTCGATACTTAATGCAGACGTGTTAGCCGAAGGCTGTTTATCATAAAGCAACTGAAGCATTCTTAATCGAAAACTGAGCTATTACTCGTTTGCAACGCTGCAATTTTATCTAACCCCGAATACAACGATCCATTATTAATACTTATTGGAATAAATCAGATAAATTCTGAAAAACTCGAAAAAGTGCGCAAGCGTTGCCATCGCATTATTTGCGGTACAGATTGTGATTGTTATAAATCTAGACCCCTTTCAAAGAGACTAGAAACCCAAGCAGTGAATATAGACATTTTGAATCCTGACGATCTTCACCATCTTGTCCCAGCAAATTTGACTCAAACTCGTCTGTCCCATCATCTGATCATACCATACTCACAATCTCACCTTTGCCGTTCATCTGTTATGCTGAAGTACTGTTTTATATAACAGTATGACTTAGTATTTGATATTGACTTTGTTTTTTTCTTGATATTTTGATATTTTCATAAATTACTGTGTTTCCTCATGCTCTCAATTTACTATTATCCTGTGAAAAGAATTACGACTACTGAATGTATTACTTCCGACACGCATGGTTTTCATTACAAATACCTATATAAAACATACTGCTAAAACATGTAAAAAGTCAATCCCATCCGAAATGTCTCTTCATACGCATATTCCAGATGAAAGTAATCTTTAAATTCTCATGCGCACTCCATATACAAAAATCGCTGAATCATTATTTCATTCGCATTGTCTCATGAATAATCACAACCAATCATAGCTACATATATCAATTTTTCATCACATCAAATTCTGTATATATTGTATCCTTGTTCTATCGATTGTTGTCGCTGAACCATGTCTGCTCATAAAGTGTCTGTCAAAAGCTTAAGGCTTCTAACTGTCAATACCTGGAGCTATACGTCCAAAAAATACCAGCTGCATTTTTCTTGGTTTGGAATATATCTTCGTTGATTATAACATTGAAAAATTTGCTTGAGAATTTGTTAATGATGATCAAGGAACCTGCTACGAAGACACAGGAAGTCTGACAAGTTCTCCTGTTTCCAATACAATACGTTTTGAGGCATCAGACTGATCAAAGAAGACTAGATAGTACTTATAAACACTTCCGTGAAAGTGACTGCAGCTGCGAAGGTGACTCGAAATGTCTTCTCCACATAGGCCTATGCATTGTTAGCGTGATTGTCTTACATATACAATATAGTAAACATTTAACCAAGTTTTCTATATTAAAGTGGAAGGGAAACACGCCACAATGTGTACTGCTTACTTCTTCGTCCACTTTTCTTTTCTACTACGAGTGCACGAGACAGAGATGGGAAGATAAGACATGAAGGTGAAAGCTGATAGTTATGACATTACAGGGAATTGCCCACGCGCCCATCGGCCTGCTCATTCCCTAAGGACTCGAAACCACCTGTGCCCAGTGCTGACTCACCTTCGAATTTAGAAAGACAAAATACAGTTGAATGAAGGTGAAGATAAGGGAGAGCATCGGTCGCACGGCAAGCATGACGTTTGTACATTCGATAAATCGATTACCATGCTCAACCACTCGACCGAACTGCAAGCCGTCCCGGATCATACTCGCAACTCCAAAACCTACAATACAACGAAACGTTCGTAGTATAAATAAGAATAATGATCAAATATATTTTAAACACAGAAATCAGTTCATTCACAAAAATAACACATTACATCAGCGTTTCTCAACCCTTTCTTGTCACGGTCATGCCTTTAGCGATACCCAGCAGAAATCATCAACTGTTTGTGATGTCTCAAATGCTGCTTTTTAGGAATATTGAATAGATAAAGTTCTTTATTTGAGGTTAGGACTTGACCGAAGTCCTAAGATTAGAAAAAGACATTTCCATAGAACAGCTGACAACATCTGTTATGCCATGAAATCGGATAAAGGTAATGTAAGGAGTGTCACTTATCAATCGCTGACCATAGATCTTGCATAGGTCTTTAGGCCTACACAAAAGCATCAAAAACATATCTAGAAATTACTAGAAACAGAAATTAAAAAAGGTTAAAAAAGCAATTAAAAAGAGACACGATGGATAGACAAAGCATTGCACCCTATAATCGCAATGCCAAAACGTTGCAGCAGTCATTCTCTTTTACCTTAATCAGTCTTTACCCCCAAACCCAAAATCTGTCTTCAGTGTCTTCGGTCCTATGGCAGAAGTTTTTCCCAAACGCCAGTGGTTGAAAAATGCACAGCGCATTTTGGCATTTTGTGTTGTTCAGCACGCGCTGCAGCTGATCCTGGATGCAGCGCGCAGCCAGGATGTTTTTTTTGGGGGGGGGCGGTTTTATATCGTAGAGGAACAGTGATATGGAAACAATGAAACTATAGCGGGAAAGTGATGATGTTTTTATAAAATGTGATTTCTGTATAAATTGCAAAACGTCATAACTGAATTAGACTATGTAAATGGTAAGCATATAATGAAAAGAAGCATTATTTCATCTGCACACATTTATTTACTTTAGATTGCAAGCCCTCTCTTTTGCAAGCTGAGTGTTTGCAACACACCATCTGAGTCAAATTTACGTCATTATTGATTGACATATGCGCCAATCCACTAAGACGATCCTTTCCCATGCCATTCCGAGTGAAGTTGAGAGTTCTTCTAAGAGTGGAGAAGGACCTATCAGCAGTGGCTGAAGTCACTGGCAGAATCACAAAGATCCGGAGAAGCCGATTTATGTTCGGGAAGCACATTTGACATTCATTCAATGTATCGATCACTGTTTGCAGCGGATCTGAAGCACCTGCCCATTGTCAACGCTCAAATTCACCCTTCACCACAGAGCGTGGTCCGAGGAGATCGTCTGACTTACCCATGGAGACATCTCCAACATTTAGCGGAATCAAATGCTGAATTTTATAGCACAGGTTCCTTTACATGTCTACATTATAGCACGCCTTCAAGATGTTCACTTATTCGAGTAGCAAGGTGCCTTTTAGTGGCCCCGATGTACCGCATTTGACAGCGGCTAGGTTAGGAGAGAGAGGTTAGGACAAGGGAGGCTAAATTTCAAGCCATTCGAAATGCGATGTTTGTTGCAGCAATAATTTTGCAATTTACCATTTTTGAAGATATGACGAATTTCGACGCTCTCAGGGAGCTTGGGATTTATTTCTTTCATAATGGTCACTCCTCAAGTGTCTATTGATGAGTCAGTATCTGATTTTTAACGTTTGGGCCCGGGCTCCCTGCCCCCTTTGCCTGCGCCTATGCCTGGATGGATGGATAGATGATGGACCAAGGTCTTGCCTAGAATATCTAGATCTTACTGGGTCTTGCTTCTCAATCATCAATGTTTCTCAATCAAGTTTGAGCCTAATACATTGGGGTAATCAGGTAGCAAAGTTGTCCACCCCCAATGTCATTAAAATATAGCGCTTACTTCATGTGCTGCATACGTCTAAATTTGACTTTGTCTACAACTATACAAGGTAAGATTAAGTATTTGAAGCCCTTTGTCTCGCAATTCCGCATACATGTATCTTATGCACTCTTTAGCAAAATTTATGGTACATAGAAGAGTTTGCTATATGAAACTTATCATTTTTTTCTTTCGTTGATTGATCAGAACTTATAATTTTGAACCGGTGAAAATGTCTTTTAGTGCATAATAACCAGAGACCTTGAGTAAGTCAGTTCCATGAAGTCTCTTACAAGAAGGAAAATGTTCCTTTTCATTGAAGATTTAAGGACCCAAAAGTAATTGCTGCACACGTTTGTACACCACACAGTAATTTTGAGTCGACATTCTCCACCCCTTCATCCAAGTATTATTCGCGATCGCGATCACGGAACCGACTGCACCATGCGAAATACATACTCCTTTTAAATTCTCCACCGCAGAAAATATGGTACAAAATCACTTCAAATTCACTATTTCTGTGTTCAGCGCGAAAGTGGGTTGGAAGGGGTCGATATTCCTTTGTCCATTCCAAATAACAAAAGATTTTGTGCAGTCCACGCTAATGTACTTTGTCACTATTGACGCAAAAGCTCCATGCATTCCCGCAAACACGACTCTTGTAGCCATAACTCTTAACCTTTCATAAGGCGTACCACCTGCTCTTTTTGTAGGTACCAAATTCTCTCTGTCTATGCCGAAATATTTGTCTGTATATTCGCATTTTGGAGCACCATTGCCTATAAAAATATTGTTCATTATTCAACATACTGTGATTACATCTAAACTCACAAACATCGTTTATAAGAATCAATTAATGTCTGAAAATGACGATATTGGTACGTGCAAGAATACTGTAGTAGACGTCATCCATGGAAAGAAATAATTCCTTATTGCAGCAGTGAGTTAACATACTTATTGACTTGCAGTAATTGTTTGATATCTAGGCATTTGTTCGACACAGCAAACGTGTGTTTGATAACTGATAGCTGACATTAAGAGGCAGTTCAAAGGTACAGTCACTGGACATTGCACATCTTCAAAAACAGACCATTCATTACTGTTCAGATGGAATTTAATATGTGGGTTTGGGAATACTAGCTTACTAGTTAAAAAAATCTGATCTCGAATAGTCGAGATCTTGGCACTGTAACTTTGAGATCTTGAACGCCTAAAAGATGGTCGACATCTCGAGATTGAATTCACTAGTCCATAAGCACTCATTGAAGACAAATTTACCAGGGGAGGGTGAGGGAAATGACCTGTCGAAAATCTCTAGGTACGCAAAGCTTCAAATGATAGCATAACTTTCAGAAAAGCATCGATAAACATCGGCTTCAAAATAGTGGAATAATTCGAATAAATTAGTCAAGCCTGTCTCAATGATCGATCAGACAAACGATACGTCGTCAATGGTAGAATACTGATAATGACTTCCAGATGAGTCCCTGTTGTCACTTGACGACTGCTCTTGCTTCGCTTATACAAGCTGATAAGACACGATTCCATCAAAGCTACATCAACTGAATCATCCAGAAATCTCAATTCAATGCTAAAATCTTCGATGCCACATACATCACAAACTATGAAGTGATCTGACAAGGCGCTGGTTCTATTTTTGTTTTTATAGTATTATGGGTTCATCACAGCCTATTTTGCGATAAAAAACGAGCAACTTTTCCTGTTGTCTCAATGGCTTCTTCTTTGCATAAAAGTCAATCTTGCGAACTTTGACGCACTTCTGATTCTCCAACTAGCCGCAATCATGCTAAGTGACGAATCAGCTAGGCGCAAGAGGATCAACGCACAGGAAGAAAATGAACTGTAGGAAATGCGAGATATAAAGTCATTGACAGGAAGTCACTTGTTTATGTTCCTGAACACAAATAAAATGTCTAAAATGGCACAATGCTGCACATACATGTGCACAAACAAAACTGACGATCCTAAGAAACTTGCCTTCTACAACATTCCGAGGATATGTGGATGTGTGTACGAAATGGATGTGTAGTAGCATTGCACGAGCTCATATCAAACCGACGAGGCACAGTGTTGCATATTCTAAACGCTTCAATTCAGAATCTGACAGCAAATATACAGCGAACAATTATTTGTCGTATTTTGTGTCTCGCAGGCGTGAATGTGTTGAATCGTGATCAACCACATGTGCTTGATTCTATTATCATCGGATACATCCCATCTCATTCAAGAATACCTTAGGTCCATTCAGAGCTTTGCTTGCAATTTTGCGATTTTTCTCAAGAAATTTACTTTTCTTGCCGAACTGTCACTTACGTTTGGTAATACATGCGAGTATATCAACATGCACTCATCAGTATTGTCTCTATTATCTGAGCTGTCTTTCTTAGCCCTT
Source organism: Prostheceraeus crozeri (assembly GCA_907163375.1). Classification (NCBI taxonomy): domain Eukaryota; kingdom Metazoa; phylum Platyhelminthes; order Polycladida; family Euryleptidae; genus Prostheceraeus; species Prostheceraeus crozeri. The sequence goes on along the minus strand of CAJQUW010007022.1, from coordinate 350,405 downwards.
TTCATTATGTCAGTTAGATTCCTGTGCATATAAAACACTTTCACTACATCTGTCATGGACGCTGAAAATACTGCTTTACGAAATTTGACTTGATATTGAGGTACCGGTACATTTTCCTTTTTAGTTTGTCTTCTGAGGCCAGTTCTTTAGTGCACTTTTGACACCTCATATTTTTGCTATTCAAATGATTTGATCTAAAAATGAGTTCATCTTCTCTATTTGTCTCTATCGTAAATTTTTTGTCAAAGTCGATCGCGCCAAAAGTATCAATTTAAAGATAAATAAGAAAAATAAAGCATTGTTCGTAATAAATTCAAAAGCACTATCACCATTTTCTGAAGGTTCAATGATGCATCTATATACCGCTTACAAATGCAGCGTTACAAATTCATTACTTTTCTTCAACAAAATACATTAAGATACTCGACAGTGGTAATGTAATCTCATGGAACGACTTTTGATCTTTTCTGTATAGGTGACTTTTTCATTAGACTTTTAGGATATTATTATTATTTAGAAGAGGTGTCAATGAAATCGAGGCAAACACAAGATAATCAATCAAATATTACTCTATCTAGTTATGCTTCATTGATAAATGGCGCAAGCATTTTGGAATTGGGTTGCAGTATTTCTAGCACTGTGACCATAGTTGACACCGGCCCTGCGGCCAACATTCAAATTTGTTGATGATTGTAGAATGATACGTTGACCAAACGAGGAAAGATCATATTCATATTGAGAAAGACAAAACATAACTCCCCTTTGTTTTCAGGTCGAGCTTCTATTTTGTTAGTATACAAACCGTGACAAGTGCTTCCGTGTCCCTCGCCTTCAAAAGTCGCTAGAACTTGGTGGACGTAAAACAAAGGGGCTGTACGTTTTTGTCTTTCTCAATGTAGAATGACCCACTTCTCAACGCCTAATGTCAAAATGTTTTATCATGAAATGGCAGCTGCATCCTTTAGTATTACTTCTAATATGAGAGATTTCATTTTTAAACTTTTCCAAAATTTCCGCATTGATTATGATATAAATCTCACCTTGTATTAGACGTCAGAAGACTACCTCAAAAATTCAGAAGGTCAACAATGAGAACGCTTTTAGAATGAGTGAAAAAATTGAGACGTGTGATATGAACATGGCGACTGAATGAGCCGCCTTCGCCGACATTTAGGAGGTGGCTTCTGTCGATGAAGGGCGCCAGTTGTCGTCTCTCGGTGACATGCATGTCTCATAGACGGTCAGGTAGAGGTTTGGATGGGCACATGCGTCGTCGATCAACAGTGTGAAATGAAAGTCTTCCCGGGAAAGAGAATCTCAGCCAACAACGAAGAAACGGAGATTTATCATTTCTCCCGAGAATGAAAAGAAAATTAATTTGATTAACTTCTCACTAGATATTCATCCTCCTGAACTCAGTGAAAGATGACCATCGCTTGTTAATAATAATAATAAACGTATATATTTTGCAAATGCCTCAATAATAGAAATCGTGAGGCTACAGAATGGCATACATAATGAGAATATTAAACACATACAGAGATAACAAAGAACAAAATATAACAAAAAAACAAAAAAAAATCTTATGAATTTGAAACAGATGTGTCAGAGGAAGAGCTAATGTGGGAAACCACTGTTGGATAATCGAATCATAGTAACCATAAAAGAGGTGGACTGAATGACACTGTTGCAAGCTGGCATACAAAACATCCCAGAATGTTGCAAAACGCGAGGCCGTAGGTGATGCAAGGGATGATCCGCGTTGTTAACAAGAGAATAGAATAATTTAAGACCAATGATTACTCGCCTGTAAAATAGAGGAACGAAGTGAGAGCATGAACATCGAGAGGTACCGCAAATGATACGATGGCAATAATTCTGAACATTTTCTAAAATAGCTGCATTTGATGAATTTAATCCAGCAAATAATGGTGCCGCGTACTCCAGTATACTGCGGATACAGTTATTGTATATGAGCACGAGATCATTCTTGTCTAACAATGGTTTAAGTTGTTTGATAATGAAAATCCGAGAGGCTGCCCGTTTGGAAACTTTTAGAACATGAGAATGCCATTTGAACCTAGAGTCAAAAATAACTCCTGGGAACCTCAGCTCTTCAACAATAGTAACATCAGGAATAGAAAAGTCTCGAATATAAGGTACATCACGTAATGAAATAAACATCTGATTACATTTGTTGACACTGATCATCATCTTGTTTGCATCGATACATCTGCAGACTTCATTATACGCCTTTAAAGCAGGACTTGTGTTCATACCTTTCTTGATGTTACTCACAATCATAATGTCATCCGCATACTTCAATAACAAGGTATTGTCTGTATCTGCAATAATCATATCGGCCAAAAATATTCCGAAGAGAAAAGGGCCAACGGAAGAACCCTGGGGGATGCCACTGTCAATTTTAACATAATCACTGCATGTTTCAGCCCAGCGAATCCTCTGGAAACGGTCCGACAAATAATTCTTGACGAAGGTTAGAACAAGATCATCGAAATTTGCGGATCTCATCTTCTCAATTAGTATGCGATGGGAAACTCTGTCAAAGCCTTTCGATAAGTCCACTGAGATGACATGGCAAGCTAACACTTCCTTCTTTTGAAGGTTATTCGTCACAAAATCTTCAAAGTCTAGTAGAGCACATACGGTAGAACTGTTCTTTTTAAAACCATATTGTTTATCATCGAAGTGCGACAAAAAATGAAAACCAATACTCTTGATTAACTCCTTCTCAAAAATACGTTCTGGTATAGGGAGAATGGAGATAGGGCGGACATTACAGATATCAGGCGGGTTTGACTTCGGAAGTGGTAGTATGTCGGCTTTCTTCCATAGACGGGGTACATTGGCGAGTGAAACACATCGATTAAAAATAATAGTGAGTGGTTTGGCCAACACACTAGAGAACTTGGACCAGGCAATAGCAGGGATATCATCACTGCCAATGGAAGACCTAGCTTTGACTTCTTTCAATCTGCATTCAATCGCAGTTTCCGTGAAGACAGAAGGTATGAGGAATGACTTAGCTGTTGTACATATAGGATCATCAATGATAAAATGCTTCGATAAATTGGAATTGAGCAGATCGAGTACAGCAGGTAAGGGCAAATCAGGAAAGAGTTTAGGAAGCCAGTTCTTGTCACAAGTGGGAGATTTTGACATGAATTTATAAATATCCCAGATAGAATTCCGGCGATTCAATGTTCTATTGCTCCAATTAATTTTTGCCATATAAATATGTGATTTCACCTTTTCCTTATAATGATCATAAAGCTTCCAGTTTCTTTGACGATAGGCTTGGTATCGTTTGTTAACGAGAACTTTTATCGTATTGTTCATCCATGGTTTCCCATGAGATGAAAGTTTCACAATATCGGATGGAATAGTAGCTAAAGCACAACGAAAAATGTCATAAAATATTGAACAAACTTCATCGAGGGTAGCGTTATCGAACAACTTGGACCAATCAGAACTTTCTAAGATATTAAATGCCAGTTTCAGGTTTGAATCAATCATATCCATGATTTTCATATAATAAGGCTTGATTTTCAGAGATTGGACAGGTTTCAATATTATAATGGAATGATCACTGGCACCTTGAGGGCTATCGATGAGTGGTTTAGAATATTCACACACCAATTTATCAGGAATCAGAATGAGATCTAGCACAGCATTACCACGGGTCGCATCACAGACAACATTCTCTAGTCCGAAATAAATTTCAAAGTCATTATGATCAACTCTGTTAAAGTCGCCAACAAGGAAAACTTCATAACCAGTATATACAGCAAGGAAATCATCAATAACAGCAGATACATAATTTGTAAGCATACGAGATGTCTCAGTACTGAGCGAACTTCCCCTCGAAAAGTAAAGTAAGGATAATAGACAATTGAATGATTTATACGACACACGGAGAAGAAGCATTTCGACGTCTTGGTATGGAGATTCCGAAAATAAAACAGAAACTGAGAATTCAGATCTAGTCCAGCAGCAGACACCACCACCTTTTTTGCCACTTTTCCTGTCAGCTCTAAACAACGAATAACCAGGCACATAAACTGAAGAATCAGATACTGATTCATCCATCCAAGACTCAGTTATACATATAATGTCCGGAGAATATGTAGACGCAATGGCAAGTAGTTCATCAAATTTGTTTGTAACAGAATGGGTATTGGTAAGGCAGAGACAAGGAAGGTTCAAACTTGGACTTAGTCAATGTTTGGGTTTAACTCGTGGAACAATTTTTCCACTTTCAATGACGTCTTCCCCTCTCTCTTTCCTTACATTCAGTTCCTCCCGAAGAAGTTTACTTTCTTCTCGTTGCGTTGGAGTTAAGTCGTTTTTGATGTATACCTTTTTATAGTTCGGATTGCTCATCAAGATTTTTGACTTCCTCAAACACTGTAACTTCTGCTCAAATGAAGAAAATCGCACCCTGACTGGCCGAGAAGACCCATGAGAAGTTCTCCTTCCCAATCTATCTCTTGAAACGATGTGCTTCTTATCAATCATCAGAGTATCAACAAGATTATCAATAACTGCGTTATCCAGGTCTTGTTCATTATCTGAGACAGGCGGATCTTCGAGACCAAAAATAATAATATTATTCCGTTTTTCCATTCTACTTTCATGCTCAGTAATAGCCTTGCTAATTAACATGCCAACATCAGAAGAACACTTTGTATTCAATTGATCACGGAGAGATGATAATTCTTCTTCAACTCGATTAAATCGAGCCAATAACTCTGTAAAATTCACGTGTTTACAATCATCACATCGGTATGAAAGATTTCCATTCGAGCAAACGGTTTTACCAACATTAGCGGACAATCCTGAACACTCACGTTTAGCATGAAACATTTTCATACAGATTTGGCAACGTATGACATCACTATCAATGGACATGTTACAAATAGTGCACAGATATCTTGCTATTGTCTGGTCATTGCTACCTTTCCGTGAATTTACCATCTCAGACTGCAGAAATCTTCGAATGAACACCAATCAGTGGAAATTAATTCAAGAATTAAGAACTTCCAATCTCCCCAAAAATCAACACAACTTCATATAATGAGCTTCTCACAGTTAAACCCGGAAGACCACCACGATTTATCAGGTATAAATTTGATAGATAACTGCCGCAGGTAATCGAGATGTAGACCAATTGCAAAACACTCACAAGAGACACTTCTGACACGACCGCTACGCACGACGGATGTAAGTGAGTAACAGTTAACTAACTGTAGTGCAACTAATAACTGTAGTGTAACTGATAACTGTAGTGCAACCACAGAAATAAATTGCTTTGTCTGTGTGCTTGGGTCTAGAGATGACTTTCCGTGATACTGATGCTCACGGTCAGAGCTACTCTCCACGGTAAGAAGATCAATTTTCGATTGAGCGTGATGCCAGTTCAAGCCTGAAATCTACAAAATATACTGCCTGACATAAAAAATGCTCCACTCAAATATATGAGCTTTATTCCACTCACACTCATGAATTATAAGATAGCATTTTATATAAAACATTATATTTGAATAAATGGGAGACATTAGTACCGAGTATGTCCTCCCCGCACTGAAATGCAGCTTTGAAGTCTCATCGGCATCGAGTCGCAAAGATGATCAAGCCGTTCCTGATCCAGCAATGACCATTGATCGATGAGTCTCTCAGAAAGAGCTGTCAGTGTTGATGGCGGATGATCATATGCATCTCTCACTTTCCGACCAAGTTCATCCCAAGCATGTTCGATCGGAGACAGGTCGGGGGAGCGTGAAGGCCAATGGAGGATGCGCATTCCAGATCTCACTATCGCTGTTGTTACACAATGAGCTCTGTGTGGTCGAGCGTTGTCATCCTGGAATATGAGGTTGAGTTCATCTACCGTTGGGATGACGATTAGAGATATGATATTCGATAAATATCGCTCTCCGTTCAAGTTCCCATTCACAATGACTGCGACAGTTCGACCTCCGTACCAGATACCGGCCCAGATCATCACGCTACCACCACCATAGCGGTCATGCTCAGATATGCAGCAGGGTGAATACCTCTCACCAACCATTCGATGCACTCTAATGCGACCATCGTGAAAATCCAAAGTGAAACGGGATTCATCCGTCATTCACTTGACGCCATTCCTCTGTGCTCCACGACAGATGCTGCTCACACCATTCCACACGCTTTCGCTTGTGTTCGAGACCTGCGGAGAAAAAAAATTGGCAGTGAAACAATGTCATTGTGTGAAATTCTCGCATTGCTTACTTAGAGGAATTCTTACAGCAGGTCGGTATGACCTCAGGCCCGCTTCTGCTAGACGGCGATATGCTGTTCGTATACTGCATGCAATTCCTGCTGCAGCTTTCCAGCTGATGGCCAGTCGAGGAACACTCTTAAAGCGATTGCGCTTTGCTGAGATAACCAACTTCCTATCGGTAGCATTGTTTGTCAATCTCGGTCGCCTTGATCCTTTCCTTCTTTTAACATTTCCATCATTGTTCCATCGATTCCACCACCTGCTCACAGTGGAGTGTGACACACCCACCTTCCGTCCAACAAACCTACAACTCTTTCCACATCGTAGCATTCCAACAGCCATTCCTTTTACAAACTCTGATTGCGACATTTTTGCTTCAAAATTTAGTCAGAAAGAATTGCTTGATAGTGATAAAAGGTCGAATTTGAAATGCATCAACTATTCCAAAGATATCGAAAATGGACAGCTGCTTTATATTAGCATGACAAATTTGATGCATAGACATCCTGGTCAGTGCAGTATGAAATAAAAGTCGTCCACTTCCATTGAGATTTTCTATATCAAGTGGATCGCTTTTAATGTCATAGAGCATATATCCTCTTAATTGGCCATGCTGGTCAGCGCTCGCACCCGCAGGATCTTGAGGGACTAATCCTGACACCCACTTTTCTTACTTGAAGACCGACTTCTAATAGAGAGGAGAATCTGCTGATCACGATTACCTCGGGATTCTTTGTCGTATGTTCCAAACAGCTGGGATGGAGCTCCTCTTCTGAACGCCTGTGCAGCAACCGCAGCCCATCCGGCGCATAGAGGTTAACACAGCAACGATTCCATTAATCAAACAGAGTCAAGTGATGTTTGAATGACATTTAGTTTATGAGCTATCTGCTGCCTTTGTCAGCCGCTAATGAAATTGACATAGTATCATCCGTTGATATTTGATTCTACTTTTATGAAGCAGACCCATTGAATATCTGCTTCCTCTGTTGACCCTGTCTTCAACCCATGTGACAGTTCATACGTTTCGGATATTTATTCCATCATTACAACTTGGTCTCAGATATACCGGAACAACTTTTATTACCATATGGACCACTGAGCTGTATTGTTCCATCTTAACCCTCCTTGCCTGAAGCTATTTCTGACGGCAAAAAATAAAGGAGCGATCCGCCCTAAAGATCTGCGAAATTAGGATTTCAAATTCTATGAGACAGAAGGGCTGTACATCTTCACGCATGCTTTGTACGATTGTGACATTCGATTCAAGAGTGCGAAAACGCAGTCGCACAAGAGCACGAGGAGTTAAACATAAATCGTAAAGAGAGATGAGTAACAATTACACAACAGGACCACTAGTTGAGTTCTTGCAAATTCAAATGTTTGTAGCGGTCTCTAGGCAGCAGGAAAGTCTTCGTTAGCGTTTCGTTGTTTAGGATGTCGCAATGGCAGGCCCGCTGAGATGGATTCATCTGCCGCGGTTACTCTAGCGGTGACCTGATTCTATCTTAGCCGTTGTATGCAATGGTAGACAGATTCCAGGAGATTCGTCTCCGTTTGGCTTACGTGATTGACCAAGCGAGCGCAATGCGTAAGAAAGGCTGTATTAGGGAACACACGATCTACCGTTTTCACATTGAAGTCTGAACATCTCCCAAATGAACAGTACATATCTTTGACCCAATGTTTCTCCGTGATAAATTCATCAGATGGAATTATTATTCACATCGTTCGACTCCTCACGATCTAAATTTACTAACTGTGAACGTTCAATGCGGTGTCAATGATCTAGTTCGTCAGAATTCAGACTTCAATTTGCATTGCGTTCAATGGAAAATGGATCTTCTTGTCCCTCGGGACTAGTTCTAAGCGTGACTTTCAGAATTAAAAAATATCATCACTAGATCAAACAACGCAGACAAAGCAATTTATCTCTGTGGATGGGCCACAAAGTAGATGCTGACATGCACCTTTCTCAGCACACCTACCGTTATGGTGGATATTGTTGTGATAGGGTGCACAGTCGATGTTGACGTGCTGCTTTCTCGCTACATCTATTATGGTGACTATTGTTGTGGATACACAGTGCCTGTTGACATGCTACATCCCAAGACATTGTCGAAGACATCCCAATGACTATTGAAAAACTTAATGACCAGCTATTCGTGATGTCCAGTAATAAGCCACATGATTTATTTCTTCCTCTCAAAAACAAAGTCAGTTACCTTCGTCATCGCCATTACTCCTACCAGATACCTGCATATGCGACTGCAATCATGCCACTCTTTCACAAAGTCTAATCGAGCTGAGCGTTCAGATCGCCATATTTCCACCTTCAGTGCCTTATGACTTTTCTATCTTGTAACTTTCCTGTAAACTTAAGTGCGTCTATCATTTTGGTAATGAAGGATTTATCAATTTAAATTATTAAAAGTTATTCATGAAAAATTGATTTACTAACTGAATCATTATCAACTGTATCGCTTTGCAGCAAAACAATGGTAGTACAGCTCTGATGGTATGAGAATCCATGAATGAAGTTTGTATCCGCATTGCACTGCAGGAGCCTGATTTAGTTTTGGTGCAGTAGACTTTGATTAATTACCATCTGCACTTTCATTGTCCTAAATTTGGAAGGAGTTAAAACTTTTCCTCTGGCTCTGCACCTTCCGCCGTTTTGGAAGGAACCAGGCAGGACTGATCCGCCTCTATTGACGCTACATTCGCAGCATCTTCGAACATGCTGCACCAGCTTGTTTTCCTTTCGTTTCTAAAGACCTAAGAACTATCATCGAAGGTGTGGAACGGACCTCTTTTCGAATAATTTTTCCATAGTAGAACTTCGTCGATGCCGCCGAATCAGTGCGTCCCTTTCCATAATTGAACACTTACGTGGCCTCCTCATTGACCACTTCCACAAGTGTCACACGCACCCTCTCCATCACCTTTTCCCATCAATCAGAAAATACAGGTCTCCGAAGTGCACGATTCAGGAACTCCCTATCTAAACAAAGAACGGTCCTTACATCGAAATCCTTTATAGTTACTGACAGCAACTTGTACAGCTCTCTGATGTGTTGAATGTTGTAATTTCGAACACTCATTTGTTGTACGGAAATAAAGTTTCTCTCTCTTCTAACTTATCCCTTCCAATTGTACCCATCGCCATTCAAATCGCAATAAGTAAGAACAAAATAAATATGGTAGACCAGAATTTATCTTCTGATGCCAAACTTTATGGTTTCAATACTCATCAGAGAAAAGTATTCTCCCTCGTTTAGGATGAAAAGAAATACCGTCTCTGTGCAAATATTTCAAAAATCACTGTATTCCGGATATTGTCATTGAAATTGGGAAAATGTTTTAGTTGCAGTCCATCGAAAGGAAACCCAAAATTGGCTAGCGACCTGAATAGTTGCTCAGTTCCAATTTCCTTGACATGATATTTCCGCAGTTGCCAACAAAATCATCTAATTACATTGTTTGAAGTCACCGCATCTTTGTTGACTGAAGACGATACTTATTGATATTAAAGTATACATTGAGCCTTAATAAATCCGACAATAAATCAATCATGTGATGTAACTCAGTACAATGTTTTTAACCGTATTCATCATTTTTTACTTTCAAATGAGAATGCAGTATTTAGTGTGCAATCATTAAAGGATGTTCAATGAAAAGCAAAATTTCAAAAGTAAAATTGAAGCTATAAACAGGAATAATATGAATAGAATGAAGTCGACATGGAATGAAGTGATATGAATGAGAAGTCCATTCTCATGAAAATCACGCAAATGAAGAAGTGACAAAATGATCAAAATGATGACAAATTATGATGGCTCCTGAATTTTTACACGATCATTTCTACATGCATATTTCGTATCTAGGATTTTTGCAGTTCTAAAATTTAATTAGTCTATTTAACATTGATGTGATGAAAAACCGATTTATTATTGCCCACGAATGAGAAAGGAAGACTGTGTTCTTAAACGATTGTCGTCCAAACAATTTCGAGTAGGAACTAAGAATGGTGATGTGGCTATTTCTAGAAATTATCTTATTCGGCAACCTGCATTCATTTAGACAGCGTCTAGATATTGAAGCTATAAATTGCAATCGGCTACAATAGCGTCTAACATGATCATGGCATCCTACTATATAAGTTGAATCTCATCAAAATTTATGACCTTCAGTGTAAACATGAAATCCGGATCTAGTCTGCGTCATCGTCTGTCTAATACGAATGGGAGATCAGAAAACACAGTGTGCGACAGGTGGGGATTCCTTGCTTTAACTCATTTTCTTCTGCTACTAGCAGCACACGTGAATAACGCAGTGACGGAATCTAAGTAATAATTCGTTTCTTCTTTTAAGAATGGAATTCTGGTCTTCATCTGCTCACAAAGTAAAGCACGAGCATATGGAGGAACAGCACATCCACCGTAACAGAATGGCCTCCAAGCGCTCGCGATGATAAACATTCCACCTTTCACCCGAACATGAACCCGACCCGACCAACTTCCACCCGAATCCTAACACGACCCGACCACCTCCCACCCGAACACGAACCCGACTACTTTCCACCCGAACATGACCCCGACCCGACCACCTTCCACCCAAACACGAACCCGACCCGACCACCTTCCACCCGAACACGAACCCGACTACCATCTACCAAACGCACGACCCCGACCCGACCACGTTCCACCCGAATACGACCGCATACCGACCACCCGAACACGAGCCCGACCCGATTACCTTCCACCCAAACACGACTGCGACTCGACCACCTTCCACCCGAACACGACCCAAACCCGATCACCTTCCAACCAAACACGCACACGACCCGACTACCTTCCACCCAATCACGACCCCGACCCGACCACCTTCCACCCAAGCACAAACCCAAACCGACTACCTTCCACCCGAACCAGAGCACGACCATCTTCCAACCGAACACGACCTCAACCCGACCACCTTCCACCGGAATGCGAGCACACAAATTTTACCAGTGCTAAATAACCCCGAACACAACACAAAATAAAACTCATTGGAAAATCTAATTACAGCGACCGTGCAAAATGCATATCCTAATATTTGGACTATAGCTTATCTGAAGCACACTTGGAAGTGGGTCGTGGGTCAGGTGGGTCACAAAATTACGTGGGTGTTTTGTTACTGAGATATGCAGCGAAGCTCTGTACGGCTTTTGTCCGATAGCAAGGCGGCACAACTCCGAGTCGTCTCTGACTTCGATCATGCATGCATTCGGGATGAAGGTGTGTACTTACGGGATGAGGGTGTCGGGTACGTGAGGTAGGCCCTCATGGCGGGAGGGGACACGAAAGACTGCGGTGGTGGTGGAGCATGGGATGGCAGATAAAAGCTGATCTTGAGGGTGCTTTGCCATTAGTGGGACTCCTCACCCGGGTTCCGGAGGAGGATAACATCTCGCTTGATAAATCTTCTTGATAAAACATCGCTTGATAAAGTTTCTCGCTTGAGCATCTGCCATCCTTCCCGAGTGGCCGGCCCGTCTTGCCCGTCAACAGCGACAAAGTTCACAGTGATGACACCATAATTAAAGATGTCCATGAGACTTCCTTTAATTTGTCGTCATTCTCTTAATGAATTTCTAGAGCACAATCATCGATGCTAACTGATTCCAAATTTTATCTATTGTAAGCAGTGCTGGGCACGAATAAAAATTTATAATTGCGCGTCTATACTATAAATGTGGCGCATAAAAAAGCATGATGGCGCATGATGTTGAAAGGGTTCACATTAGTTATTTATTATTTCAATGTTTCAAGAAATCTTTATTTGAGTTACCATTTTCTTGTGTCGCCAGGTCAAGAAGAGATGTACGTATATGTTAATTTTCAGATCTAAAATTTTTAGCCGCTAATGTAAAAATTGTGTTTTACACATGTTTACCTGAAATAGCGTAATACTCGACCAGCAGAGCAATACTTATGTAATTAATACAACTGTGACATAGAAATGATTACTGCAATGATTTTCCAAGAGAAATCCGTAAAACTAAGTGTTGTTTTAAAATGTGTTTTATCACTCACCAAGATCTTTCGACTGTTCTACACAACCATCGTCAGCGTCAGGAAAGTCTTGGAAGAGTCTTCGAAACTGAGAACACATGATAGACAGTGAAAGATCTCGGAATAATTAATATCTCCCAAATTTTCATTGCAAATTAACTTTCTATGAAATCGGATAACTTTCCTTTTTTGTGCCGGAAACATCAAATCGGCTTCAATTTAATTGCAATTAAATGAACTATGCCTCCTTCAGCTAAAATATGTTCATTACGGTTACTTCATGGTTGTTTATGATGCATTGAAAGTTTGAGCTTTGAAACACTAATTCATCGATTCGCTTTCCCTTTCGTAATTTAATTGATATGTTTGAGACTTAAATTCACAAACTATTCACTCTGGCCAGAATTAACAGGCGAAGTTGTGCAAAGCAAAGGAGAATGAAGTGAAGCAAAGCGAAACAAATTTGTGAGTTAATCGACTAAGTTAATCTTCGATAGAGATGAACCTAACTTTAGAGGTGTAATTCCGTAACTTTGTTGCAACTTCATCTCAATGACACTTCATTGTATGACAAGTCGATTCTGCTAACTTTGAAGCAGTTCTGATGCCTCAGTTAAACGAAATCTTCAACTTATGGAGCCGTCAAACCTGTCAAATCACTGATGCATGATCACTGTTGGATGAATCAGCTATGCGTAAGACGATCACGCACACTGCACACTGAGAACAGCATAGAGTAGGTAATGAGGCACTTACTTGTGCTCTCTGCTCGCAAACACCAACATTAAATCCAATCGTCATTATGGCCGGGCATCTTGTAAGTGGTGGGCTTTTGGGGCTTACATGTAAATCTTTATCCAGCGAACATGGTTGGTGTGTTAAAAACACCATGTTAAAAATATTCTGTTCAAAGCATGTCTTTTAACAGATTTTCAGTTTTATACATGTTTTAAACATTAATGCAACGTTTTTAACAAACCGGCGGAGTTCTTAACAAAAATATAACAACCCTGCCAGCGAATAATTTTCCGCTCAAGTACTTTTCTTTAGTCATTTTAAGCTTTTTATAAGATTTTGAAAGAAGCAAAAATAAGCAATTTTCTGCGACCGTGTTGTAATTTTATTCCCAATATTTCGGCTAAGCCTTTGTCAAGGGATGCAGAAAAGGAAATTACACAGAATGTCAGTAAGAAAAATTTAAACTAACCTATCTATGAAATACAAACTAGAACCTTAGTAGAGCATCGACATTGGGACATGCTAACACAGAGTTTTAGCAAAAATATCATGGATTGCAAAAAGATAAAAAAAAAATCATGGGTTACAAAAGGATAAAAATATCTATAAAGGGAGGAGAGCTAAAAGTTAGACAGAATTGATATGATTGAGTAGCATTTCAGTTGGCCTTGCTTTTATCTCCTTCTTTTCGACCCTTCTTCTTTGAGCCATGCACTGCAAGTTTCGATGTAATATTGACCATATGATGGACTTGTGTGTGATGAGATGTTTATAAACTTCAGATTCAGGGCCTTTTAGATGTTCATTAATTCTTGATCTCATTGTTCTCGAGGTTTCCCCAACATATAGTTTGTCGCATTCGTTGTTGTTACATTGTATTAGGTATACACAGTCTTTGGCGTTGCATTCTCCATTAGTTATTCCATTCTCGCATACATCACATTGTTCATAATAACACTTGTTTTGGTTCTTCTTAAGCAGACGCTTCAATGGAGGGTTGGTGAATACTGGCCGCACATGATCAGAGAGATGTGTTCTTCTGACAAGTTCGTTAATCTTGCGTTTGAATTTGCTGTTTATGAAAGGCAAGACTATGTTTCGCGGTTGTTGTTTATCTTTATTAGATTTATTTCTCTGATGTTTATTATTCAGAAAAAATGTCAACGAATCGTTAATCATTCGCAATGGGTATCCATTATTCACAAACTTTTGTTTTATAGCCGTTAATCCAATTGATTGTTCTTGTTTGTTTGATGAGTTACGGATTGCTCTTCTGAATTCGTTGGTGATCACATCATGAAATTCACATCATACATCATGAAAAAATGTATGACATTTTTCTTATCTATCAGAACATCTCACCAAATGAAATTCTTCATATTGCTAACTCTTTGAATCCTTTTATCCAGTTTACATTAGAATTACCCAATAATAACTGCTTACCATTTTTAGACTTGACTATCAACTTTTGTCCAGTAAATAAAACGTTTTCGACTTCTTTATTTTCCAAGATATGTCATTCAGGACACATTTTACCTTGGTCTTCACATGTACCAATGTCGTTCAAAAGGAATGTGATCACCAACGAATTCAGAAGAGCAATCCGTAACTCATCAAACAAACAAGAACAATCAATTGGATTAACGGCTATAAAACAAAAGTTTGTGAATAATGGATACCCATTGCGAATGATTAACGATTCGTTGACATTTTTTCTGAATAATAAACATCAGAGAAATAAATCTAATAAAGATAAACAACAACCGCGAAACATAGTCTTGCCTTTCATAAACAGCAAATTCAAACGCAAGATTAACGAACTTGTCAGAAGAACACATCTCTCTGATCATGTGCGGCCAGTATTCACCAACCCTCCATTGAAGCGTCTGCTTAAGAAGAACCAAAACAAGTGTTATTATGAACAATGTGATGTATGCGAGAATGGAATAACTAATGGAGAATGCAACGCCAAAGACTGTGTATACCTAATACAATGTAACAACAACGAATGCGACAAACTATATGTTGGGGAAACCTCGAGAACAATGAGATCAAGAATTAATGAACATCTAAAAGGCCCTGAATCTGAAGTTTATAAACATCTCATCACACACAAGTCCATCATATGGTCAATATTACATCGAAACTTGCAGTGCATGGCTCAAAGAAGAAGGGTCGAAAAGAAGGAGATAAAAGCAAGGCCAACTGAAATGCTACTCAATCATATCAATTCTGTCTAACTTTTAGCTCTCCTCCCTTTATAGATATTTTTATCCTTTTGTAACCCATGATTTTTTTTTATCTTTTTGCAATCCATGATATTTTTGCTAAAACTCTGTGTTAGCATGTCCCAATGTCGATGCTCTACTAAGGTTCTAGGTTGTATTTCATAGATAGGTTAGTTTAAATTTTTCTTACTGACATTCTGTGTAATTTCCTTTTCTGCATCCCTTGATAAAGGCTTAGCCGAAATATTGGGAATAAAATTACAACACGGTCGCAGAAAATTGCTTATTTTTGCTTCTTTCAAAATGATTGAATCCCGACCGATGGCAACTAAAAATCAAATTTTTATAAGGTTATTAAACGAACGAGAATAGGCAATGAATTAAAAGAAAACAAGTGAGTCCTTTTTGGCCAGCAGAAGCGAACCGATTCGAATTTTTCTCGAATCGAATCTCGAAGCTTTCCAGATGAAACCTGGATTTCATTCCTCGTCAGTTTTAGGAATTGACACCCGTGAATGATCTGAGATCGTTGAACACGCTATTAGGCATTTCGTTGAGTACCTATCACTGGACAAAACCTTAGTTATACTTCATATAAAGGACGCATCAATTTCATGTTGACGCGACATCCGTCTTGATGAAACTTGAAGAAGGAGTCCTTCCCTCTACGATCTCCCCTCGCAAGACTATTCAAGCGATTCCTTCCTCCTTCCTGTTTTATGGCGTGGAAAGGTTGCTATCTTCCACCTGTGTTCAGAAGGAGATCCAGCTAGCCTAGCTCAGCTTTATTTCCCAAAGGAATCAATGCCTACCTCACAATGATGATGGCACAATTGCAGGCCCACCACAGAAAGTAACCAGCGATCTCAAGGTTCTTATCGGGGCGCTCAACATCTCGGATTAGAGGCAGACGATTAAAAGGGCATCATTTTCACTACAAACTCATGTCTCTAGATGACCAATTCGTCTTATCAAGATTAAAATTTGTCTTGTATGCCGGGAATTAAAGATGTGAATAAAAACAACATAAGCCTTTTGGTGAGCACGTTAAGTCAAGTTTCAAGAGCAGTATCGGAAGAATATTGAAGCTAGAATGGAACGCGTTGGTCTCTTGGATTCACATGCTGCTCTAAACCAAAATTAACATGCTTGCTCAGAACTGCTCCTCTCTACAAATGCACTGACCTTTTGCATTATTTGGATTCAACCATTATCAACAGCTTGAAGAAGACTGACAATGTGGATTTCACAAGTCCCAGTTTTTCTCAAGCTGCTTTGTCTACGAAAGAAAAAGGTTTAGGAATTCATCCTAGCGATATTTCCAGGGGTCTCACTCCAAAATTTTGGATTTTTTGCCACTTTTTTTGCTAGGGTGGCAAAAATTTTTTTGCCCCTTATTTTTCTTCTTAAATGGAGAACACAGACGCTGACACCACCGCGATAATTGTCACGTCTCCGTACGCTGATTTACTGGAAAAGGCGACAGAACTAATCAACAAAGCCAATACCAACACAAGATCAAGACACGAGCTCAAGTCATTGGTGGCAATCCTCGAAGCTCCTTCCTGGGACGAAGCAGCGCGGCTGACGGCAGACAGGCTGAAGACGGTGCTGGCGGGCGAGGCGCTAGGGTGGGCCTACGTCGGTGACTATCAGAAGTACGAAACGGCGAATGCGCTTGGCCTGCTCTGCGCACCTCCGGAGGTCCGCCTCTACGCAGCTCCATCTCCACCAGCGCGCAGACGGAGCTATCAATCTTATCGAGGCGCTCAACCAACTCGAAGACGATATAGATCCCGAAGAGGTGCAGTTACTAGACCCTGAACTTTATTACGACGCTTTGCGAGAACAGGACGCGAGGGCCCCCATCTTGGAATCGGATCCGTACTTAGGGTGGAGAATTTCGGATGAAAATGAATCAAAACCCGAACAGAACGAGCAACAGGATCAACAAGGTGAGCAGAATCCCGATCCAGATGAAGCTGAACCGAACCAGTTCCAGCCCGGGCCGCATGTGCTATGGGAGAGCGGTGGACCCTATAGTGCTGACAATCACAATTTCGGCACTTCTATTGACAGTCCTAATAATGATCATAATGATTTGCGAACGCAAAATTACAGGGCACAGCTCGCCTGTAATTGATGAAGTCAATTACTACAATTATTATTGAAGTCACATGCACCAATACACATGCTAATAACACGCTCAAATTGGCACCCATTTCTAAAACACAAGCTAAAGATTTCGGGCCCTATTGTGCTCGATTAACTGAAGGGTTTAAAGTCAGTAATTGCAGCAAAATTACGCGCTGAATTTTGGATTGCTAGAAATTTCCACTACATCATTTAAGAATTAGATCACAGAGATATCAATAAGAAAATAATTACTGCTGATACTAGTAAAAATCCCAGATTTTTTGCCATTTTTTACCATTCTTTACTTTTTTGCTATTTTTTGCCACATTCTTAAATTTTTTGCTATTTTTTAATTTTTTGCCGAGTGAGACCCCTGTATTTCTCTTCCAGCTTTCTCGCCATCTCTTGTATCCTACAGAGGATTTGGCTACTTTTACCAAATTTACTTGCTTTCATCTGTTTCTATGGAGGAGGAAGATGGCATGGCAATCTCTTGGACTTCAGCTTCCATCTTCAAAAATTCTGTTAAGCAGGCAACATGGTGCAATATTCGACAGGAACATCATTTCTGTTGGCCCTCGCCATCCAATGTGATCATGCGCGTCACCTTTGATTCGACCTTAATCCAAACATCATTTCGGGTCGGCCGCTCGGCACGCCCTCATCCATGCATTTATCTCTGTTCTATTACACCTCAGCCTTCACCGTCCTCTACTTCTTCTTTCGGTCACAGGAGCATCCCTCCTCTCCTCGTCTCCAAGCGTGTCCTATCCAAGCGCAATCTGGCTTCTCTTGCTTTTCCGACGATACTTGCGACTTTTCTCCATTAATTATGGAATTAATTTTTTTAAAGCTCTCGACTTCTATCATAGGATTACCTGCCACGAACCTTCAAATAACCATGTATTGGATTGTTACTAACAAGCACATAGAAATACTTGTCTTCCTGATGAAATTCGTGTCATAGAATCCTTCATAAATGAATAGGATAAATTAGTGGGAGTAAAGCATGAATTGAGTCACAATAACCAGCCGCAGCAAAGTTAACCTACATACGTTGTCTATCTATGACGCAGGTTAATAAGTTGTCGCATATCATAAGAGAAAAGGGTGCAACCAAAAACAAAGGGTCTCCTTGATGGAATAATTTCTAATAGTCTCCATCGTACATGGTATCAACCATGGAGGTCTAGATATCCAGATCTTTATTTTAATGTACCAGAAATTTGAATGCACGTTGAAGTTGGAATAAGTTCAAATTTGCCATTTCAAAAGCTGGCACGAAATAGGTAACTTTCCAGAAACATGACTATATTGATTGGGCAAATGCGTCTTCCCTTCCACGTGTTGGAACTGAGGCAGCTCCATGAATTGCGATGTTGGAGATTACAACAAGCAGTAAAAACCACTTTGACAATTGATAGGTTAGAAAGGGCTTCATTATATAGGAAATCCTCCGTCTAAGTAGTTGACAGATGTCTATGCATGCGATGTCACGTTTTGTACCTCACCTTTTCTATACATTACTTTTTGTGCATCTCTCTTTCTATTACTTGCTTCGAATTTAGATCATTCATGCATTCACGACCTATGTATGTTTTGAGAATACCACTCCATTTTCGGGGCTATGAATTTGCCTAGGTTTCAAAATATTAATATACCTCGCTAGCCGCTAGACTGTGGTATAACAGTATTGTATCACGCTCCAGTCACCACTGTTATAAAATTGTCGACTACTACTCATTCAAAAAAGTTGATGGAAAATTGACATTTAGAGAGCTTACAGTGAGAACTCAAATGTCCTACATTGTTGTCCTCAAAAATCCATGTTAGTGTTATAATAATAATAATAATAATACTCGTTTATTGTAGGAATGAAAATCAGACAGTACAGAAGATAGTTTACAGCAACATGATCAAATTACGAGATGATACATCGATAAATTTCAAAGCTATTGATGCGTGTGTGTACCCACTCAATATTCAAAGTAAAGTATTCCCAGAAGTTGAAGAACACGCAAATTGGATGCTAAGTCCAAGTATTGTTGTACAATGACGTGCAGTGTGGTATATATGAATTACATCGTCTTTGTGTTTTGCACAAGGGCATCTCATAATGTCCAGAAAATCGCAGTGTTGGAGGAAGTAATGCATGTAAAGCATGGTTGGCGTCGGACATAGCCGAAAATAATTTCATTGATTGAGATTTTCTTCTTGAGGCAAGGGTCGGAAATTCTCCACAATCACAATGAAGACCACATATATATGCACACATTATATTGTACTATGTTGTCTATATCGTCAATGTAATAAATTAGGCATATATAATGGCATTGACTTTATCATCTCAGCATGATCTATGATGATGCTTGTGGACTAGACATGAAAAAACTACATATGCATTACCGTGATATATTAAAAGTGGTTTCTGAAATAATATGCCACTTTCAATAACTCCAGCTGGAGAAGTCAGGAAGGAAAGAGAAAGTTCATGGATGCAAAGTCAATTTGTATGTTAATTAGGCTTTTTCTATTATAAATGACAATCGTATTTCGGTCTTTCACGGTATGTTTATGTTTATGCACGATCTTATGTTTATGCACTGATTATCACATTTTGAAACCTAGTTTATCCTTATACTTATTGCACGCAATATTTTTGCGAAAATGCATGCTGTGGTTTTAGTCGAACTATATTGACAATCATCAAATTAAATCGAACTTTACAAGTGCTTAGCTTCCCTCAAGAAGTACTGCTGATAATGAGACTTTAAAGAAAACACATTATACTGAACGCTTAAGCAATTCATTCTCTTCTAAATTAATGAATATGGCAGTCAAATACGCTAAATGCGTCGCAAAGCACATCTGTGAGATAAGTGTCGATGTAACGGTCACTTTTTGATGGCAGTGTGGGACACATCAATGTCGAAGGAAAAGAGCACATATTGTCTCCATACCTCGAAAAGAGCCGGCAATATTGAAGATTAAAATCTGATAGCGTTGATAGGATTTTAAGTGTCCTTTTCCTCTCTCTCTCTCCCCTGTCGCCACACGTTTGTGGAGATCCGCATCTGTTTAGTGACAAAATATCAAGAGGCAAGGATGGGTTTTGACTCCTCGCATTTCCGAACGAAGCTTGCTAATTAATTCCAGCCTACAACCGTTGAAACATAATACCAAAACCATTTAGCACATGGTCATAGTTCAGGAAAGATGCATCTCACGACATGAGAAATATCAAATGAATGCTAACAAAACCAAAAATTGCAGGTAATAAGCTAATCAGCGTTATCATCAATTTCAAAGGTTTGATAAACAATCAAAAAAATTAAAATGAAATGCATGAATATGACCCACATTTTATTGCATGAAAATGTTGCAATTGTTTTAAGGATGTTTTATTTTTTAAGGATTTGTTTTACAAAAAGTTCTTTGTACACAAAGAACATGCATGCATTTACTAAAATATTTCATTCAATTGTGAAAAATTTACGATTCTTTAACAAGCGCTGTGCTGGTTGCTGTGTCATAATTTTTGAATGTTTTTTGGCAAAATTATTGACAATGAAAAACATCAAAGCATGATTCGAACAGACATTTGCCAAAAGGATGGCAATGTCGCGAATATGCTGCATATAGATAGTCAAGTTTAGTAGTGAATGTATACGAGTTATTGTTATGCAAATTTCTGCGCATTATGTATTCTTCGAAGCATTATTCATAATATAATTACTGACAAACATCATCGAAAGCACAAATTTTTAGCATATATACGATTTGACTGCTAATCACAATGTGAATAATCCTTACTGTCACATGACTAAACACGGATGAGAATTTAGAATTTCGAAACTAAGAGTAACTGTGCGAGTATTCGGGACGAGACCGACTTTTTTATTTGCCGATTTTCTAAGCATTTATTCCGAATTTACATAATTTGTCGATCACAAAATCTATCGACAATTTGGCAAATGATTTCGAAGGACTGACATGACACGATCACGCATCATTCTTGACAACATCACTTCTCCAATTTGGCAATTTTGGGTTAATAGTCAGAAAAGCAGATTCGTAGCTTTCCACAGCACTTACTAAGGATGCTCTCTCAGCTCTTACCGCGGTCACAGATAAACGTTATCTAACCAGCTACCGTTCTTTCACAACCAAACTGAAGGACTCAGCGAAGAAATCCATTCCATGCGGTTTCCTAAAACTGTATACATCTTCTTGGGATGCTGAATATGACACCCTCTGCGCAACTATGTTTCAGCCACCGACACAACGAACTACCATAGGTCGCTGCCCGCCTCGATGATAAACAGCAGGAACGCTGGGAGGAGGCTGTGAGAAACACAGACTTCACTCATTCCTCCATGAGCGCGTGTGCAGGAGCTAAACCGCTCGACTAGGAGAAACTCCAAAAGGACACCAACGTGTCCGCTGCAGCCGCACGTCCTGGCGCGGCACCTGGTTGAAAATGGGAAGCTCTCAAAACCAGATCAAACCTTCAGTCGCAAAGATCGGAATGAGAGCTCACTTCTATCCAATCGCCAAACCTCGCTGGAACACGCTTGCCTCAATGAAGATTTAAGCACCGAGGAATTAACTGCTACCTTTCCCTGAGGATAGGAAGGGCCCCCAGGACCCGACGAAGTGCACACCGAGTTCGTAACCCACTTAGGGCCCCCTGGGGTCGCGAATGGCTTGGTTCCTTCATGATTATCTGTTCCTCCACTAAATGGATCCCTAGAATGTGGCGCCGGGCTATGGTAATTAGCCTCCTGAAACCATGGAAGCCTATATCAGAGATATCATTAGAAAATGGGAACCGAAGCACCGATTTGCTAAAGATCGCGATGGACACCTGTTGCAGACATCCGAAGAGACCAAGGAGAGATGCACTGTACTGCCGAGACCTGCATGCGTAGACGTGTGATTATGACACCACAATGGTGACAGAACTCGAAGACATGGCACCCCAAGACGACGACAGAAATGACGAAATGCTCGGGTGTGAAGTCGAAACAGCGACAAAGAAGCTAAAACCACACAAGGCTCCCGGCACAGATGGCCTCAAAGGAGAGATGCTGCATGCACTGCATGCAGGTGGAGTAGAATTGGCAGAAGACCTATCACTCACTATTGATAACACTCCATTCACAACCCTAAACAACAACCGAATCCTGGATGTTAACCTAGACAATTAACATACATAACACCAACATACGTCAACAATATTTGCAATAAGGCAAAAAACACTTTGAACATTCTTTCATGTCTCATTTCCACCAATTGGGGGCAACAACAAAAGACCATCGAGGCCACCTACAGCACCTGTCAACTTCATCTCCTAACGCAAAAGCCGCCACCTCTCAGACAACAAAACCCCACAATTTTCAGCAAAGTGAAGTACAACTCACCCCTATTCACACAATCATCCAACGCAACAACAAAGCTACTAAAACAAACACATACCGAACGCTCAGGCAAAACAGCAAAATCATTTGCCTGCCCCCCACAGTTCACAGTCAGAACCTCCCACAGTTCACAAATCAGAACAAACACTCGACAGACGCACACCCAGAACATTGGCACAACTCCGCACCAAAAAAATCACCCTTCTTATAAGATTACTTGCACAAGTTAAACCCCTCTGTCCACTCTTTACCTCTTAGTCCCAGTGTAAATCTCAACCGCACAGTACAAAACACCTCTTCTCCTGCACACACACATGCAGACATGTGCTCACACTATGGGACCTATGGGTTCCCCCATAAGCAGACGCATTTGCAATATCTCATGAAGATCTTGAGCACTATTGGTACAATTTTCTACATTTCTACATTTCAACATTTAATTTTTTGATTTTTTTACCAATTTCATTTTTAAAGAAATTTAAAATTTTCTTGCAGGTTATCTTTAAGTTCTCATCCTATGTGTCTTTTATCGTGACTTGTTGCCCGAAAGATATTTAGTTGATAATAATAATCATATTAAATCTTCCATTTCCTACATTGTTAAACATGTATTTCTATGATGTGAGTAGGATTTAAAAATCATGGCGTGTGTTAAACATGCTTTTGCTTCAACATCTTTTGATTTTTAGAAATTTGATATAGATTCAATATAAAATCTAAAATATGAAATTCAACATAAAATTTACCTATGCTAACTAATAAACTTTGACTTTAATAACATATTCCAGACCTTGGTGACTCGATGGATTTGACAGTCACTAATAGCAGATACATTCATGAAATAATGCTTAGTACACATACGCGTATAAAGCAGGATTGTCGTATTTTGCTAAATTCCAGAAGGTTTCTAACATCAGTGGAATCAATGGCTGAGTTGTCAGAGAGACGAAGATAACGAAATATTATATGTAAGTCATCTGCAATAGAACGCCACTTCCTATATATCGGCAGTGTAAGAAGCACAACGATATTTAGTTGTATAAGGCCTGTCCAATACGTGATGTGTTATTTGCAATTACTTATTCGTTGCACACCCATCCCTCATGCCCCATGCCTCATGATTCTTCATCATTCACAACTGATTTTAAGTAATTATTAAATGCATATAATTCGGTCATCTTGTTTTCTTTTAGCTAGCAATCTTTCTTGTAGATATACAAGTAAGCTTGTATATCTTGTATATAGTAAGCTTATACCATCTTGTTTGCGCCAAAGCACATGCAGTCAATGCGAAAAGTTATTCGCTGTCTCACACTGTCGATGCCCTACAATTACCTAATTTCAGTAATCTTCAGTGTTTATGCAGCACCTAAGCGTTCCTGCAGCTTATCAGGCTTCAATTTATGATTGATGAGGTGTGATCATTGATTCAGATTATTGACTCCTATGACTCCGGTGTATCACGCGAGGCAAGAATTGAGCTCTGCGAAGAATTGAGGTTGCCGACGTATTTGCTACTGTTCAATTGAAAAGAAATGAAATTGCGAAATGATGGGATCAAGAAAGCGTAAAACAAGAAAAAGCATGATTGCTCGGGCATGTTCTCGGTCAGCCAGAAGATGACTGAGTCAAGAAGGTGTATCCCATGGACCTACCGTGGTTAACACCAAGAGGCCGTTTAAAGACTTGTGTTGCACGAATTGTGGAGAAAAATCATTGGGACCCGCCCACTTCAAATTTGATTATCATATTGATATCAGATTTGTAATAATACTTCTCTAACACCATTTTGACATTTTCCCTTTATATATTGACTTTGGAGCATCAGACGATCTAGACCTCAAATAATGAGATGATAAGTGCTAACTTCCTTCCCATGCTACGTAAGATACTGCTAACGGTCGAACAGGATTTCATTATCATGAAATCGTTCAGTATGAGGTCTATTAAGGTACCACCACGTCAATCTGTTGAAAAGATAGGTCTAGATAACGATGAGAAGTTTGACATCTAACAAATGAACTGATGAAAAAAGTCATTATTACGAAGTCTGAGAACCTCATTACTGCAGATTTCATTCTGCGAGCACAGTTGCATTGTAGAGAAAATTAATAATCCCTTAATCTGAAGTAGAGTTTCAATAACAGAAAGAAAATGTGTGTACAAATGAATGTGATTGACATTTGTAGCAGTTTCTAATCACGAACTACTCTTAGACAATAAACTGCATGTCCAATTCACGAAGAACTGCAGATTGTCAAACGAGAAATCAATTAATACAAGTTTAAATAATATACTAGCAAAATTTTGGATCACTGAAATTAATTGCAACTTCCCAAACATAACGTCGAAAAATGGCTAACGACGAATTTTCATCCCCACAAACGTGCTGACTAATCATCATGAAATCTGATCATTCATCAACAACTGATCTCATTGTCGACCACAAGTTTTAACTTAGAACATCCGAATGATTCGTTTTCGCAAAATACCTCCATATTGTAGAATGTGCAATTTTGTACAACGTCTGCAAATAACCGTTATCCTGACATGCTTCCAGCCTCTTCGCTTACGGAAAGTATTTTGGAAAATTTTGTAGTACCCTGCAGTACCTACCACACCGTTCCGCGTCCTAATCATATTTTTTGACATTGCTCAAACTTGACCTATCACGAGTAAATCCAGGAAGTCAAGAGTGGAAAAGCCTTCATCTACTGACAACTCTAACCAAGTGGAGGTTATAAACCTACAGTGAAAGCGTAGCACAAGCCAAAAGAGTAGTTTTATTAGTTGGCTGTTTGAATGTATTCATGGGGTACTATCAGTGTCTCCGAAGGGTGATGGAATGATGTCAATTAGCATGCAAGTCTGACTGCGGTCTCACCACGAAGAAAATGAGAGTACACATATTCTTGGCAACAGACTGTTCGCTTCATAAGTCATTACTGTGTTACTTCGTTACATTATGGTAGCAGAATGTGGTCTCAGGCCTCTCGAGTTATGGATGCATCGTGTCACTGTAGCAGAGCGTGGTCTTGACATCTGAGTTATGGGCGCAGCACGCTTTCATAGAGCTACTTCCCTGCATTCTGGCAACACAGTTCAGTTTTCGGATTTTAGTCACTTATCAAAAAATAGAGGATCAATAGACGTCGGCACGAAAAGCGTTCAGACTGAAATGTTTCATGATGTTACCAATTGATTACTTTTTGGAAAGCTACGCGACCCTGCTATACACGACTATTTGGAGAGATAGTTTAGTTTGGAGTAATATTATCACAGAAAAATATTTCTCTTTTCTCTTGCGTATTATGATTGTATCTTCTCATAATTGATGCGTTCACTACAAATATGAGTAAAAACAAATTGCTCATATGTCCTCAAGAAACCTCACATCTTCAAAGAAGAAGAATTGAAAGAATCCTTCATGTTCTATTCATTCAATTGAAACAATTTCTTTCGATTGACGAAGTTGACCAAGCGGCGAGAGGTTAGCCATTTTTTCAAAGTGTCCAAGGCAGAACAAAGTGTACAGACTCTCTCGATAGACGTTTATTGGTCTGACAATTTTTACTGGTAAAAGACCAATCTACCAAATAAATACGATTTATTCGCGACGTGTAGAAGCACTACGTCGTCAGGCTCTATTTTACAATTATGATAGTCAAGCATTCAATGTCAGGTGAATTGACAATATCGACATTCACGTACCGGTAATCGATCTATACATTACACTAGCAATATGCACGACAATCAAGACATAAAATCATAAAATCTATAAAAGAGTGACTGCACAGCTACGAATGTCAAAGTACAGAAACTATTATCAAAATACATAAATGATTAAAACAAAACGCAACAATGATGTGAATGTACAGGGTGATTCAAAAGTCGGTGCAAAAAGTAAACGGCGATATCTCAGTGATTACGTATTTAAGATACCGATCTAATTTTTTCTTCTTTAAGTTGTCAAAGGAATGGGATTCGATAATCTATTTGTTACATTAGCACACTAATTATTTTTTAACTGAATTTATTAATTCAGTTTTTGTTCATTGGCACACTAATTATTATTTTGCATTAAATGTATTAATTCAATTTTTGTTTATTCCCACTATGTTTTTCTCTCCCAAAGTTTTTTAGATAATAACAAGCGATTTTCAAATAAGATCATATTAAGAAAACAAAGATTCATTTTGAATATTCAAAAACATCACCATTTACCTCAACCAGCAATTCCACTCGGTAAAGAACGTCTGAGATAGCACTTATCAGTTCTGACTGATTCAACAAGGCAACTTCGTTCGTAATGCGGCTCTTCAACTCTTCCATGGAACCTGGCCTCCCATGATGGTATACCCTATTTTTTAGTGTACCCCACAAGTAAAAATCTAATGGGGAAAGATCCGGAAACCTGGGTGGCCACCTGGTGGGAAATCCACGTGCAATTACACGGTCACCAAACACTTCCTTTAGGAATTCAGAAACTTTCTTGGCGAAATGAGGTGGCGCCCCATCTTGCTGGAAGGTTATATCATTCATCTTGCTCGAAGACTGAAGTTGTGGAATGACATGAGCATGGAGCACTTTAAGGTAGCTGTCACCTGTGACTGTCCCTTCAAAGAAATAAGGGGTCAGCTTCAGTTCTTTGGAGAATCCCATCCAGACACTGAGTTGATTGGCATGGAGACTCTGTGAAACTGGGTGTGGCCTCTCTGTTCCCCAAACTATGCAATTGTGTCTATTTACGATACCATCGAGTCGGAATATTGCTTCGTCGGTCCACAGAATATTTCCTAGTTGAGTCGGTGACAGAGATTTTTATGTGGTCTGACAATTCAAGTCTGGATATCTTATCTGTCTCAGAAATTGCTTGACAGAGTTGAAGCTTGTAGGGGTGTAAACGAAGATGATGACGTAAGATTCTCCGTACACTCGATTGTGATAATTCAATTTCATCAGAGATGCGACGAGTCGATGTTGCACCAAGAGGACTGTCAGCTTGATGATGTCGAAGAGTCAGATCCACATCTTCAATGCAATTCTGAAGGACTGAAGGTCTTCCACTCCAGTGATAGGTCGGTCCATGACAGACCCAGTTTCATCAAACCGTGCTATCAACTTTTTGATGGCATTGTAAGAAAATCGACATTTCTTAACATTATGCAAGCGGTTGTAAGCTCGAATACAAGAAGTCACATTCTCACCATTCTGATGATAAAGTTTTAACAGCTCCTTTCGCGTCTGAAAATCCATAGCGAAAGATGCCTGTGTCTTTGTTAACATCAGTTTTGCGTTCAAATGTTGGATATCTATGAACTTGAACATCAGTTTGTATGTTCAAATGTTGAATATCTATAAACTTGAACATCAGTTTGTATGTTTAAATGTTGGATATCTATGAACTGGATACTTATGCACTGAGTCAGCAAACAGAGATTGCAAATACGATGCAGTGAATAATTCAAGCAACTAAAAAAGCATATAAATGATAGCGAAAACTTCTGAAATTTTCAGCAACGGAATGAATTAGTGTGCTAATGTAACAAATAGATTATCAAATCCCATTCCTTTGACAACTTAAAGAATAAAAAATTAGGTTGATATCTTAAATAATCACTGAGATATCGCCGTTTACTTTTTGCACCGACTTTTGAATCACCCTGTATTAACAGCATCAGAATGACCAATGTCAGCATGACTTTGTTGTTCACAAAGGAAAAATAAATGCGTGCATAAATCAATGACATATGAAGAAAACTAAATAAGGAACAAACTATGGTCAAAAAACTCCTCTTTGCCATTCAAAGGTGGTTTCAGTTGCCTTATAGTCGTAGCTTCGGCAATTCGGCAACAGATTTCCCTTCTGTGGCGACTTGCGATGTTAAATGTAAATATGTCCTTGGAATGCAGATTATGAGAATTAGAAGCATGTAAGAATATACTTGTAGCTTTACTTGGCTGTAAGTGCTCCTAGACCCCATCATGGAAGAAACGAATGATGCTGCCTATTTAAAAGCCATCACACATTGCACAGACTCCTTTGTAAACCACATTGAAGACAGTACATGATCGGGAATCGTTGATTATACATACGCGTTTGAAACATGCTGAGACTAGCTTATTTTTATTGATTTGAGACCTTTTTGTCTTTTTTAAGCATTGCTTGATCTGTCAATAGACCAATAAACGCTTATCGAGAGAGTCCACATACTTTGTTCTACCTTGAACACTTTGAAAAAATTTCTCCCAAATTCAACGACATCAAACGAATCCTTCAAAAGACTACATGGTCTCTTGATACTTCATGACTTATCGGAATTTTATCAATGTGCCGTTTCAGGACATCATGGATCAGAACTGTCATCTCATGCATATCAAATATTTTCTTATTGATAAAATACGCCCTGACACCTCTTGGCTAGAGAAATTGAGGGCTAGTAACTGCTGTAATTTGTGAACAGATCACAATCAGTGACAGTCTTATTCGGTTTGGGTTGAGTGTAACGGCTCATAGGAATATAGGCCAGCCAATCATAGTCTTGAATTCTTAAATTGATTGATTTGCTGTTTCTGTTACCATTTTAGTGTTCTAGGCTGTTATTTATAATCTTATTTTCAATTTATGATCTTATATTTCTTTAAGTATTATGGAATTTCTTAGCGATGACACTTTCGGGGTTCGACCTCTTCATGCCTATGACTGCTCACTTGCATTATTTATCCAAACACAGCGAAACAAGAGAAGATGCGCCAAAAATGTCATTGTTTATTTAATTTGACTTTCGATGTGATGCATCTTAATAATAAAAAATGTCTAATTTAATAAGTTATGCATGAAAACAAATTTGAGTTTTGAGGGAGCAAAGTCGGATTTGATCAGTTTTGAGGAGTGTTTTATATCACAAGCGTTTCATTTTGATGCTTATATCACAGGGCCGGTAGTAACAGTAGAGCTAAAAATTTTGAATTTTGGAACGAAGCATTCAATATTTTCTGAAATGTTTTTTGCTCTAAAGCGCAATATTTTTCAACCATTATTTGTTTATAGTCATATGGAAGGTTATACAGGGAGACATAATTCATGCATAGGGAAAGTGATAAACAGAAAAATGTTGTAGCAAAATGATGATATAAAAATGCATGCATAGTGATATATATAAGAAACGAATATATAAAAATATAAGAATATAAAGAAATGTAAAAATTAATTCAAGAGTTTGATCGCATGCTCTAATTGATTGACTATCCTTCAGAAATGTTAAAAACATCGAAGAAAAGTAAATAAGAAAACAATAACTTAATACTGTAATTTCAAATTCTCTGATGTTTCTAACGAAACTGATAGTTAAATAAAACGGTTTTTTTAAAGAAGAGAGCCTGAATGTACGATTATTTAGGAGAGGCGACACCTTCCACCAATACTTGAACAGAAAGATCAGAGCAGGTGATTGTACCTTAAATGGATGTATATTATTCACAACAATACCAATCGGCGATAGGTGCAAAATGTCTTCGCAAAAATGCTGCTTATCAAATAACTTGCTACAATTGTAGAGCCATTTATGTCAGCAGACCGGTAATTCTTACAAGAATTCTAGAACACATTTCTAATTAATTCAGCTTAGTATTCAAACATCCCCAAAGGAATAAGGAATAAAAACAAAAGAAGTGAAGCAATATTTACAAAAAACATAGACCAAAATGTAGCAGCAAGAAGAACAAGAATCCTTCGCAGACTTTCTATTTGTATACCACTTACGCTGTGTGGAATTCTGTAGTTCTGTAAAAAGTTTCTGTTTTGTGTAGCCGACAGAGTATTTGATTCTGCCTTTCCATCGAACTCCATAATTTCTATCACTGTACTTACATGTGTAGAGATATCATCTGTTTATCTTTCTCTGTTAACCCCTAAGAATGTCTCTAAGAATGTTTCTCTGTCTCCCTATAAATCCTCCCATCTAACGATAAACGAATAAATGGTTGAAATAGTTAAGGTTTATAACAAAGAAATTATTTCAGAAAAAACCGAATACTTATATTCCGAAACTCATCTAAGGCTCTTCACCTAACTATCAGTTTCATTTATCATCCAACCGATTGATAAGGATCGTATCCCGAAACGAAGTTTTTATTTGCAAAAATGCTAGAATTGCAACATATAGACCTATGCTGTAAATAATTGGGGGTTATTTCATTTACAATACGGAAACATGAAATGATCTATGCTTTCGAAGTTGTCCATCTGTTTCTGGCGGTGAATCAAAGATAGTTGAGGGGTCAACGGTTCATTAAATATTGATGGACTAGGAAAAGCAGGGATAGTAGCACTAGCTCACCAACTGATCCGAGACGGAGATAGAAAGATCCTGCGTGTGCTTCGTGTTGGTCCAAAAGAACGCGTCGCTTCCGCGGAAGAGTCCCTTGACTACCAATGTTTGTTTTGGCCAACATGTTCATGGTAAAGGCATCCTGGCTGCAGTTGTTGCGTCGATGAATTCGTTCGCGTTCCGTTCGCAACAAAAAAACGTAGACATAGACAAGGAAGATGATGCTCATCGTGTAGAGGTAAATGTAGAAGCCCTGAAGAGAAAACGGAAACATGATTATTGATAAAGACCAAATAGAAAATGGCCTTGCTCAAATTGTCTAAAAATAGTTATTACGATTTTTTGTCTAAAGTTTCGCCTGCAAAGACCGCTTTAACTTTTTTAAATCACAAATGTTGTTCAAGCTGAAATACAGATTAGATAAGATAATGTGATCTACACAGTGAGAATGATGACTAACCGCTTTAAAAATGAGTGCTTCGTGCATAACACCAAAGTCGTCTGTTGAATGATTGTCATCGTTGCCCATCGCCGACACCAACTGAGTTTCTGCGAGCATTATGCCTCACATAGCCATTGCATGTGTAAATGGATGTAAAATCTATTCACGCTAGCAAGCCTGGTCATCACATATTATCATCATCGTACTGATTCAAACTTTCAGAATGCGTTAGGAGGAAAACATGACCGATTACAAGACATTTCTATTCGCTGCTCAAAGAAATATCAATCAATAACTAATTGGGTTTATGAAAAAATAAGACTTTCATTGTTGAATTCTGCTACAAATGAATGGATTATCATACATACTTCACTGCTCTATGGAAAACATGACTTTTCTATGTGCATTTATTCATCTTGTATTTCAAAAAGATGTAAAATCATCAATTGCCCCAACAATATAGAGGTAATTTATTATAAAAGTGTTGTAAGAAAAGTACCACATGCTTCAAATAATGTACATTGGAATCACTTAATGAACATATTGCATTTTTCTTCTGAAAGTGACCTTTAGGTCAATAAATTACTCTATTTTCTTTCTTACATTCCCTACTCTGTAACAGTAATCTGTGCCTGCTAGAATATATGCGAATGCTTCTTAAACATTCGCCGGTTTGGGAGGATCGTGTGGGTGTTGCAAGGAGTCCTGCCATTTTGACATGACTCCAACTTCTGGGAATTAAGCACCAACTTCACTAGAAAAATTATCACTTTATATATATATATATATATACGTGTATATATATATATATATATATATATATATATATATATATATATACATATCATGTAAAAAATGCCTTGACCGTGCATTATAAAAGAATTAGAAAATCTGGGAATAGGCCAAGTGTTTATTTTGATAGAAAATATAAAAAATGTACGAATTAGAAAAATTATAGCAAACTCCGATACATATTTCATTGACCACCGGTCAATATCATATAAATATCTTCCCAGATTTTCTAATACTTTATATATAGTAGAAAACTGTAAGGACCACGACATACATACGTGTTCAAGCATTGAGGAGCCAGACAGATTACCAACAGCAGCTCAATGAAAGTCTGATTACATATCATTTTCTGTTTGTCACATCCCATAGATCGCTGTTGGTCTACCTGAGCCTATGTCTAGTGTGCACTGCTGTTGAGCCTATTTTCATTTTCCATGAAAGCTTCTCAGCACAATTTTATAATGGCATTTTTATAATATCATAGTCTAATTAAAAGCAACGACGAAAGGTCTGTGTTTACCAAATACAGATACTATTATTATTATTACGATTATTCACAGAAGAAATACATGTCACCACCAGAACATTAGCCGAAGAAGTCGAGTATTGAGTTTACTAATTGAAAGCTTTACGTCCAAGAACAGTCACAGGTTCAGTTATAGGCTGGAGTGCGGAGTCTAATTATCCGGCCAAAAAGATTGGATTCTGTAAATCGGACTCCACGCCCTGGCGTGTGGTGAAACTGTATGCATTCTTGGTCAAAATATAAGCAAACCGGACATGTGTCTCTGTTGACTCTGGTTTCTCCTGGAATGCCCAATACAACTGAACTGGTGGGTTTTTTCAAGCGAGACTACACGTACAAACGTCCTGCTGGCCTAACTTTGTCTAATTGTGAATGAGGTCGTCATGAGATAACACAACACGGTCTCATACGACACTGCAACATTCAAACGAAGATTACAAAAAACTAAATTCTCATACGATGATGAAAATCATCCCAGCAGTCATTTATGATGAAAGTTACAGGGATGAAAATGTGGTCACGGGGGCCCCTAAGAAAATTCATATTTCTTCTTCTTCAGCGGTTTTCTGTCCACTGCTGGATGAAGGCCTCTACACGATGTCGCCAACCTCGTCGGTCTTGTGCTTCGCGCATCCATATTTTTTCCTGCACTTCAGTTGGACTGTCTTCCCAACGCATTCTCTGTCGTGCTCTTCTTCCTTTGCCGTCCCTCGGATACAATTCCGTCACCGATTTTGTCCAACGCCCATCTTGTCTTCTTTCCACATGTCCAGTCCAGCTCCATTTCAGTTTTGCTGCAGTCTCCAGGACGTCACTCCTGTTTGTTGTCTAATTCATGTGTTATTCTTTTATCTCGTCTTGTAATCTTCAAAAATGCTCTTTAGGTAACTCGAAGTTTAATTCTATGTTCCTTCGTTGTCCTCGACACTTCGCATCCGTATGTCAACACAGGGAGAATGCACTGATAGAAGTTTAGTCTCTTAAGGTACAGTGGCATGTCGCTCTTGAAGATATCTTTTGCACGATTAAATGCTTGCCATGCTTGTATGCATCTCTTACTGATTTCCTTTGCGATGTTGCTGCTCATGCTTACTAAGTGACCAAGATAAATATATTGCTGAACCTCCTCGATCTGCACGTTGTGGACACTAACCAGCTCCGAGATAACACCATCGTTTTTCATGATTTTCGTTTTGTCTACATTTATTCGTAGTCCTCTTTCTTTACTGGCAAGTGCTAACAGCCATTACTTATCATTCTTTGGAGATCTTCCGTATTACCTGAGAAAATAACTATGTCGTCAGCAAATTGCAAATGACTCAAATTCAAGCCGTTAATATTTATTCCGTTCTCTATCCAGTCCAACGACCTAAAAACATCTTCAAGAGCTGCCGTAAACATTTTTGGGGAGATTGTATCACCTTGCCTTCCTCCCCTTGTGACACTAAAAGGTCTACTTTCCTCTTTCATCATGATAACAGCTTGAGTTTGATTGTAGATCGCCTTCAAGACATTCACGCAAACATGCTCGACTCCTTGGATTCCTTGAAGCTTTTACGTCACTACTCCCCATACTTGGGGCTTGGACGGTGCTGACATAGTCAGACTTATGGAGCGTTGTAGCACTTTTAGTCCGGATGCCCTTCCTGCCGACTTCCAATGACACTTTCGGGGGTCGACCTCAGGACCAAAAGATCGCTAGGCCAAGCACTTCACCACTGTGCCATGGAGACCACAATTCCTAATTCTTTGAAAACCTCTTTATGTTCGATCGAGTCAAACGCATTATCAAAGTCTGTGAAACCTATGCACAATGGACTGCCGCATTCATTACATTTTTCGATTAACTGGTCCCCAACAATATGGTCAGTTGTATAAAAGTCTTTGCGGAATCCAGCTTTTTCTTTGCTTTGGTTTTCGTCCAGTACTTCGGCAATCCGGTTGCACATGATATTTGTAAACAGCTTGTACATATGTGGCAATAGCGAAATGGGTCGGTAGCTCTTCAGGTTTTTCTTGTCACTTTTCTTGTGGAGCATTATGACTGTTGCTGTTTTCCAATCGTCTGGTATACTTTTATCAATAAGAATTTGCGTAAATATTTTCGCGATTCTATCAGCTATTTCGCTTTCTGCTACTTTGAGTAAGTCGACTACCAAACCATCATGTCCTGGTCCTTTCTGATTTTTAATTGAACGCAAGGCCTGTTGTACCTCACTTGGCAGAATTCAAGGGGCATCAAAAAGAAGAAAATAAAGAATATACCGTATTTCTTTGAATAAGAGACGCGTCTCTTATTTTTTTCAGATC
The DNA here is from genome assembly GCA_907163375.1 of Prostheceraeus crozeri. NCBI lineage: Eukaryota > Metazoa > Platyhelminthes > Polycladida > Euryleptidae > Prostheceraeus > Prostheceraeus crozeri. Next base: position 315,144 of record CAJQUW010007022.1, on the reverse strand, counting down.
CCTGATTGATGCGTCTCTTATTCAGGGGCGTCTCTTATTCAAGGGCGTCTCTTATTTATCAAATGTTCAAGTTTTCATTCTTTCATTAGAAAAAGATGTCTTAGTTTTTTGCTACTATTCTCTTAGGTAACCTTTACATTCCTCACTTAGGCCTATGTCATGGGCAAATTTCGCCAGTAATTTTTCTTACATATATACGCTTTATCATAATTCAGATATTTTGGAAACGAAAAGAGTTTTATGGTTTGTAGTAGCATATCTTGTAGACTCATCTAATACATACATATACCAGTACATGTTGGCCACTATACATGTATACTAGATCTGAATTTACCGAAACGAAAATACCGATAATCAAGTAGAATTTACAGCAAAAGTCACCGACCGGTACATGACTCCAAATGCAAAGGAAGCTACCGTATAATGCCTCCTTAAATGGTAGATGAAGTAACCTTAAGTATGCCTGCATGTACTGCATGTACAGCAACAAGAAGCCTTATATATTATACAATATTGGTCATGATACCCGGTATTTACTAGTAGACTGACTTATTTTACTAAGATAAGTAGGCCTAATAATCGCTCAGGCGGATGTAGCTACCACATTACAATAGCCTGCATGTAATATGTCTAAAGTAGTCCATTTTTTGTACATGCGTCTCTTATTCAAGGGCGTTTCTTATTAAATTTTTTCCTCTCACGGATGCGCCTCTTATTCGAGGGCGTCCCTTATTCAAGGGCGTCTCATATTCAAAGAAATACGGCATTAGGCAGACTTATTGGGAATCCGCGGGAAATTCTCATCCCTGAAAATAGATGAATAAGAGAGAAAATTTCGATATCAAACTGTAATCAAAGCAGTTCTAGATATTCTGCCGATGCATTACCGTGAATACGCTACTTATCAAAATCAGTTATCGTATTTTGGATAATCCTTGCTGATTGAATGTGTCGTCGGTGCTCGTTCAAGCTTAGTTTCCTATTCTCGTTACTGTCCACTTCATCACACTCAATGCAGTATATGTAGTCCTGTAATGACTGTTGGGCACTTTCTAAGCACTTTGTTGTATCTTTATTATTGTTTTGAGTTTGTGAATCGAATCCTTGCTTTATTTCATTGCTATCATTTGAATTTTTGTATAACGTTCGCTTGTATTCCAATGAAGTAATGACGCTAAACGATTACCCTTGACGTTCATGTACCATCACGTCCCCAAACATCTCTGGAGCAGTCCACGGTCTATCGTGCCTATTTTAGTATCTTGAAATCAATTCATTTTGAGGGTGTAAGGCATTGTATATGTACAATGTACACATAGATACGGAATTTCTTGATAGAAAGCAACATGTGTGTTCTGATAACAAAGTGTCAGTGTGGTGTGATTTTCCTAGTGGAGAGCTCAGGTAAGTCATTGTGATGTACCACTGCAGCTGTATGGCTATTGAAATATTGCTTTTAAAGTCTGATCACTTCCCTATCTTCATTGATGGGATCTTCCCCTTTGGTGTCGCTTCTGATAAAATATGATAAAGTGGCCCTGAAAAGAAGGATACCTGGCAGTCCACCCCTGTATTCCAACACCGATGGTACATGTAATTGGAAAATGGTGCAATTAAAGAAAATGTAATCAACGTCTTCATCAAAGACACGTGTCTGCACAAATGGTGTTCATAATTATGTACATGATCCATTTCTAACACGTTTAGATTTGCTCTGCTTTCGTTCAAGCTATTGGTTGAATGAGTCAAGATAGTGAACTGATGCCTTCCATAAACTCTTATTTCCGACTAATTTCAATATTTATTGGAAGATCATCGTCAGACATAGTAAAGGCATTCACAAAGCACTCTTATTCTATTGAACTATTAAATGGCAGTGAGAGAACATAAATTACTTTTCCTTTCGCATCAATCATTTTACAAACATGCAACTTTTCAAAAACAAATTCATTGGTTCCATTTTTGAGATTAAATCACGATGTGAACAATATGGAGTCATCGATAATTGATATGAATTTTCCATTTTTCGATTGTTTTAATGAAACATCAACAGTCTGGTGCAAAATGTGAATTCATTTTTTCTTAGATTAATCGGAATGGTCTGATGGAACCTCTCGATGAGTCATAATCACTGGAAATGCTATGAAAATAATGCTTTCCTTTCATTGAATAAAAGTCATCACTCAATTTCGTGAAATAAAGGGAAAACCGATGTCGACAAACCTACTTGAAATGCACTTGGAATATTTCAAAATGTAAAGATACTACTTGGCGTTAAGTTAGAGAGTCATAAACACTTGAAACCACTTGTAGCGCTCTCATGAAATAATCTGAATTTCGTGATACCTATTTCCAGCTGACTTTCACACGCTGAAGTTGAAGATTCAATCTTTACAAAAAGATTCCTCGCAGTTGTCGGTAAATCAAGCGAAACAGGAGAGCAGAAGAGACGGAAAATCGTGCGTGAGATAATATCGGCGATCATCATTCAAATTCATTGTCTCTAAGAATCCAAAGATCTTTTCACGCTCACTGACTTCGGCTAAAATTGTCTTTAGAAAGAATTTTGAACTCAACGAGAGGATGTCCTCTTGTCCTTTTATAGCGAGTAAGTATTCAGCGGGTTGGCCAAGAAACATTGACTGAATGATAGCAGACTGCGTGACAGATGATTTGCCGGTTAAGTATGACGGGGAATTGGCTTGAATAACCATAGTTTATAATTTGATGACTTTTATTGATATGGAGGAGATGATCACTGCAGAGGTAGAAATAATTGTGACATTTACGCGAACTTGTCATAGCATGGAATATTTGATTGATCTTAAAGCTACAGAGACACTTAAATTTGACGATTTTCAGTGACCAGAAAGACCGAAAACTGGTTCTCCCTAACTGATATTTTAATGATATTATAGAGTCAAGGTAATGTCACAGGGGTGCAGGGGTGTACTTGAATTCACAGATACAGATGCCAATACCCCGAAAGGAAAAAATCAAGAGATGAGAATAATATTTAATTTAATAAGTTACGGGAATAACAGTTACTTGGCTATCTTTGCTTTTTTAGACTTTAGTGCTCAATATTTTTATTTCCATTAATTTAAAGAACGGCAGCGACTGCGATATGAACTTGTATGACGAGATACACCAAATTGTAGGTAGGAAACGCAAACAATTATTCTTTGCATAATTGAAATGGCATTATGCTTAAGCTTTACCGATCAGTGTTTTCGATTCCTCCATAGAAATGGTCAGCAGATTCATGTACCAAGTTCAATAAGTAAAATAATCCACCCAATGTCAATCAGTGTGTCACCTCAGCTTCATGGAATACAACCCGCCGATGGTCACCCAATGCGAGTCAGCGTGTCACCTCAGTTTCATGGATTGCAACCAGCTGATGGTCACCCAATGCGAGTCAGCGTGTCACCTCAGCCTCATAGATTGCAACCTGTTGATGGTCACCCAATGCGAGTCAGCGTGTCACCTCAGCTTCATGGATTGCAACCTGCTGATGGTCACCCAATGCGAGTCAGCGTGTCACCTCAGCCTCATAGATTGCAACCTGTTGATGGTCACCCAATGCGAGTCAGCGTGTCACCTCAGCTTCATGGATTGCAACCAGCTGATGGTCACCCAATGCGAGTCAGCGTGTCACCTCAGCTTCATAGATTGCAACCTGCTGATGGTCACCCAATGCGAGTCAGCGTGTCATCTCAGTTTCATGGATTGCAACCTGCTGATGGTCACCCAATGCGAGTCACCACAAATAATAAATAAATGAAACATTTTCAATTGTTAGATTGACTGAAATCTGAAAGACTTCGCTGTTAGCTACTTGTGCTCTTTAAGTGCTTCAATTCAAAATACATAGAATGTAGGGTTAGAATTCGCGATGACTCACGTTTTGATAATGAGAGATCACAGGCTATTCACTCTATTGATCTCCTTATCATCGTTCTCATGAATGTTTGTCTGACATTTATGACGTCACCGCATGTCAGTGGATAGTGCCACATCTGCTGACATGCAATTATTACTGTTTGGTCAATGTTCTGTCTTTCAGGCAATATCTGGTCTTCGAAGTGGACGTTCTTGATCACAACCGTGCACCCGACTTAGCAATCTGAATGATGATTAGTAGACAAAGATTGATGAGAAAAATTGGCGATCTAATGTCTCCAATTTATTCGGTGATGAGCATATGGTCTGGCGACTGATCAAATAAGTACTTTCATTTATATTCAACTTACAGCTAATGGCGTATCTGAGAAGCAGACAAAGGCGAATGGCAAGAGAATCTACCCGGCAAACATGAAATAAGGAAATTCTATTTACTCCTTATACTCCTTAACCAAATGCCAGAACTCAGTGAGATTAATTGCGCAGGACTGAAAGTCGATGACCAGTGTGACCACAAGTTCACGTGCCTTGCGTATATCATCATCCGCTGTTATAATAGCCCTTATCTCAAGGGAAATTCCAACCCGTCTGCCTCCTAAGTCCACAATCAGCAGCAGGAGAGACTTTAATGCTGAGGTCCCCACCGCCTTGTCGGCATTCCAACTCATAGTATGGATGCGCGCAACAAATGGGGAAGATAATGAGTATGGATGAGGTACCGCTGAATGAATACACAACACTCAACAGTAGAATCGTCTACCGACAGAAAAACAACAAAGGTCGACCGGGAAGTGAATTAACCGGAACACGGAGAGGAAGACAGCCGCATGAACAGAGGAACAGAAGCTAAATGGGCATGTGTCGTTTGACATGATTAAGCGCAAGCTAGACTAATTTTGCCAATAGTATCAGCGAATTCTATGCTGTTAGGCTCGTCGTCATTAGACAATTAATCTAATGACGAATCGCAAAATGGTCTTATTGAGAATTAGGCTCCAAATATATGTCAGTTGCAGTTTTTTGGGTAAATGAAACATTCGCTACGTCTTGATAATGAAAAGCAGGTATGATAGACGCTCGATGCTGCTCGTAAGTTGAATTAGCATGCCAACTCGCTGATGATGAAGCTTCGGAGAATGCACGACACCATATAGCTAACAGTGCGTTCTACCACCATAATTGAACCATTCAGCCATTCGCCTCGTGCGTATGATTAATGCACATAAAAATCCTCAACCTGTAATGCACAGTCATGGCGCAGGTAAAGACATTCCTAGTGTTGCATTGGCATCTCCCTAAAGTTGATTTTTGGTTATATATTATGACGCAATCTTCTCTGAATCTAAAGCAAGTAGAAAAATCAGGAGCCAAGTATTTATTTCGGCAGAAAATATAAAATGCTTATAAATTACTATATACCGGGTGTCCCAAAAGTCGCGCAAAACTTTGAAAGGCTGTCATTTGCTTCAATTCAATCATATTCGCATGTGGTTTGTTTTAAATGCACCTCAGATCGGGGAATTTGATGTGCCATTTGTTTTTAAACAATCGAAACTTAATTGCCATTTTTGTCTCTGAAACTTTAATACCTAAAGCCATGTATATCGATAAGTAAAAAATGCTGATTGCAAATTAACATTTCGCAGCCAATAACGAAGTATACAATCAACAAAAGATAAAAACAATCTCTAATTTATAAAATGAATGTTCACATAAGACATTGCGCAATTGCTTCTCCTTTACAGTCGATCACCGCTTCCAACCTCGACCGCAGACTCAGAACAGATCGTCTCAATTCATCCGAGTCGATGTTCTCGATCACCATCGTTTTTCTCTCCTGTACCTCGTTGAGGTTTCTTGGAGTGAAGCAGTGGTATGCACGGTCTTTCACAGTACCCCAGAAGTATTAGTCCAGCGGTGTTAAATTTGGCGAGGCCACCGGTTTGGATATCCTCTGGCGATAAAAATGTGGAGGTGCTACATTTGGTTGGAAGACTGAGATTTATACGCCGTCTCCTTCTCAGTTGTGGGAGGACATGATCGCGAAGCATGTTGGCATAATTTTCTCCTGCTGCGTTTCCAGGAAAGAAGAAAGGAGTTAGACGGTACTGCACAGAATAAGTGAACCATACACAAAATTTTGGAGCATGAACGTCTTTTTCGATCACTTCCCGCGGCTCCTCCGATCCCCAAACGATACAATGGTAGCGATTCACACGACCCATCATTGAGAAATAAAACTCATCAGTCCACAGAATCGAATAAAGATCAAGGGCATCTGACTGGAGGAACCGTGCGAAAGCAATACGTTTTTCCTTATCATCATCTGTGAGTGCCAGTTAGTCCCCAGTCTGTATGGGTAGTGGCACTATCTGTGTTGTAGAATCCGTTGAGCACTGGTTTTAGAAACACCTGTTCTCCGAGAAGCCGAACGACAACTGGTAGCTCCAAATCGAGGAGTTAACTGTTGCGTTTCCAATTCATCCCTTAGACATTCTTCCCTTTCATCATCGAGACTGGGCCTACCCGATCGAGGTAAATCTGCGACTGATCCAGTATCTCTGAACCGTTGAAACAAGCGTCAGATGGGAGAAACGCTAAAAGAGTCGCAATGATAACCATGAGCTATCTTGTAAGCGCGTAGTGCCGCTGAAGAGGACTTGCTGTTGGTGAAGAAAAGCTCAACAAATTCAATGCGTGTTTCGAGATCCATGCCTAGTGTAAAGATTCATTGAATGTGCAAGGTCTCTATATGACACGTCGTGTGAATACAATTCACGTCCAGACGATAATTGACCGATCGAAGAACTATTGGCACGCAACAACAGCTTGGTGTAAGAACAGTGAATTTCGCCAACTTAACAATGCATTGACATCGAGTCAATTTTTAACTTTAGAATCATGAAATTCTAGTGTCTGTTTCTATATGATATGAATGTCAAAATAGAATACAATGAAAAAATCAAACAGTGGCACATCAAATTCCACTATCTGAGGTACATTTAAAGAAATCGCATGTGAATATGATTGAATTGAAGCAAATGACAGACTTTTAAAGTTTTGCACGACTTTTGGGACACCTGGTATATCAAGACAAATAACCTGGCAATTAATGAATTTATTAAATCTCAACAGATGTAACCGCCATGAGACATGTTTCGGCCTGTTGGGCCTCATCTGTCGTGGGTAGGTTTGAACCAGCAACGTTGGAGCTAGAGGACGTGCAAGCATACCCTCTAACCACAAGGCCACCGGACTATCTGTTGAGAGCGTGAATTAGCCAAGCAAGAGATAGAGAAGCATTGAAAATGATGATTCATCGCAATTAACAAGGCGTTAAGGAAGCGCAATAATTTCTAATACTTGTTCCTGTTTTTATTGATTCTGCGGGTTTTCTCACACGTTGAAATGATTCGATTTACATATGAATTGAAGATATTCGCAAATTTACCGCATTGCAAAATTGCTTCTTTAAGAAAATGATTTTTTTATTCATAGTGCTCAATTGTTCACTGACATCAAGAACTTCTAAAATCGCAATTGTCGAGCTATGTGATGAATTTAAGGCCTTTCTACCATCAGTACGGGTGTAAGAAGATAAAAGATTTGTTAGTGAATTCACTGTAGCATTAAAAGGATTCGGTCGAAGTTCTTCTTCTAGTTTTTGCTTACGTTTCACATTTCTTCCATTCACAATATCTTTGATCTGTCTACTTTTCTTACTAATCGCGTTCTCCCATTGCTCTCTCGTCTCCTGTCGTCATACATCAGCCGCTACACCCGTCAGTATTATCTCAGCGTCAAAGTCCACTCTCAAACCTGGAATCTCAGCTTTCGCCTGCAAGATCACTGATATTAGGGAAACGACAACTCGAATCCTGGCACGCCATTCCAAAGCGCTCAATAAATAATTTATTACTGCAACGACCAAGCGCCCGCCGTCGATTAATGAACTCGAAAGAATGGAATCGTTCCAGCTTGAATCGACATTCCAGCGATGAGAATAGCTTCATGGCAGAGGACATTCCTGAGTGCAATTCCTGTCAGTATACAGGTGTTCCACACCTAACACACAGAGCATTAAATTTGATAAGCAAAAATAAGCTGTATTGAAAAAGCTGAAGGAACAGTTCCTGTTACAGAGAATATTGAGCGAGAGATACAATAGACCTAAAATATGATATAGCCATGAAATTAAATTTCAGTCTAACACTTGAAATATACTTGATAGATAAATGTTGTGTACATTATCAGATATTACCGACTGTAAGATCTACAAGTTTCAAGATGAAAGTGCAAAGGACACCTTTATCCAGTGTTTTCAAGGATTTGTTTACACGCACGTTCGGCAAAAACAGCCGAAACCTCAATATGGCAACTATGGCAGATCAAGCAAAAATCATTGAAAACTCACTTAACATACATATTGAAGCTGTATGAAATTTCATTTTATCATTGACAAGGCCTGTTTCAATATTTTATTATTATCTTGATGCTACCGTCCACATTAATCCATATCCATATTTTCGCAATTCGAGAAGCATTAATAAAAACGTTTCAAATCTTTATGGAACGATAAGGCATGGCTTGTGGATAACTGTGTACAAGAAACAGTTTCACTTACAGTACATAAAATGTGCATCGAACAATCTTAGGTCTACATGGTCTGAAGTAAGTTGCGCAAAAGAAGTCAGTCGAATTAATTTAAGAGAATAAGTCAAATTGATTTTCAATACACAACAGTACATGTTCGTCAATGAATGAAGTCTTAGGGTAAGCATGCGTTCTTAAGAATAATGTATCAAAACAAAAATCGTTCTGTCTCAAGATCAGTTATTGCATCTATGATATCAAGAACTGCACTGATCGTGTCATTAATATCGTTGTCTTGATTACTGTCACTGCTTTCCGTGTCATTGGTAGTATCAAGCAGTCTGCTTAACTGTTAACAATAAAAGAATTGCATCAAAAGCTTTATAACCGAAACTCCAACTTTCAAGGGTTCATCCAAGGGGAAGGCTTTGGAGGCCGAGGCCCCTTCCGAAATTTTCTGGCTGTCCAACCAAAAAAACATGGCATGCACGTTTTCCTGTGGAATCCAACTAATCTTTCTGAATATTTGAAAAGCGTAGACTAAGAAAAAAACCGGCAGTTTAGGTTTTCATATTCAATACCGATAGAAATATTAAGGATATTAAAACTGGAAATTAACGCCGGGATTTCTAGAGTGACCCTAATATCACTATAGAATTAAGCACCTTGATTAAAAAGTATTGTCGAAAACTTGAAAGCTTCTATAAAACGGTCCCATAATAGCGTCATCATTATATTGAAAAGAATAGATGACACTTCAATCTTTTGAAAGTATTATTTCAGATTAAATAGTATCGTGAGTTTAAAGTTTCAAGTCCATCGCACCCTCAAACACTTCAAATTTAATATTAAGATGGAAATTATTTCTACCTGAAATCATTTTTCCACAATAGCAACTTTGTTATGTTTTCCTCATTCACCTGAAAATATGATGATCATCTTCATGATTTTTCCCGATTCAATAAATACTCATTATTTTTATTACATATTCTAGTTCAGTTACGGCTTTTTGCAATGGCATGCTATAATCACAATTCTTTATTAAAATGTCAACAACATTTCGATACACTTTTAAGGCATGTTCACGCATGAGAGTTGATACCTCCGTTCATCCTGATAGCTGATAGAACCTGGTCAAACCTGAGAGCTGAGAGTTGAGACAAATCCTGCCCCTCATTCTCCCGAATTTCTCCGAATTAGCCGTTGCATGTAGTAGTGGCCTGAGAGTTGTTGAGAGCTTCAACTATAGCTGCTCTTAGAACCCGGTCACACTACTATCGTCTATCAGCAAATAATTTTCTGATTGTTTCTATTTTTGGTGCTAGCGCTTCGGTGTGCGCTCACACCTGAGAGCTGACTATCAGATATTTGATCTCAAATGTTGATCTCAATATTCAAATCTCAAGTGTGATTTTGTGGGTCGTGGTTCTGCTGATATCAACTTCAGCAGAAGTGCAACGTACAGAAGTTGAGCCTAGAATTGAAGATTTCGATAGATGCGTCACAGCCTGCTAAGCTTTCTGAATGTCAAGATAATTAATGGAAGGACGACCATTACGCGGCAAGTCTACGACACTGCCAGTCGGATCACAGATGATAGGGTAAAAGGATCCTAAGGAAAATGCTAAGTGTAGCGGCATCACTAAAGCAGTCTCACTCATATCATAGAGCAAAAAATGTGTAAAATGAATTGAAGTAGACTATTATTGTAGCCAAATGGATTGGAACTATCAGTGTTCTGACATGGTGAATAACATATTGTTGCATCGGAAGAGAGCCTACCTTTGAGGGATGATGTCTCGTTAGTCTGTTTCTTCCGCTCCCGGTGATAAAACCGGCTTGAGAAAAATCAGCGCAACTTGGGATCGTGGGAGCTGAGCGGTAGTCAATCATTTGCCTTATAAGAGCTGAATAGTATACCGACACAAAAAACGTAAATGTGACAAAGTTTTCGTTTTCATTTTTCGATAGTTTCGCTTTCGTTAACGGAAACTAAAAATACTATCGTTGCTCCAATGTTACAACTCCACACTACAAAATGCATCATCCATCGTTACACCTGCACAGACAGTTACTTTTAGATGTAGCTCATGGCACCATTCCTATTATATGGCAAGGTAGGCTACACTGTTGATGGGTCAGCGAAACGTAATATATAACCCACGGCCAACTTCCTAGCTAGGAAAAATAGACACAGAGCAGCCCGCTGTTGAGTCTCTCAGTTGTTCAGCCAATCTAGACATCATAAGCTAGTTGGTCCTTGCAGCAAGAAACGTAGGACTTGCGGCAGCCAATTGATTAAGTGCGTAAATTGTTCATCAAGTCTGAGGACACATTATTCCATGCTGCCAAGTTAGGATTGGAGCAGCTTTCTCACATCGGCAACTCTCAACATAATAGGTTAGTAACCTCTATTAAGAGCGATGGCACCTCCCCGGGTGGACGGACTGAAAGCATGGGCCTTCTAATATATAAATTCTTAATATATAACCCACGGCCAACTTCCTAGCTAGGAAAAATAGACACAGAGCAGCCCGCTGTTGAGTCTCTCAGTTGTTCAGCCAATCTAGACATCATAAGCTAGTTGGTCCTTGCAGCAAGAAACGTAGGACTTGCGGCAGCCAATTGATTAAGTGCGTAAATTGTTCATCAAGTCTGAGGACACATTATTCCATGCTGCCAAGTTAGGATTGGAGCAGCTTTCTCACATCGGCAACTCTCAACATAATAGGTTAGTAACCTCTATTAAGAGCGATGGCACCTCCCCGGGTGGACGGACTGAAAGCATGGGCCTTCTACACATCCACATCGAAGTGTGACCTATGGACCAAAGGAGCTATCATGCCACCGAAAAGCACTAAACATTAAAAATGCCTGAGGTCTGAAGTCATGTTTGATTTCCAAACCGGGAGATTTATAGCAACTCTACTTGATATGTTGCACACAATCATCGCATAAATTACATGCTACACCTACAGTATGTATAAATTCATCCAGTTGAATTTGAGGTGGTCTCAACTGCTCGCGAAAGCTAGTAAAATCAAGGATGTTGCTGCTAGAAGGGAGGAATAGTTTTCCTGAGAGGAAGAGCGAAGATGCTGCGGCAAAGATTAAAGACGAAGAAGCAGGAGATGACCGCACGACAGGAAGATGACTAGGGATCGACAATGCATTAATTGGAGGTCAAAAGTTCGACCTGGACAACGACACGATGCAAGGTCCTGTCCCAGAACGAATGACGTACAAGTTTCATGAAATTTTTAATAGTAGATGAAAATGTATTGAGAAGGAAAATGTGAAGACAAATTTTCATTAACTCCGCCTAGAGGGTGGAAATCAATATTAGCAAATGCAATCCAACTTCCATCTTTAATACATTGAAATTTTCCTGAGCTGTGCTTGTATTTCGATGAATGAAATGAATTTCAGCTTTGACACAATGTGCACAGCAGCCTTTGTAAGATCTTATGAGGACATCGATGTTAGACCATCATCAGTAATGAAGATAATTGAAACACAAAATATTCAAATTTTATCGATCAAGTGGAGAAACGTTTCATGACTGTAGTTGTCAGCAGCGCATTGTTACAGGGTGCACAACAGAATCGGCTCCAGAACTTCCCTGTATTTTCAATGTTTTCCTGAAAAATGTCCAGACAACAATGCAGGAATATGTCTCTACGCAATCGCTCGTCGACGTGATTAAGAACTGTGCAAATTTTGTTTGCCATTTCATCCAAATCTACAGGTAGTGACTGGAATCCAAGGATCTCGGCGATTGTAGCTGAGCTATCAGGATTACAATCCTGGGATTGAGAGATCGCGACCCTAGGATGGATGAAGTCATTGAATCAGTTATAGGAGAATCAATGTCACATCTAATCTGATAGTTCGTTGCTGAGCTGATGTTTCTTCTACTGCGGAGATAAAAAGTTGGATGTCATCAATAAGGTATCTGATTCAGAAGGAAATATATTTTTTCCGTGTAACTGGAGAACGCGGATCACTTCTGAATAAACTTAAGGTCCATTCACAACGGACACATCACGGTCCCGTGCGACCTTTACTAAGGCCCCAAAAGCGACCCCTCCGAGCTCTATGGAGGCGGAACGTGCTATCTCAACCGCAGGATGTTTCTGCACGTGTGTAAGATCATGGCTCAGTGATAATTCGTTATTGGAATTTTTATTCTTGCGACATCATTTTCTTATATGATAGTATGATGATATGTACAGGACATAGTGACTTATTATGTTACAGGTGGAATCTACTGCTGACTTGAAAATATATAGCACAAAGTTTTGGTAAATGGATAATTATAGATATTTTACTACATTGCTTTGCAGGTTTTTTTCAAATGAAATTGCTTATTTACTACTTAAGAGATAATATTTTCTAAATTTGTCTTGATATACTAAGTTTGGTTGTTCAGCCAAACCTTGAGTGCACCCATAATAAGTATTATGTTCGAGTTGACAGAACACTGTTACTTCCACCTCTTAGATGCGCGCACATATATCAGTTCGTATACATATGTAATGTAGGTATGCACATGTTTGTCCTTTGTCGTAAGTTATCTTTCATGCACAATCGTTGATAAACGAAATCATGAACTAGTTCGCTCTACTTACTCTTAGAAGTATTTTTATGACGAAGCGAACTCTTGTAGCTGAACAGCACATTATATTAACGAACGTATGCACAAATTGCACGCATGCACATCTCATAGACGCATCGGTTTTAATAGCCATTTACATGGTTGCAGGCTATGACATTGAATCTCGCACTTTACATCCTTTTTCCAAACTATTATGTCTGTCCCCACAACTGCATAATTCAGTTTTCTTCGCGCATCTATATTTATCTTCTTCACCGGATGAGACAGTGACAGATTGTTACATAACTAACAAAGAAATTGGCATGAAGATCCGACGAATTTCACGAATTTCTTCATGACATTTTAGATTTTTAAGAGTAAAATGCGCTCTCAGAATTGATAATATTCCTCTGATAATCGACCCGAATTTGAGTCTAACTCAGGATTCATTCCGTGAAATGTGTATCATGCACCTGATCAATAAGAAACGGCAAGAGAAGAGTTGAGAAAGGCGATGATAGCTGCGTAGCGGAAGACAGTAAGATCAATTGAACATGCACTCGCGCCAGTTTGAACTCAATGTGGATGAGTCATTATTCTCCCACTTTAACGATGATACTGTCACCTGCGGCTCCGAATGACGACCATGGGCCTTAACAGTGCCGACGACATGGAAGGGAGAAAATCAGATCAAAGACAGGCATCAATTTCCGAAAGAATCTAAAAGAAAAGAAGTTAATGACATCAGTGCAAAATAGAAAACAGACGATTTCAGCATGAGGTTGAGAAGAAAAACTAAAATCAAGCAAACTTAGAAAGAGGAACTAAGAATCGATACGAAATGCATCTTGTATTCAGAGTAGCTCACATTTGACATTAATAAAATGCATTCACTTCACTAGTTGTCTTTTCGATTTCCTCATATCGGATAAAATGTTTCTGAGAATCATCATTTTCACCGAGCTATGGAAGGATAATGAATGTTATTATTTGTAAAACATAACTTTTCAAGTCGACGCACGGTAGCTAACAAATTGTCTTCCACAAAAATCAAGTTGGCAGTAGGACGGCCTGGTTCATGAAAAGTACTGGAATGTCTGAAGCACGTCTGAATGCACCGAAGCTCCGATGCCAAACCAGCGATTTCCTAACATTATCTGTTTGTGACCGCTTTCCTGTGCGCGAATGGAAATGGAGACACCTGTGTCAATAATATTACATAGGCCTCGCCAAACTCCCACATTGCAAGTTCGCGAGACCTTTTGACTTACTTCATTGATGGAAAAGAAGAAACGATCTGAAAAAGCAGCTCGATTTGAAAAGCTTATTGATGAGTCCAATAATCAATTTCTTAAACTCGGAGGCCTAGGAGACCTTTCTTCTGCAATAAGATAAAGTAAAATACACAAATAGTTAACCCAAATTTTCGCTTCTTGCTTTGTCAAGGATGTTATGATGACCTCCTTGAGTCATCACAACATCCATGACAGGGTAAACGGCAAAAATATGGGTAAACTATTTGTGTTTTACTTTATCTTATTGCGGAAGAAAGGGTTCCTAGGCTAAACATTAACTTTTGAACTGTAGCTCCGCAATGGCCAGCAACGCAGCAAGTATATGCAACTCTGACTTCACAGTGCAATTTAGTAGACATTAACCGCACCCCTGAGAACATCTGCTGCTGATATGCCATGAGAACTACTAATGCAACAAAAAAACAACTTATTCAATGTAGGAATCAGTCCTCGCATCGCCAAACGAGAAAAAGTATGACAGTAATTATGGAAAAGTGAGAAATTTGAATGTCGTAATATGCGCGAACTTTTAAGGTTCATCTTATCATCTACGGTCATCCTTAGTTTTTTAGACGATAATATGAATTCATGTTTTACAGCAAAAAAGGGGGTGTACTGTAGAAATCCATATAATCTTCTGCTAACACAAACTGAGAAGCTTTGCGTCCCAAGCACATGACTCTTCTTATTGACAGAATTCTTTAAGGACCACCGAAAAAGACTACGGTCTTCCCACACATATCCCATCAGCTTCAACTCAAAAGCAGCCCTAGGAAAGTCAAAACTCTTGACAAGACCATTTAATGTTTACTGGTGGGAACGTACAACCTGCCCTCCTAAGGGCAACCCGTTGTAATAAGCAGTATGTATGTGTCACTGAGGTTATGCTCAGTATGTAGGATTCGTTCCGGGAATGCCCCTGCTTCAATTGCTGTCGGAGTTCAATTATTCATCAATCTATTGGACACTGATTTTATACTTCAAGTGATGATGAGCCTGATTCCCAAATCATTTGTTAATCACAGGAATAAACAATATAATGCACCAGATCCACAGTAGTCATGCTTCAAAATGTAACTTCATTTCACTTTAAGCTACACTGTAAATCACAAAGTCCTATTTAAGCAAGAATCTGAGTGCTAAACGGGAGTGTCAAAATTACCGAGCTTAAATTCACAGAAGTACTAAAATGAAATATCAATATCGATAAAGGACACGACACGAGGCTATATACAGTGAGTCAGTGTGTAGCTGACATGACGGCACGCGCCTAGATCTGGATAAGACCTTCGTCCAGTCTTCCCAGGTGAGACTGCACTGTCGTTGGGAAGGCTACCCACGGCGCCAATCAGGTAGTCAACACAGTTGCTCAATGTTCCTACACCAAAATCAGTCGCTTGTCTCACGTAGTGAGTGCTCACGAACAGCTGGCAATGACGGTTTTCTGTGTTCCTGCATTCGAAGTGGATGCAGTGAAACAAGAAACTATCCTGCATACCAATCTGTGACCATCGATTTCCTCTTAATAAACCTAAGACATCAATTTGGATCAAAGATTCGTCGAACTAACTTTATTCCGACGGCATATACAGGCATATGTTACTTTCACTTCAATGATGATGATTATGCAACCGAATCAACCGATTTGCACATTCTCCGCATGGACATGTTATGACTACTTTTGTCATGTGAATTGTCATTTATATAATCGTAAACAGTAAGGTGAAAAGTTTGAAAAAAATTTCGAAGACATGGTATATGAATTCTTAGTTAGTTATCACTTGCTGACTGCATCTGACTATTTTGATTGACTTATTACGTATTATGAAGTCTACATATCTCCTCTTCCTAAGAACATAATGTTAATCCTCTTTGATCATGACTGCAATTCAAAGCATTCTGTTTTTAAATATTTTCTTCACGATGAATGTGATTCAATTGATCGAAATGAATTTGTGTTTAATTGCCGCATGAGTTCTTATAGATGGATGTGCATATGGGATACAGCGGGTTATCGACAGGTGGAAGTGCTAGTCCGATACAACTCATTGCATGAATACTAAAATGAGTACGTGATGTGCTTCCGAACCCAAGCAGTTTCAAAAAGAGCACTGATATTTTCGAACTCAAAGAGTACTATATTCTGGGACTCATTTCTTAGTCGTTGTTAGTATTCAGGCTTTCTAGCACTCATTTGGGACTTAATGAATAACAGAATGTAGCAGTGTACAACCTCTTGAAAGCTAAAACACTTTCAGTATTCTTCCAGTGACGAGTAATTATACAATTCAGATATCAAACAAGGTTGAAAGTAAGAGAAGGATTACTATGTTGAAATGTAATGTTTCGATTCCTCGTGCCGGATAATCATAAGTGCCCCTGATCGATAGGAAACTGGACAACTCAGCATTCAACAACGACCGGTGAAAGGCAAGAGATGGAGATTTGAGCATTGAAAACTAGTTGATTGAGCTGATTGGCCTCGGCTGTTACAGTGGCAACTTCAAAGAATGTTCAAAGAAGATGATGAAAGTGAAGATTGGATAAGTAGATGAAGAAGGAAAACACAGGAACGAGTAGGAGATAAGGTTTTAAAGCAAGCCGAAAGTTGTCAACTTGGATGGGATGAAGAGGAGCAGAGGCAATGCTAGAAAATCAACACGTTCCATGTCTGATGTATCGACGATGTAAGACACCGCTTTCCGCTCTGAATGAATTAGAAATAGAAAAAGTAGAGAAAAAATAAGTGGTGCGTAAAGTACGAAATGGCGCACGACCGTAGACATCGCAGGGTGTCATAAGTGTAGAGGGAATTTTTATGAAGAATGAGTCATGAGGAAGTTGAACAAGTAATTTTCACCAATTTGTAGCTCACAAATTGATTTAAGAATATTTTACACCTTTCAATGAACTTATCAGCTCATAACTACCGATCATGGACGATTAATAAAATGATAACGTGTAAACTGTAACGTGCAACGTGTAATGATAACTGATGAATGCAAGAGAGAATGATATTTTAATGTCTAAATCTATCAGAGAATTTATCAAATACCAAAGACAATTTAGTAGCCTACGTTATGACTTTGCATGGTTCGTAGCTAGCGGTATGGGCACGGGTGGGCGAGAATATTTTCGAGTATGCATGAGACGGACTACTGCGAGCACAATAAGAGTGAAAACCAAAGGTGAATCGCCGTCCGTTCACTTGACGCCTGTGTGTCGTGGGTCTATTGTGCTACATCAGCTGACACTGGAATTAGATAGTACTATTGACAGAAATCAGCTTTAGGGATTCACTGAGCGGCACGATATCGATCATGACAGTCATTACTCAGTATAGTAGTTATCAAAATGGCATTTAGCTATAGCATAGCTACAGTTTTTGATGTGTCTTACTACAAATACTGCTATTCATATGTAGTCCTCACATTGATGTACTTACGCGGTACTAAATTTAGGTGTGACTGTTCAAGACGAGTTATGGCTTCATATCATTGCGACTTATAACTTACTGATGTAAAGATCATAAACAACAGACGTCAATTGGGAGCCGTACACAACAACAGCATCTGACTGGCGAGTTTTAAAAAAAAGTACCACAAGACATACAACATTTTAATTCATAAAGTGTCTCATCTTAAAAACCGTACGTACGTTTACATACAATGACTCCACAGCAAGAAGTGACTCAGGTCTTAGATCTTTTTCTCAGTTGATCCTGCCAACTGACACAGTTGCGTAAGTGGCTCGCAGCTCAGTTGGTTAGAGCACAGGTCTAGTTAACCTTGGTCGTAGGTTCGAATCCTACCAGCCGCACATCTTTTGCATGGCAATTTGATCTATCGTTTATTTAATTTCACTGTTGTTGATTGCATTCACGACATGATTTAAGATGCTTTGAAGACAATCGATCCCCGCTATATTTATTCATTGATTATTATTGCATATGACTCTATGCATAAATGCATGTATATGTAGACGGTAACAGGCAGTTGCAGGCACCGAAAAACTGCGAAAAACACTGCTCATATTTCCTGAATGAGAATACTTTTAGGTTAACTAATACCGTTTGGAATCTGCGAGTATCTCAATAATAAGCAGACCCTGAATTTCATTGAGCAATGGCTCAGTTGTCACACAATATTACCACACAAATCGTATACCGTCAGATGGGGAAAACCATAGAATGATTGCTACAGATTTAATTATGATTTTCTCAACATAATGCATCAGGAGAAAATATTTGCTGTACATGGTGTTCACGCTATTCCCGCCGCTAGTAATAAATCAAAATATATAAAATTATAATGCTAAATCAAAAACATTTTGAATGTTTAACACAAAATCGTTTAATTAAAATGTACAAAATATAACCAAAAATATACAAAACGGGTATTACATATATTGTTCAATATGGTGACCTTGATGTTCAATGTACACAGCGTTTGGAAAAGTTGGAAAAACAATCTTGAAACATATTGTGATCAATCTGATTGAATGCATACTCACATTTCTCTGCTAGTTCTTGTAAAGTAGCTGGCCTTGGTTCTGTGTAAACTTCATCACGCATAAATGAACGAAGCCAGAAATCATTTGTGGTAAGGTCTAGGCTTCGCGGCGGCCATTCCGTTGGTCCAGAACGACCTATCCACCGATGGTTTTCAAAATCGTCTTTATTAATTTGTTGAACAAGTCTGTATTTGAAAGCCTTCATGTTACATTCCTTGAGAATGTTATTGACTGTACCTAACGATACTCCAAATCTTTGTGCGGCATGTCGTTGAGAGGTACACACTCCATCACCCATTGCACCTACAATCGCATTTTTCGCAGCATCGTTGATTTTGTGTTCATTTTGATCACTACCAAGTCGTTTTAGAAACACGGAGAGGGTTTCAAGAAACCGTTTCTTCCAATCTCTAATTGTTCTAACCGGAGGTGCTTCTTTATTATACTCCTCTGTATAACGTCGGTGTGCTTGCTCACAGTTGTCGTAAGATATAGCATACGAAACAATCTTGGCAATCACGATGATTTTTATTTTGAATTAGTGGCCTGGATAGCCTGAATTTTTGATTTAGTATTAGCGGCGGGAATAGCGTGAACACCCTGTATATATAAATATATATATGCTTTGTATATTTATATAAATTGGTGCGTCCAGAAAATGAAATTTCTCATCAAATATTTTGCTTTCTTATACGGGATGTCAATTATATCAAATTTGTTTTTGGATGATCTTTATTTCGATAAATATAATATCGTCCATAAAATGAGGGAGAGACATATTTTTTCTTACATCGCGGAAAATTGGATGAAATTTCTTACTTTTTCACTCAATCATGCGCGTGCCACCTGGTAAAAAGACATCATGTGTCAAATTTGGCTGCTATCGGATTATGTTTAGGGGTCGTGCAAAGGCGTCAAATTGGTCATTTTGAGCAAAAAATAGCCTACGACTTCATCATGTGACCTCATAAACCTGCATATTATACCCCTTTGCATTTGCTTGTAAAATATTATATGGCCCTGAATTATATTACATCCGCTCTCAATTCAAGTTGAAGCCAAAAGAGGAGAGCGGAATACGTGGTTTATGCATCTTCATTGTCAAGGTCTGCTGGACGGTCAGGGAGGCTCCCACCCCTGTGATTACTCAAAAGAGCGACCTCGCTCTCCTAAAACTAGGCTACGTACTGAATTCATAGGATCTCGATAACGCAGTCAGAAATTCTACTCTGAACAAGTTACCTGCCCATCTTTGGAATCAATCTCAAGAGCTCGGAAACTTCAGTTGGCACGAAGATGGCAAGGATCAAAGCTCTTTAGAATACAGTGGGGAAGGAACGATATCCTAAGAAGATATCAATTGTGAAACAATTTCCATTCCTGTTCTCCGTTAAAAACCCTTGACAACGTCAAACTGGCTATCAGATTCCTGCCCTTCGCGAAGACTTATCAGTTGGCTTATCAGTGCTGCTCAGGACATACAGGTTACCAACGACAATGCAGACCGAGGAGAGGCGCTAATAAAAGAATTTGGCCAGCTAATTACACGTGACGAGAATCGACTCCAATTTCTTCTTCAAGTCGTCACAGACCATCGACAAGCCTTCCTAGAACACATAAGTTCACACTGAGTGGACAAGATAAAAACTTGAACTTAATTGATATACCTGTACAATGTACTACATACTAAAACGTGCTTGTTCTATTCACCGAAAATGATGGATTCATTGTAATATTTTCTGATGGTTTTCGGTTATTTGGTGGATTCTTTCTTCCAGAAATTTATCTTTTCCTTGAATAATTGGAAATTTCCAACAAATAACAGTTTTATTTTCGTTGTCACTTCTTTCTCTGATTGGCTGATTGAATTTATCGTCAATCTTCGTATACATTGAATTGCATCATTAGTACATATATCATTATCAACAAGTTTTTGATATCATCTCACAACTTTCACTGTACAATTTATCATTGGAACATATGCGCTTGGCAAAGACAACAAACAAAAACAAAGACCGAGTAGTCGATACCTTGTATTGCCACGGAGCATGGGCATTGTTTGAAAAATTGGTGCCAATATTTCAAAACATACTTCGATAAATATTATAAATACGTCTCAAAACGTTCAAAGACAAATATGAAGATTATGAAAGAGTTGTCAAAAAGAAAAGATTTATAGGCCTATATATCAAAGTTCGATGAGGGTGATGGAATAGTTATTGTGCGTAATTTTATCCATGGCACAATGGGGAAAAAAGAAGGCAGCAATGCATCTCGTAATTTGCGACTATTGTATCGATATGACACCAGTAATGCTGCCATATCGACGAGTGCGCGTTGGCGCGCGAGACGATATCAATGGCAGCATTACTGGTGTTGCATCCATACAACAGTCATATTATTTATGAGATGTCTATTTCCATCATTACTGCTATCAGAAACGCTGTACGCAGTAATGCATGATTCTTGAAAATAACCAATATTTTGATCAGAAAGAAGCTTCATGGAATTCATAATTTGACGGAAAGCTTGTAAAAAAGCCATCCCCCATCGATCTCAGATGGTTCATCAAAGACACTTCAACATTTTATTTGCAATAACACAAAAGCAGAACTCAATCGAAGTGTGATGTTCTATGTGCTTATTAAGTGGAAAAACATAGGATTCTCACATGTAGAATAGGAAATTGATAATTTCTTTGTATTCTTTGATAATTTAGCAATATGTTTTGATATCTACTTACAGCTAGCTGATGAAGTCACCTTTGATGTGTGTTTCCGTCATTACTTTTGTCCTTCTGCATTGGATGCATAGGAGGAAATTTTGAGTTATCTCTGACAAAATGACATTACTGGCGTCAACCCTCATAAATTATTTCAATTTCTTGGAAAATGAAAGATACCAATGATGGCACCTATATTTCAAACAATGCATATGCTCCGTGGCAATACAAGGTAGCGACTATTCGGTCTTTGTTTTTGTTTGTTGTCTTTGCCAAGCGTGTATGTTCCAATGATAAATTGCATAGTGAAAGTTGTGAGATAATATCAAAAACTTTTTTTGATAATTGACATACTAATAATGCAACTCAATGTATGCGAAGGTTGACGATAAATTTAATCAGCCAATCAGAGAAAAAAGGGTCAACAAAAATAAAACTGTTATTTGTTGGAGAAGATGCTTCACTGCCCAACAAATAAAGTCCTAACCGCTTCTTGTTTGAGGTTCGACATTTGCTAGTCATGAAGTCTTGCAAAACTATTGCTTCACGCTTGTATTTGCATGTAGAATGATAATTATCGTCTGCGCTCAATTCACTAATGTGGGGAAGCTCCTTCTCCTGAAGACAACTTCCTTCAAAAAGAAACTCGATCCAAAGAGTCAGAGTCTTCCTCCCCGTCAACTACGAGCTGCAGCTTTCACAGAACTTATTTCGTCACGAAATATAACACTCGGCAAAAAAATTAACAACAACATTAACCCAATGATCAAAATAGAAACTCCTTTGTTTGTAATGCGCTAGATGCTTGCATTAGGAATGACAAGTCATCCAAACAGTTATCATCAATGCCCTTCTTGAAGAATGTTTATACAAATTCATTCTCCAGCATCTTCAGAAGAAGGTTTGAAAGTAAATGTGAAGGCGCAAAGTATGGTAGTCTACATCAAAACGACCAATGTTCTATCAGTCGAAGACAGTGAAAAATAAAGGAAAGTTTCCCTATGGTATTTGCAGGGTTTAGGAAGGAACTACAAATCAACTTGAGAAAAATAGGTGGGTCACTCCATGACGATTCACCCAATTTTCGTAACATTCAGGGCATAGTCATGAGGGCAGCATCAGCTCGGTATAAAGGAATTCTTTTATGAATTTCAATGGGCAACTGGCATGTAGAACGGAGCTACATGGCTCCGAAGATGCTGAAAAAATAGGGTCCGCGAAAAAACACAAAAAAATTAAACTAATCTCACAACTTTCTATATTCTTGCTACCCGTAACAACTATGATAATTGTGTTGCTGTATATCAGCGTGGTTAACATCTGTGATGCTAAACGGTGACCAGAATACAGAAAGTTACACCAGGCGTTCAAAAAAGTGATTTTTCAAAAAATGCCGAAAATGGCTGTTTTCAAGCTTGGATAGCTTTTTCTTTATGCCAGTTTTAATTCCAAATTCATACTGAAACTCAGAATTACTTGTAGAAGAAATTTGATCAGGTAACCGCAGTTCAAGTGGCACAAATTGGCCAATTATGATTTTGTACATTTTTTTCAATATACATTATACAATTAGTATCGAGAAGTAGCATTTATAGTACAACAGTACCTGAAAATGTTAAGTTGGTGTGCGGTAAGAAATTATTTCCTTTGATAGATTCCCTTTGATATATTGCAATACAGCCAAATATTACTTTCGAAGTTCCAGTTTTGTTGGACTAGATATGCTTTATCAATCGACATGGTACTTTTGAATAGTAAAGTTTCTGAGAAATGCTCAGGATCGATTCATCTTTCTGCTCTCTGACGTAATCAATTACTTTGATAATTTCAATTATTCTAATGGTGACATATCATTCGCAACGAACTGTAGAAGAGCCCTAATGCATTTGTAACAAACACTGTTTCAAAATTGATGTTGAAAAATATTGTATTTTTTCAAGATATGCAAGACAATTAGATTGTGGTGGAAAATGATTTGGTTGTATGAAATGTGTTTAATCTCTTTCAGTACGATATGAATGACTTATGAATCACCATGATCATCAGTTAGCATCGAAAGTTCCTTCATACAGGAACTGCATTTTTGATTACACCAATCAATTGGTAAACCTCAAATTGAAAACAACAGGCCTATTGATATTTTAGTACCATGACATTGTGAAAATATTGATCATGAGAAGTCACTCCTTTCCGTTCTGAGGTTTTTCAATAGCATTCTAAAAAAATCACATTAAAGTGGCTATATGCACCCCCAGAACATGGTCTTAATGGACAAGAATGGATTTAAATTGTTACTTGGACAAGAATGACATGCACTTGTATGACCAAATATACGAGTATGAAAAAGCAGTGCATTTTGCATTTATTTTGAAAGGTTGGATATAATCCCTTTAGCATGTTTTTCTTTTGAAACATATAATCCTGGGTTACTTTTGTACAGCGTGCAGTTTTCAGAAAGGGCATAAAAATTGATCTGGTTTAATTTTTCTATGAACAGGAATAATTTGCTTACACTCGTATGAGTGATTCATGAATCAGAGGGATCGTCAGCAGCAATTGTTAATATCAAACATAAACAATGATTGACATGAGATATTGATAGTGATACTTAAAATGTTTGTACATCTGCCTCTACTCATTGGGAATTCTTCACTTTTTAAAGTATTTTTTTCAAGTTTCTTAAGTACTCGAAAGATGTTTATATCTCAATTTTAAATTAAACTGAAATATTCTGTCGTGCAACTGCGGTTCTTATCCATCAGACCAGACTTTTTATTCATTGGTAACGAAGTCAACTTGAGACAGATTACGTAGTTAGTTGTTCGTCATTATATTTTATCATCTGTTATGCTCAACAAAATCAGTAAGCAGTGTATCTTTCCCAATTTCATGACATGTTGAATGTTGTATAGTTGATGCATGTTAGGCGTATATATGTAGACCACCAAATGTGTGATAAAAGAATTGTGAGATTCGGATAATTAGATCACTACTTGGAGCCCGCTTCGCCTTTTATTTGACAGAGAAAATCTGAATCGCTGTTGGCGCTGTAAGGTAGGCTTACAAAATCAAGGTACTGTGCTAGTGCTCCGTGAAATGAAATTGCAAGACAAAGTATGTGAATTGTGATTGAGTTCAGATCCGTGTGCATCCAAAAAATGTACATCCAAATATCGTTTCATTAAAAATGATTTCAGATTATCAATATGAGAAAATGACATTTTTTATAATGAGCTATAGCAATATAGCTTCATGCTTTATTGCCATGACGATGGATTGCGAATAATTGGTTTTTTGATGTTAAACAGTATAGACTGTTACTCTTCCCGCGATTATCAGGAAACATAAATCCCCAAAATTTTACAAGTTCTTGTTCAGGATGATAAGTATAAATTTAACTTTAATTGACATGAAATTTCAAAGATGCTTGCAGGAGATTGTGTAAGGAAGTTGTGAGCTGCGCCTGTCATAAAACGTGTTATTCACCATATATGTTGGACACAGCTAGAAAAATGACACCTACATATGGTTTATGTACATTTGAAAAATTTTGAAACATGAAAACATGAAACATTTTGTAATTTCATTTCAGCGCGGCTAGGTGCTCAACCGCTCCGATTCCTTGTAACAACATTACAATAATGAGCATCAAGGTCCAATCCATTGATGAGACACGCAGCTCATTCCATACAGAGAACGGAATTCGAACTACCCTTTGATGTGCGCCATATTGAGTCGCAGATTGCTGCATCTAAGGAGTAGCTGCTGCCATTTTATGAGAAAAAGGATAATCGTACTTCGTTTTTACAGGCGTCGACTCAAGTCACGCGCCGACAAGTATGAGAAAGGAGCGATGTGAAGATGCCGACGATGAAGTCATGGATGCATGTCTTGGCTCTGAAGTCAGCACTATAGGAAATTTAAATGGAGAGGAAATAAAGGCGGAGTGATGCGAGACCGACAGGCAGAGGCTGCGAATTATTGAGAATTCAAAGCAAAATGTGGGAGGAGTGATGCCTGAGATTTGTCATGAATGAGTTACTGGCGAGAGAACGTCTGTATGAGAGAGAATGAAGTCATTTTCAATGACCTTCTTCATATCCGCTGCTTTCAGCCGATATTTCCTCGATCCTCGCTTTTCACAAGAAATTGAGGTCCATATATTTATCGACCTCTTATCCTGCTATGATCATTTTTACTTTTGCCGTTTAGTTTTTGATTTCCTTGTCTTTTATTTACACACAGCACTTTACTTCTTCCTCTCTATCACTTAAGTATTTTTTTCCTCTTTGTGAATCCCACTACTCGTGCTGTCTCGGTTGAGGACATGCCCTCGACGCTTATCAAGATGATTGCCTCTTTATCTAACCGCTTCTTCTTCCTCCTTCACCTTATCTATCGAACGTCTCCGTTTTCAATGTGGAAAAATATATCAATTTTCTTTCAATGAATACGAAATAGTAGGTATCAATCCGGCAGACGATTTCATTGAATTCTGTAAGCCGCAACAGTCACCATCAATACGAAATAGTATACCCACCAGATTACCAGAAGTGCGAGCAGAAAATCGGTGTGTAAAGTCATAAGTCATAAATGCTTATTCTGAAATATACAGAAAACGCAAAGCGATGGCCGCAAGGGCACTTACAAGCAAGCGTTGATAACGTGTTACATATGCATACGCAAACAGGGTTGGTCAAAACCCACCCGGTCAGAAAAAAACCCGATTTCACCCGCCCGGCGGGCGAAATCGGGCGGGTGAAATCGGGTGAAATGGATTTTTCCATATTATGTCATTTTTTCGATGTTTCTAATTAAAATACAGTAATGCCAATTCATTTTTCTGATTTATTGACTCTGCCTCTTCTCAAAAATCATCGTATGGAATGTATACAATTCCGTAATCTACATGTTTCTTACTACAACACTAAATATTGAAAAGGAAAAGGAAAACCGAATAATATGTCAATGTCCGATGTTTTCATTGCGCAAGAAACTTAGCGCCTATGCTGATATGATGCCCATTGTCCATCCCTGACTCGCCGGACATCAGCCAGCCTGGATTTGTCAACAGCGGACTGTAGTGATGCATTCGTAAGATGATGGGGAATTCGGGAGAGCGCACGCATTTTGGTTGACGCTGCTGGTCGCATGTCTTTGGGTGGCTGGTGCAGTCGAAAATGCGTAAGATAAGATCGATATTGGCAAACAATGATTAAAAGCCACTGCCCACAAGTCTGGTCATTAATGTTATTATCGCATACAAAAGACACTCGGAAATGATGAGGAGTTCGGGGTGGCGCGTGCGTGGTACGCGCGCGTCATTACTGATACCGCAGCAGGCTGCAAGTCTGCGACGGACACTTCGGACCGTAAGAAAGAGCGTGCGTCCTCGATTTCACATATTAGGACGAGGTCTTTCGACCACACCAAACGACCATCCTCAGGTAATCAAAAAAAAAAAATAAATAAATAAAATGAATCGAAATTATGATATGAAAGTTCGACGAAACGATCTGCGTATTATTTAGCTTTAGTATCAGTAATACTGCTAACAGTTGGGCCTATATTTTTGTCTAGGCCTATATTTTCTTACTTTTTGAATACCGGTATAACAAACAGATATTTGGTGATCGATGTTTAGATGACTCATTAGATCTTCCCCGTTTTGATCATATTTTTATATAAAGTTCAATTTATAGACCTCTACTGTACATATGTGTTTTCTCTCTGACAATACAATAATAGAAAAAACTTACAAATTTTAGATAACAGCCAATCTTGTGTAAAGTATACTATTCGTAAATGTAGGTGAGAGAATAACTTCATATGATTCCTTATTTAGATAGCCTGTAATTATCTGAATATTTGGTGCGGCTAAAATATAGTAACCTATATTAAGTACTAACCGATATTTTCTCATGATATTGTATTTTAATCATGGTTTACATTACACTGATGTGTGCAATGTAGTTTGATTTTTCAATAAAATGATAATTATAAAATTATAAGAGATAATTATAAGAGATTACCTCTTAATTTCAAGAAAATCGAAATAACTAGATTAAACCCGAAAAAACCCACCCGAATATAACCCGATAAAACCCCGGGTGGGTTTTTTGCCGACCAAACCTGTACGCAAAGTCTAGCATCAATAAAAAATACATGAGATATATATTTACAAATACACCAAGTGATCATGATGTACATGCACATCATATGCCATCATAAACTAATTATGTGAGACCTACATATTTACAAATTTTCAGAGTCATCATGATATACATCATATACCATATACATAATACGTGAGATCTATAGGGCCTATATTTACAAATTTGAAGAGTGATGATCACGACATGATAAGAGGTCATTGGATGGGAGTCCTCACAATGGAGCAAAAGAACGTAAATGCTTAACATCTAATACAAGAATGAATGCAACAAAATCATCTATACAAAATTTACACTTTAATGATCATGGTCACAATATATACAAATTCACTCGGATCAATGAGATTGAGACTCTTCTTGATCTTCATTATGATGAGAATCATCTTCAGTATGTAATGTAGGAATGTATCTAAATAAAATTTACCATCAGGTATAAAAAGCACTTGTCAAATAATTTTATACGAAATCACATATTAGCAGTCACAGTATGAGCAAAATTCACTTAGATCAATTGATTTGAGTCTGTTCTTAAAGCAGACATTATTGATGTATTAGATTAGAAAGACATCTACATGTACACTGTACGACCAAAAATTAAAAGATTGCAAAACCATTCCATTCCATTCTATTGTAAATTTCATTTTAGCTGTTCTTAACTGTGTTTACTTGATCATTTTAATTTGTATACGTATAAACCTCATTTTGCTGATTTGACTTGATGCCCTGATGATGTATCAATAAACGATACGAAATCGATCGACAATGAATCAAGTGTTTTGCAATCTTTTAATTTTTGGTCGTACAGTGTACAATGCTATCTTTGGGCTCATTATCTTATAAAACATCTACATGTATAAACTAAAACAATTTTAGAATTTGTCTTTTATAAAAAGTATTAGATCATATGTAAACCGATTTCACAAATCTACACTAATATAATTTTTATTATTGAGTCTTTGATATGCATGAATTCGAAATCTCTTACAAGAAAAATCAGAAACGCTTTTTTAAGATGGCAATTACGAATGGAATCAATTATTTAGTAATTGTATGTCCTTTCCAATTAGATAAAAGCCCAAGACATAAGAAAGCGAAGTAAAGTAAATAAGCGTATATTTGAAACAAACAAGCCCCAAATGGGAAACGTAGGGGTGTTCTGACGAAACAAATAAAAAGTAGACACACTTCAAAGACTGTCATTGTACTGAACAGAGCATGAAAATATGAAGGCATTTATTCTCCGTGCAGTTCGTCCAGAGGGTAGAATCATTCTCTTTGGTCGGTTTGAAGTCGGAGGCATCAGGTGGTGTAGAATATGATCAGGTGAAGACAGTGCTTGCTTAAATAGGCTGAGAGCCAGTAAATTTCGACGCTGTTCAATTTCAAAAATATTGCAAGACGCACAAACTTTGACATTAAAGCCGTGAATGATGCGAAACCTCGCTTGCAGATTGAGATTAAAGGATTGTTCAAGTGTTCCCCTGGGTTCAAAAATACATCGGAGGCATAATCGAATGGCATTGAATACAATAATCAATTGGTCATGGCTCAAGATGCCTTTCAAAACTCTGAAAACATATAAACGTTGGGCAGCCTTTCTTACAATAAAATCAACGTGATCTCTCCTTTTGAATTTGCTGTTGATGTGAAGTCCTAATAATTTCAAAACGCCAACATTATCCAAAAACGGGACTTACAAAGCAGCAAAATTCCTACCAAAGCCAACACAGAGCGTCACAGTCTTAGATGTGTTTAAAAACATTTGATGACCTTGGCACCATGATTCAAAATTATCAATTTCAGATTTCACAATAGATAAATTACTTGGTTGATCCTTCCACGCGGGTACAAGAAGGGCTACAACGTCAGCATATTTGATTACTTTGACATCTGTATCGCATGGTTTATAACTGAACAAATAAACAGAAAATAACATCGGGTCAACAAGTGATCCCTGAGGGACCCCACTTGTAACACTAATGTTATTACTCAAAGCTTTTCCCAATTTTACACGTTGTTTGCGATTATAAAGGTAATATTCAACCATTTGACAAAACAGTTGACATTTGCAAATTGGAGTTTCGAAATAAACGGTGGCAGGAGATTATGAGGAATACAATCAAAGGCGTGAGACATATTAAATGTTATTATGCAAACAGCAATCACGTTTGTATCATCAAGAAATTTTAGAACAATGTCGTGTAGGATAAGAAGCGCGCATACAGTAGACGAACGTAGTCGAAAGGCAAATTGGCATTCATCGCAAAATTCCAGGAGTGAATGGCTGAACTTAGTCCAGACAACTTTTCATAAACTTTACTTATTACAGGCAAAAGAAATATAGGTCTCAATCTATTTACGTTCACAGGACGAGATTTAGGAACAGGACAAACATCAGCAATTTTCCGGATCGTCGGAAAAATGCTTTGCTCAAAAGAAAGGTTAAATATGCAACACAAAGGATGAGAAATAACATCGCTTGACAATTTCAATAATATGGGATGGATTTCATCGTTGCCACATTACTTGTTTTTTATATTGTTAAAAAAATTCTGAGCAAACGATTTATCATATGATTTACATACGATTTTTATATCATATAGACTTCACAGGAGAACTCATAGATAACTGTGGAAAAATGCTGCTTTCTACGAAAAACGAAGAAAATATCTAATTGACAGCATGTGCAGCTTTAACAGCGTCAGCGAATAATGCAACAATCTAGTCCACAGAGCTGCTACCTTTTTTACTCCGAACTTCATTCATAACAGACATACACCTTTCACTGAGTTACACATGTTTCTACTCCAGATCATTTTTGATTTGAAAATTTCTTTGCGCACTTTGTCCTTATAATGATGAAAAAGATGGAAATTCTTAGCTTTGTAAGTTGACCATCTTTCATTAACAAGGTCAATAACGACAGGAATATCCAGGGCTTAGTTTTCGTAGTGAATTTGACAAATGAAACTGGCATCTTCGACAATGCCATATGGAATGCATCATAAAATTATCTACACATATTTCAACGTTACCACAAGAAAACAATGCATACCGATCTGTTGACTCCAACTCTTTGTGGAAACGCATGACATGAGAATGACGCAAATCAAAAACTTTATGGTAGTGGACTGTCGGTGGATTCGAAAAACAGACTTTCGAGACAGCAACAATTGAATGGGCATTCCTAGCATTGCCAAGAGGAGGAGCAGTTGACACATCAAAACCATTGACACTATTATCATAGCGAGGGAATTTATCCAAAGTTGCGTCGCCGAATGTAGGTACAGTAACATTATTAGTCAAATTATAATGATCGAACAGAAATCTCATGTCGTACCTATTTAGGTCACCACAGATATACAGACCAGTCTCCGGGTTGATAGATAAGATGTAATCTAAGCAACCACTGAGAAATTCTTTAACTTGCACGAAGACGTCGGCATTAAGTCCCCGTGGAATATACACACACATCAAGTAAGAACACATGTCATTTTCAAGAAATCTGATGTTACATTCCATACCAAAGGGTTTTGGTACGTAGCAAGGAAATGCAACTTCGGTAGAAGGGATCGATAGTGAACTGTAGATAATAGTTCCACCACCACGTCTACTGTTCAAAATATTCTCCAGCCGATCATTACGGAAAGACTGGTATCCCTGAATTTGAACAAGACTGTCCTCTATATCGGGAGTAAACCAAGTTATATGGGGAGTAAACACGCAAACAAAGCCATGTTTCGTTGCGAAGACAAAAGAACTAAGT
The DNA here is from genome assembly GCA_907163375.1 of Prostheceraeus crozeri. Taxonomy (NCBI): domain Eukaryota; kingdom Metazoa; phylum Platyhelminthes; order Polycladida; family Euryleptidae; genus Prostheceraeus; species Prostheceraeus crozeri. The sequence goes on along the minus strand of CAJQUW010007022.1, from coordinate 283,580 downwards.
TCGTCCAGCTTGTACAAAAGAGATTGGCCAATGGGAATTACATAGTAATGGCCATTAAGTTTTATGCCGATTAGGGGTATTTGAGGATGGATTGCGTATAATCGCAGCTAGAAATTTTTCGACTGAGTGCGAAGCACAATGCGATCACGAAAAATTACGACGTCTTCCCCGTTTTCCCTTCGATCTTTCAGTTCGGCAAGCAAAGATTTCCATAGTCTCTGTTGCTGGGGGGAACGGTCAGGGTTGATAAACACGCGGCGAAATTTCACATGAGCTCTTAAATTCTTTGCTTTTCGAAGAACCGTATCACACTGAAAACTGTCTTAACATCTTATCTTCACGAGACGCGTGCCTTGCTTTTTTGGGTTTCCCAATTCTGCTGACCTCCAGAACAACGTCATCGAAATTACAAACGATTTTGTGCAAAATTTCACTGCAGTTGTCAGTGTCAGTCTTGGAGCTAGATTCATGGATACCTGAGATCTTCAAATGACACGATCGTTCACTTCATCCGAAAGCCCTGATATCATCTGAAATTGATCATACTTTATGATGAGATGTTCTTTCTCAGCATTTTCACATTTTACCTGCAGGACGTTGTTGGCGTCCTCAAACGTCCGGATTGTTGACTGCATCGTCACAATTGTCACTCGCAAACCAGTGATTTGCTGTAGTAATTCACCTCGCACATTTTCGATGAGAGATTTGATGTCACTCAAAGTGACTCTAGTGTTGCCAGATGATCCAGAACGCGTCTTGGGCTTCCTTGATGGAGATTGATTGGACATCCTTGATAAACACACAGAAAAAAAGTAGACTGAAAAGAAATATCACCAGTCAGGGTTCGACCCAAAATCCTCAGATGTTCCAATGACGGGTGCAACAGACCACAGACCAGACAGATAGCCTCGCGATTTCTTTGTGCAATACTATCCAAGAAATCGAATTCACTGAGCGTGAGAGGGACGAGATTTTGTGACGTCACCAGAATCACCGCGCCAACCAGACAGATAAGATTATTACTCACTGTGCCGGAAGTAAGAGGAGAAATAGGAATGAAAAAAACAAGTAATGTCCACAGAACGAATCACAAAATGATACGAAGGATGAGGCGCAAAAGGTGAGTGTGAGACGATTCGAATGATGCAATATGACCAATGCAATCCTTCAGATACACACAAAAATGGAAGATGAAGCACAAATGAACTCACACATCAGAGCGACGTCAGAACACGACCACAGGTAATCAATCGAAGACCCAGGAAAGGAAGAAAAATAGCTTAAACAAATGTTGTGATAGGAAATCCTTTAAGAAATCAGTTCATCATAGGTCAAGAATGAAAAAATTAATTTTATGCTAGAGGAAATGATCCTAACTCAATATTACAACTATCCAGAATGTGGAGCAACATATATCGTTCAAAATCTAAGGATGAAATGCACAAGCTAAAAATATGTACGGTATATGAAATATGCAGAGCTGATCAAAAGTCGCTTCCCAATGTGATGTTTTTTATTCCGACTGTAAGAAAGTAAAGTACATGAATAGCACTTTTCCATTGACTTTAATTATTGGGAATGTATCAGACATTTAATGTTTCTTCATTTGCTACATTGCAAATAAATGCAAGACAAACTTTCCAAGCTTCGGAATTTTTCAACCATATGCTTACCAAACCAATCAAAGTCTGGTGTTCATGTGTTCGCAGAATAATCTGTTACTCAGATTCTCCATCGCATCAATAGTGTTGGCCCGTCTTTGCATCTCATGCATACTGTTGACTTTGTAACTCATGTCCAATTGCGTACGAAGAAAAGTATAATAAGAAACAGATAACAATTATTCACACATGGAAAACAACTCTCAGTATAGTAGTTCTGAAAATAACTCAGTGTTTCGTTCACTCGGGCAAATATGCATGTAAAAGGAAAGTCAATCTCATATGAGGCTTGAGGGCTTGATGGACACTACAGCCAATTGAAATCGGTCGCAGCTTAGTTGGTGGAGCGACAGGTCGTGTTACATCGGATCGTAGGTTCGAGTCCTACCAGCCGCTAATCTTTTGCATGGCAATTTGATCTACTGTTTATTTCATTTCGTTCATTGTTAATTGCATTCAAGACATGGGCTCACATGCTTTGGTGAACATTGATTCCCTGATGCTGGTCTTGATATCGGCAGTCACAATGGACTGTGACGAAATAATTATTCACCCCGCTGATTATAATTGCTATGATAGCTAAAGTTTGGCGGTGAGGGCCTGATTCTGCCAATTGACATCGGCTGCGAGTAAGAGATCGTGGCCAGAATTATCGATCTTTTATTATTATTTTACTATTTTTGATTATTTAGCGCCAGTTATCTATCTTCTCTGGTCGTACCTCAGTTGGTGGAGCGACAGATCTATTGATAGCGACAGACCTGCGCGACTTGCTATCATTGTTAATATCACAAAATGTGTGTAGCCTGGCTGCATTGGATTACATACGAAAAAGTAGCGTTTATCGACTGAATGTAATTTCAGAAATTAGGCTGATAAAATTTCTCACGTTTTCAAAACTTCGAGCCCTGCACACTTGCTATGCGAGCAGTGAAATATGCGATGATTCGTGTACTTTTCCTACACATTATCTACTTAAAATCTGGCTTCTTTTGATCATGGAACATCAATTTGTAGACTTCTAGGGTAACACCTGGCAGGCTTGTAATACATTCATAGTCGATATGAATGACAAGTTATAACACAATACTACAGAAAAGTTGCACTATTAGAAATTGATGTGAATATTATGCATGTTCTGCGCACGCGTACGTTTGTGTGCATGTCTGTGCCTACACGCATGCGTCTGAGAAAAGAGAGATCACGTGTGTGTGCGTGCGCGTGTGTGTGTGACAGAGAGAGAGGGACAATTGATCCGATTGATTTTGTACTTTGTCTACGAATCTGTAGAAAGGTATTCAAGGACGAACTAGATTATACATGCACTCATATTCCACTTTGTCTGTGAATGCGTTATAAATTGCTTGCTCACATGATGGAAACCCTCCCTAATAAGATAAATATCATCATCAAACGGCAGTAGTTCATTAAATGTCACATGTAAAGCTGAGTGATGAACTACAGAAATCAGTGCAAGGGAAAAGAAAGATATTCTGAACAGAAATTGGAACGAATTTGAAGTAGCTGGGTACATTGAAGTTAAGACAAGCGCGTCAGCAGCAAGAAGGCGGTTATGAATAATTGAGAGAGGAAATGGAGAGGAGCAGATATGACAGCTGCATTTTATTTTTCGAAGTCTGGAACAGAATATCATTTTTTGCACAAGTTCTGTCGACTCTCACTCTCCCTCTCTCTGTCCATCATTTGGTGTCGGACAGTTGTGCCAAATTTTCATTTCTAGAGCCATGAAGTCTCAATTATTGACTGGCTTGGTAAAGATCAGTTAACCGATAATCCAGGGATAATTCATCGGCTGCCAGAGTCGAGTTTATTTTCACCTACGGTCTGCAGCGGATTTCTTCAACTTCCGCTAATCAAGTCCGCAAAATGCGAAATCTCGTTTTCGAGTTTTTGGATTCTCTCGGGAATTGGATATTCTCATCTCGAAATTTAGTGATTTTGAAAAAGGCACCAATATCTCTCAGCTCAGGATATACAGTTCAATATATTACAAGAAAAGGTGTTGTTCCGTCATGCCGACTCTGGATGTAACACGATAGACTCAGCAACCCGTCAATAACCGCACGCCTCAACCACGTTTCAGATACACATACAACGTTGGGTTTCTAAATACAGTTGCGATGCTGCGAATTTATTTATTTATTTATTTATTGAACGACACAGATTTAAGTGACATTATTGTCCGATCGGACTTCAAGGGCAGTTTACAAGTTGAGTTTCATAGAGACAGTAATATGTCTGAAACTATCTACAGGACAACTGTCAGGAATGGTCAGGATAGGCTCTTCGTAACAGTTCAGCTTTTAGGCCTCTCTTGAAGATGACCACTGACGGAGCGGCTTTCAAGCTTGTTGGTAGGTCATTTCAGGTGCGAGCTGCAGCTGTAGGGAAAGCTCCAGCACCAACTGTCTTCAGTCGGAAAGTCGGAATGAGAAGTTGGTCGTTGTAGGCAGATCAGAGATGGCATCGGGAAGGGTTGGAAGACATAGGCTGGAGACAGGAAGACAGATAACTAGGGGCACCACCCCGAAGACATTTGTAAGCAAGGACTTCTAGACGAAATGTTATACGGTCTCGTATGAGTAACCACTGTAGGGACTGGAGTATGAAAGTTACATGGTCATGAGGTTGGGCTTTCAAATAAGAGTCGGCCACTGGCGTTGAGAATGTCATCAATTTTTGAAAGAAGAGATCTAGCATTTATTGCGCACACTTTGGGGCAGATGCAGAAGGCTAGAAAAAGCAAAGTTCCAAAATTTACTCTCCTTCGATTTGTTGACCAGTTTACAACATGCATAATAACAAGTGCAATAATTAAAAACAGCCGGGGCTCCATGCCACTGACACTTGGCCATGGACTATGATCCCAACTGGTCAATAAAATTTGGAATTTCTCTTTTTCTAGCCTGCTGTATGAATGGTCGGGATATGACCGTCAATTGGACTTTAGGACAGGCTCATCTTCTCTTTTCGGTTAAAAACGTAAGGGAAACTTTTGTTGGTTTTTAATCGTAACGAATAACGTTCTACGGCAAAGTTTACGATAACGTAACCTCCACATCCAATTCTTCTATGATGCTTCTTCATCTTTCTTTCATTTTCCTGCTTGATCTCTTCTCAACTTCCTTTGTTAATTCGGAGCATACCTCGTATCCGCCTTGTGCTTTCATGGGTTATACTGTTTTCGAGCGGATTACACTTTCCTATCCGCTTCAGGGAATTGCTAACCTTGTAGAGCAGGTCCTTCAGCGTCTAACGCTTGCTTTACGGCCAGCTTTTTAAAGTAATAGTGGCCGTCAAAGCACGTCAACATTTTGAGTAACAGCCTCTGCCCTTTGTTCAGCAGGAATATCATGCACTGTTTCTCAAGCCTTCATCAGGCCGAGTAGTTGTTGTTTTGAGATACTATTCTTTCTATTCAGTAGAGCGTCAGATGGCACTGACAGAAGTTTGCTTATTGCTGATCGTCGCATGATTTTAGGAGAGCATTATAGATTAAAGACGAAAATATAAAATGAGCTCGGGGTTTCCAACGCATGAAGTTGAGCTGCACATTAACGTCACACTACGGCAGCAGTTGCTGACATTGTTGAGGCCAGTCTGTACTGGATACTGGAATTGTCAACGAGTGCAGGAGACCGTGGAGAAGTGATCACAATTTGCGCAGATTGACACAAAACACATGATGTCTTTGGGAAGCAATATCTTCGTTCGTAGAAGTCTGATAATAAAGCTACTGCCACCAAACTATAGCACCTGTCAATAGGAATACGGTGATGTGAAGCACAACGTCGAACGCAGGAAATTATTCCAATAAACACCACATTTTTGAGACCGTCAAGAGCGGCGTATATTTCTTGTCAGTAATCTATGCATTCATATCCGCGTCTCTAGAAAGTCATGGTGAGATCCGGATCGTGATGGTAAGATCAGCTCGTCTGGGTTTGAGTGTTCATGTAAGGGATCGAAACACAACTAGACGAGTGTAGTCCTAACATAGTGAGCAGCGTTAGTTCAATTGTAATCGGTGTAGAAGTATCATCGTACGTCTATTGCTTACCTCCACTTTTCAATTTTTATCCGTCGGTTTCCTGTTGTTTTATAATATCCATTTTTAATTTCCTAAACAATTGTGGACCATTTTCCTTCTCTATTTCCACTACCAGCATCTGTAGACGGTGTTATATATCTATATCTCTTTCGATAACTCAGTCTCATTTCTATTCTTAATGTGGTTAAACGACTTTTTATGGTTTGCATAACATAACTTAGATGCTCCTTCACAGAAGCCGATATCAGATGCCAATAAATCGTCATCCGACCTCCAGACATCTGCGATGACGATTTATCTGATTTACTGATTCTCTACAATAGGGTTATAGCTGAGAATTGAAATGCAGGCAGCTATTCCTGTAGTTTATCATTTCAGTGCCAGAGTTTCTATGCTCACACCTTTTACGATCCAAAAGAGAAAATGACATTTGTTGCTACTGAATTTATTTGAAAAATGCACAGCTTACTGTAGAATATCACCAATTGAGTTATAGCTCGTATTGTCTCTGTTGTCCTTTGTTGCTGAGTAGGTTGTGAGAAAAGGAGTGAATTACTCAATTTGATGAGGCACCATAACTGTTTGACAAAATTGTTGACGATCCGATGATTCTCTTTCCAGCAAGCCGGCAACAGTAGGCTTCGATGAGTAGTAAAACCCAAGTAGCAAATTTCTAATTTCAAAAACTCTATGTGCATGAGCATAAAGCATAAATGGATAAAAGGCAAGCCAGAGATATTTACAAGCATACATCAAGCAAAGAAGAGAAGGGTGGAACAAGAACTATGTAAAAATACTATCTACAAACAGGAAGAAATCCACAACCAAGCTATCTCATCACACATCAATGACACTTAGGAACACCCTGCCCCCGTTGGACGAATCAGCGATTCGCCAAATTGCCTTGACTCGAAGACAAACTTTTCTCCAGTAGATGAAGTCTTTGAACAGGTCTTGTTACTTCGCCTTTCTCGGTTTTCAGACGATAAGTTCTTACCAAGCCATCTCTATCCTTAACTACCTCAACAACCCGACCAAGAGGCCATGTAGGTCTTGTTGTTCGTTCTTCGGAAATTTTGACAAATATCACCCAGCTGTAAATTTTCGTGTGCTATGGTCCATCGTTTCCGTTTACCGAGCGTCGGCAAGTATTCTCTGGACCATCTTCTCCAGAAATGAGACAATCATTTGGACGTGTTTATATCGTTTACTAACAGAAACATCTCTTTCTGAAATCACTGGAGGTAAGGTCTAAAGAGAACGACCTAGCGCAAGATGTGACGGTGTGATAGGCTGAGGATTCATGGGGTCACTTCCAAGATACATCAGTGGACGCTTATTCCTAGTGGCTTCAATATCTGTTAAGAGTGAATACATTTCAGTGTAGTTGAATCTTGCTCTACCAAGCACTTTTCTTAGGGGCTCTTTCAGAGACCTATTCATTCGCTCATAGAAAGCTCCCATATGTGGACTTCGTTCAGTCAAAAATTTCCACTGAATGCCATTTTCAACCAGGAAACGATTTACATCTTCTTCTTTCAATTTTGTCCGATAACAATTTGCCAGGGACAGACGAATGATTCGATCTGCTTTTTTAAAGGTTAGCTGATTGTCGCTGAAGATAGTGTGACACCATCCTCTTCTGTTGATCATCCTTCTTAATGCAGATATAAACTCCTCAGTAGTCATATCATTTGTCAACTCAAAATGAATCATTCTACTGTGACAGCATGAAAAATGCATATGTATGCCTTACGAGTTGATTTACCATCATGAGATTTCAAATGCAGAACCCCTGTGAAGTCCAAGCCAATTTCTGAAAAGGCTGGTGAAAAATTAACACGCTCCTTCGGCAACATGCCCATTTTCTGTTCTAAGGGGCGAGTACTGGCATGCTTGCATACGAGGCATTTTCTCAGGGCTTGCTTTACTTCTTCTCTGAAATGAATTATTTGAAATCTTTCTCGTAATATCACCATAGTTGTGTCTTGAGGACAATGAAGATTCTTTTTGTGCACATGCAAAATAAGCTTTTCGACCAATATGTTCTTGTCAGGAAGGATAATAGGAAACTTTGTTTCTTCTGTCAAGGCAGACAATTCTAAGCGCTCTCTACCAATAATCAATTTCCTTTTAGCATCCCATCTGGGATCGTGACTACTCAATTTTGAATTCTTTGATGCGCTTTGTCCTGATTGTAATGCATGAAATTCCTCTGGAAAATGTCTCTTTTGAATCAGTCGAAATTCAGCTTCTTTTATTTCTTCAATATTAAGAAATGCGCCATCATTCTCCCTATCATGGTCTTCAATCACTTTCTCCCATCGGAATATTCGTGCACAAACTCTAAGTATCTTGCTATACTCTTCGAATCTTGTTATAATCTCGGGATATGATTCTTGGTCATGCTTTTTCACCATAAGCACCTTCCTTGTTCCTTCCTTATATACGGCTTTTCTTTCTTCCTCTGATAAATTTTCCTCCACATTGGCACTTAATCGCAAGCTTTGCGGCCAATGAAAACTACCGTTTCTCAACCATGTGGGTCCTTTCCAATACAATTCATTTTCTTTTAATTCTTGAAGTTTGGCTCCTCTGCTATGCAAGTCAGCCGGATTCTCTTTGCCTGGACAGTGACGCCAGCTAGAAGGTGAAGTCAAGTCATGAATATCTTGCACACGATTTCGCACAAATTCTTTCCAGCTAGAACTCGGTTTTGAAATCCACGCCAACGCTATTTCTGAATCGGTCCAGTAATAAATTTCATCTATACGTATGTGATGACTAATGGCATTAGCAACATAATCTTTCAATTTTGCTAAGCTGTGTGCAGCCGGAAACTCAAGTCGTGCAATCGGAGGTTTTTTTCAATGATGCTACTCTGGTTTTCGACATCAAATAAGATGTATCAATATTTCCATCTTCGTCTTCAATTCTCAAGTAGATGACGGATCCATAGGCCTTAAGAGAAGCATCGGCAAAACCATGAAGTTGTATAGTCTTTATCTGCTCAGAAGACACGCGAAGTGCAAATCGAGGTATTTCAATTTCATTCAATATCTTTGTTTCATTTGTCCAGTCTCTGTATTGCTTTTCAATGTCCCCACTTATCGGCGTTTTCCAGTCAACCTTTGCTTTCCACAATTGCTGCATCATGATTTTAGCTTGTATTATGAATGCAGAAAAGAAGCCAAAAATATCATAGATGGAGCTTAGTTTGCTGAGAATGGACTGTTTTGTCACAATGACATCTTGTCTTAAAATGTCATCTTTTACATTGCAAAACAGTGTATCCCTAGTCGTATTCCACTTCAATCCCAATGAACTTGCAAGTCCCTGATCATCATTGTCCAAATTGACAAGGTTAGTAGATCTTTTGCTTTCTGGAATTTGCTCCATAACTCGAGTAGAATTAGATGCAAATTTTGTCAGGTTCCAGCCACCCGATGAAAAGAACTCAACAAGCTTGTGATATTTCTGAATGATTTCAGCCTTTGTGTTTCCACCTTCATGTACGTCATCCATGTACATATTTTCTTTAATTGATGTCTGAAAGTCCTCTCCATAAATTTTGACATTATCATGAGCATGCTTATGCACCGCGGAGATGCAGAGAAATGGGCTGCATGTCTCGCCGAAGAGAACTCGCTCCATTGCATATATCCGTGGTTTGATACTTGTACAGCAGTCACGCCAAAGAAATAATTGATACTGATGATGTCTTTGATTTATTCTAGTTTGCAAGAACATCTTCTCTACATCTGCGTTTATTGCTATTCGATTCATGCGAAATCGCATGAGGAGAGCAGCAATATTAGGAAGCAAATTTGGACCTTAATATAGACAGTCGTTCAAAGAGATTCCTCTAGCATCTTTGGAGCTGGCATCGAATACGATCCGAACTTTGGTAGAGGTGCTACTTTCTTTAAACACTGCATGGTGGGGAATTATGTAATGCTCCTTTTGCAATATTGTTTCAGCTTCTTCCACCGTCAACTCTCTAGCAAACCCTAACTTGACATAATCCATGATAGCTTTTTTATATTGCTCTTTCTTTTCTGGATTTTTGGATAACTGTTTTTCTGTCGATCTAAGTCTACAAAACGCTTCATTATAGTTGCCCTCAAGATTACATGCATCACGTTTAAACGGCAGGTCCACAATGTATCTTTCTCCATCATGTATTGTACTTGCTGAGAAATGCTCTTTTGTTTGGCCTTCATCTTTAGTGTAAACAATCTTTTTATCAATTAGGCCGATAGCATCCAGTTCCCAAAACGCTCAAGCTTCTTGTCTACATTCTCTAAAGAAGTCAAAGAGGAAGAAGAACTGCCCTTTGCGCTTTTTGTAAGTAGGCTCTTCTTCTTTTGAGAACTCATTTTCAAAAGACTCTTGTGACAGGGTCCTGCTAGAACATATCCAAAAATGGAATTTATCGCAACTGGCTTCACTTCACTGTTTTTATCCTCTGGAAATATCATTTCACCATTCATCAGCTGATAATAGTACCTAGCACCCAGCAATATGTCAATTGGCGATTCTGCCTGAGGCAATTCATCAGCGAAGTTCAAATTTTGAAGATGTGGGCATTGATTCAAGTCTAAATCGATTGAATCGAAAGACGAGGAAATTTCACCTCTCTTTACGTGTCCTTCTATGAGAATTCTTTTCTTGCAGCTTCCATCCAAGGGTCCAATGTACGCCTTAACTGCTTTACTGTTTCGCTCAATGTATTCATTTCCTCCAAATCCTTGCACTTTATAGGTTCCGCCACTCTCGGTCTTCAGACCAATTTTCTCTATTACTGAGTTAGTAAAGAAAGACATATGACTCAGTGAATCAAGTCCAACTCTCACGACAATACTTTTCTTGCCATTGTATAGTCTAGCTTTTGCAGTGGGCAAGATCGTTTCAACAGATTCACTTTCTTGAGGAGAAACTTTTTCATTCCTACAAATGCCATCTTTTGTCTGAACTTTCGTTATCAGAGTAGCTTTTGTTTTAGGATTTGGTTGATCAGGTTGTACATCAGTGAGATGTAGAAGCCTGTGATGGAAACCCTTACACCCAGATACAGAGCAGCGCTTGTCACATTTAAAAGATAACATTGGATGATCAGAGTGATCCTTCGGCAACAAGCATTTATTACACAAATTTCTCATCTTGAGATGAAATTGAAAATGCCTATCCTTTTGGGACAGATTTTGAAAATCTCTACAATCGAAAAGATGATGATACTCCGTGCAGTAGGCACATCTTGAGTTCATAACATGTGAATTCTTTTTCATCACCAATGATTCATTGGCAATGAATGAGCAGATGAGACCGTCTCTTGTTTTCTTGTTCGTGCGCTATTACTAATCCCAAAACTTTTGGATCTCTGTGCTAAAGTACTGTGGCGATCAACGCCCTTCCAAGAATGGGCTTCCTCGTCATTGCTACCCACATCTTTGCAACTTTGTCTCGATGAATATAAAGCTTCTTTAACAGTAAGCTTGGATTCAATGAATTCAAACAATTTCCTAGTCGAAGAACTTTCACTTTTTTCAATGGAAGGTGCAACGACTTTCTCGATCCATTCCTCTTCCATTCTAAGAGGTAGCTGCTTTTCAATTATCAAAGTCATTATTTGATCGACAGATATCTGATTTTTGTCAATCAGTGACTTTTTTGTTTGTGACTTGTCTAACAAAGTCTGTAGACCTTTAAAGCTGTCGTCAATCTTGCTGCCCTTGAGCAATGAATTTATCAAACGTCTTGTCGTAGCTTCGGGTTTAGACCAGCGCTTCTGAACATGTTTCACAGCTGACTCATAATTATCGGCCCTGAGTTCATAGCCATCTAAGACCCCTCTCGCTGAACCCTTCATCGCATCCTTCAGATATTTCAACTTGTAGAATCGTGAAACCGATGAATTCGAATGAACCAATGAATCAAAAGCATTCCAAAAGGTTGGGAAAGACAAAATGTTTCCGTAAAATTCAGGAGGTTGAATATTATGAGGAAGAGGGCCCGCTCGCAGCTCTTCGTCTTCAAGTCGTCTTATCTGACAGAGATAGCTTTTTGCATGTGGCAAAATACTGTAATAGTTTTCCTTGATTGCCTCAAATACTTGCAATATTGACTCTCTTTCATTCTCACTGTTCAACAATTCAATGTTGCTGTCAACAAGATGCCTGAGATCATTTATGCGTGTATCGCATCGTTGAAGAGCTATTTCAATTACATGATATGCACATTTATCAGACAATTTTGACCTTAAATCGTTTATTGAAGAGCAGACTTCATCACTTATTCGTTAAATTTTTTCTTGAATCACATCAGTTTTATTTGGATCAATGTCGACTGCATCGTGATTATTTGACATTTGTGATCGCAGCATACTTTCAAGGAATAATTTGCGCTCATTTTCATGGTCGGTTGACTGTTTGTTGATAATGTTCATGAGATTGGCTTGCGACTCTTCGGAAGAGCGCTTCATTTCCAACATAAGTAATTCAAATCGCTTTTGATCCTCTTGGCGCTGCATTTCATATCGTTTTGGTCCTCTTGGCGCTGTTGTGCAAATAGCGCTATTAATCGATTTGCGTCTAAAGACGAATTTGCTGCAGGACTACTGCTCCTACTTCCACTGCACTGATCAGTGAACTCAGTGGGAGAGCTCTGCTTCGACCGAACCCACTCTTTCCTACGAATTTCTAGGATTCTGTTTAAAAGTGTGGTCTTATCTCCATTACAATTATAGCCCTTGCGCTTCAATTCCGCACGTAGCTCGGACTTTGTTCTGGTACTTAATTTCATTCTAAGATCATTAATAAGTTCAGCTTCCGAAGCATGCGACTCGATAGGGTCTTCTAACAGAGATACTGAAGTAGCCATAATACTTGTAGCAAAAGAGTGAAAGACATACGATGCGCACTACAGACACTTTTGAATTACTGTTGCTATCATGCACATAAAGTTATTGCAAGGTTGTCTCTTTTGAATGGCAAATGTATAAGCACAGAAACTCTTCGAAACAAATTGAGTAACTTATAGCTGAGAATTGAAATGCAGGCAGCTATTCCTGTAGTTTATCATTTCAGTGCCAGAGTTTCTATGCTCACACCTTTTACGATCCAAAAGAGAAAATGACATTTGCTACTACTGAATTTATTTGAAAAATGCACAGCTTACTGTAGAATATCACCAATTGAGTTATAGCTCGTATTGTCTCTGTTGTCCTTTGTTGCTGAGTAGGTTGTGAGAAAAGGAGTGAATTACTCAATTTGATGAGGCACCATAACTGTTTGACAAAATTGTTGACGATCCGATGATTCTCTTTCCAGCAAGCCGGCAACAGTAGGCTTCGATGAGTAGTAAAACCCAAGTAGCAAATTTCTAATTTCAAAAACTCTATGTGCATGAGCATAAAGCATAAATGGATAAAAGGCAAGCCAGAGATATTTACAAGCATACATCAAGCAAAGAAGAGAAGGGTGGAACAAGAACTATGTAAAAATACTATCTACAAACAGGAAGAAATCCACAACCAAGCTATCTCATCACACATCAATGACACTTTGGAACAAGGGTATACTACATTGATGACGGCAAATAAGCCAGAAACATTTGTAGTTCCCGTACTGATTTAAGTCAGATTTTGTTCTCACCTCTTGAATTTTTTCCTTTCGTGGTCTCGGCATGTATGGATTAATAATAATACATATATATTTTGAATTCGGTTTAATTGACATTAAACAACGTGACAGAATTGCGTTATTTGAGGCACCAGTTTTCTAGAGCATCGCGGCCCGCCTCTAACTGTGAGCTGAATTACAGTATGATAAAGTGAAACTTCTTTTAGTATTGTGAAGTTCTTCTTTGAAAAAACACATAGCAGGCCTTTGTCCAGCCAAAGTCAGTTCGTCGTGAAACGAAGATGTGTCGAATGAAGCTGGTAAGAGAAAATGAGTTGGTGATTTATTTTGGGCGAAGCGGTGAAACTTCATGCAACACGCGCATTTTAAGTGAGATTGCATGGTAGCCATTATAAATCAAGAAAATGAGAAACAAAAGACGAGTTCGAGTTCTGAAGAAGTTCACATGAGATCTCAGTAGTGTGATCGGAACGACGCCTAATGAACCGCAACACATCGCCAAGTCTGTATCGCTGAAAAAGCAAACAGCAATACAGGAGAGAAAATGGAATTGATGGACGGGAAAGCAGGCACACGAACGATTTGCGGTAACTTTGAAGTTGTCTGAGAGAACAGCTGATGCGAATGACCGGTGATGAAATCATTTCTATCTCAGATCTCATCCGCTCTTTGGAATACAACCAACATTTTTGTCATCACTCATGTGTCACTTTTATAAATGATTTTAACTGTCATTAACAAATAACTCTAAAATGCTATTCCACCACCCCACAAAAAGGTCTACAATAACAAGTTTTCCACATACAGATAGTGGGTAGAAATGAACATTATTCTCTCATCTGAAACTTGATTTGACTTTTAGATGTAGAGTCTTACAAGATTAAACTCCAGAAGTCTGAATGCATTATGCACTTAAAGGCATCACAACCTATCATTTACCGATAAAGTAAAAAATAAAAAATACAAGAATATAAAAAATTGGGTACGACAGTTTTAATCAAAGCGGAAATCACTTGATGTTAGATAACAAAAAGGAATCCCAAAAAATGAATGTGCCAAAATCATGATGCATGTTTCTGTAATTATCCAATTAGAAATGTACTGCGAAACTTAACCAACGACCAACAGATTTTTCAATAAAACCTGACGCACGACTGACGCAGTCACCTGACCCACAGCACTTCTGACACACTCGACCCACGTCCCAAGAATTACTAATGATGAAAAAGTTAAATATTTGGCAAGCATTTTCTGACATCAATGCATGCCTTAAATGAGGACTCAAATAGGCTTTTTAAGGTTCGTCATGTAAGCCCTACATGCATGTCCTAGTACATGAGATCAAAATTCATGCTGATGACTACTTTGATGAGGAGGATTCCTTTCTGAACTTCATCTGTGCTTCCTTCTGTGCTTATGAGGCGATGAAGAAGTCTCTTTAGTTACCAGTTAAAACAAGCTATACATAAGGCTTTCAAAACAAATGTTGCGCACTTCTGGTCTGTAGCATATGCACTTCACGTTTTTATATTACAAGCATAATACATCATTGTACTGTACGATATACATGCAGACATACGCTTTGGAATTTTTTTTCTTAGTCATGCCAGGATGTCCATGTACCATAGAAAGTGCTAGGGATTTTTAACTCTCAATCCGTAGGATTTAGCGTCGGCTGGCTTTCTGGTGCATCAAGCTTAAGGGGATAAGCATGCACGAGAATTATTATGTGCTTAATAAAGACTTTATGAACTTTTTCTACGTTATTGAAACTACTATTACAAATAATAAAGTAGCTTTTTCAATCTTTAAACACAGTTTATATAGCATAATATATAACTTACAATATATAAGACAGAAATGGCGAGTCATTGATCAGCAACCCAAATGGTTCAAATCAAAAACAGATCACGTCAATCACTTTGGAAGAGTTCAAGTGGAAGAAATCGCGCAGTTTTCACAAAGGATAATACAGTTTTGACCATCCCAGTGATTTATGTAGGATATATAGCATCGTGGGAGGAATTGAGACCAAAACATCCATCCATTTCGCTGTAAAAGAATATTCGGAATGGACTTTGACGTTAGTAAAACGTGATCATAGTTAATGACATCGATAGGATGCTCTTTCGGGTGTAACTCTTGCTTAAATGATGAAAAATCACAATCTATTTCACTAATTTCATTAAATTAAGGCAATTCGTCGGGAATTGAATTCCGATGCATAGCTTGAAAGTTTCGCGATTGAATGTTCCGTCAACTCAGATTAACAGCACACCGTTAATGTCAGATTCGAAGATTGATGGAGAATTGATGCATTGCATCAGGTGTCCATCCCTTGTTAATGTTTGCAGAATAAAGAGGCCAATGTCTTGCATATTTTTTTTCTTCTTTTGTCAATCTTATTCAGAAGGTCGTTGATCCATTTATCGAATAACACCTCATCTTGGATGGGGAACCTGTAAACTGGCATTGATTTGGTCTCTACCATACATGCCTTTGCAATTCAAAACAATGTACTTTCTCATCATTACTGTACTTTGGAAAAAAGCTGCAATGAGGCATCTTCAAACCGGCCTATGCTAAGTCCCACGGATTGAGAGTTAGAAATCCCTAACACTTTCTATGCTTCATAGATATCACTGGCCATATTTAGGATTCATTAAATTCTAAATACTTTTACGAAGTCATTTCACGGTACTATGCGATGCCTTGCCAATGCGTATATAGGCCTAATGTGTGCAATGTGTATATATGCCTAAGCATGGTTTCAGAGCCGCAGCTACCAAAACCGAAGGTTACGACTCCATATTTGCCTTAATAAAGCAAAATCATTCAACATTTTATGACTGAGATCAATTGTTTCACACTTGTAAAGGTATTTAGATTGAAGGTACAGTTCGGTCATATTTTCAACCTTGTCTCAATGGCTCCTTGTTTGCATAATAATCTATCTAGCGAACTTTGACGCACTTCTGATTCTCCAACTAGCCGCAATCATCAACTTTAGGAGACGAGATGACGTCACATATGCCAGTCATCTGATACGCCGCTGTTAGCATGCTAGGTGACGAATCAGCTAGGCGCAAGAGGATCAACGCACGGGAAGAAAATGAACTGTAGGAAATGCGAGATATAAAGTCATTGACAGGAAGTCACTAGTTTATGTTCCTGAACACAAATAAAATGTCTAAAATGGCACATTACTGCACATACATGTGCACAAACAAAACTGACGATCCTAAGAAACTTGCCTTCTACAACATTCCGTGGATATGTAGATGTGTGGACATAATGGATGCAGAGTAGCATTGCACGAGCTCATATTAACCGACGAGGCACAATGTTGCATATTCTGAACGCTTCAAATAAAATGATAAAATAAAAGATCTAAGATATACAAAGTGTGATATTGAAGTAATATTGCAAAATCAGATAGGTTTTGCTCCACTTGAGTAAGGAGGCTGTATCATGCCTGAAAATGTGATGCAAATTAGTTAAAATTTCCTACCTAAAAGACGTACATGTTCTACAAAAACTGAATGAAGGTCCGGCCAAATTTGAGATGGTGCTATCAACTAATTCACGAGACGAACTTCAGATTTCCTCAGATGAAATGGACATGGATTTCAATAGTTACCATTTGATGCATGACTCTTCAGAAAGTGAAGAGAGTCAAGGTGCTTCAGTTCGTCTAACGTTTGATGTTCCAGATAATCACTTTTTGTGGTGATTTGCAGTACCGGCATATTTCTTATAATCATCCTATTTTTCTGATACAGCAAATATACAGCGAACAATTATTTGTCGTATTTTGTCTCTCGTAGGCGTGAGTGTGCTGAATCGTGATCAACCACATGTGCTTCATTTTGATATCATCGGATACATCCCATCTCATTCAAGAATAATATCGTAACCATAGGTCCATTCAAAGATTTGCTTGCTTGCATGCTACCGGGTTCCTCTATCAGCCAGCCACAGCGAACCTCCTGTCTAGTGCACGGCGCTCTACTTCTCTGTAACCAGGAGTCGGCACCTGTGACGTCATCATAAATCTTTGACATGAATTTGCAGGCAAATAACGAGCAGATGAGTGTGACAGTGATAGGAAATCGTCGTAGTGATTGAATACTTCAATATTCAGGAATAAAATTCGTTTCTGAAATTGACCGAACTACACCTTTAAAGTAAAAATTATTACCCAATTTCGGAAGTTTCTTTCAATCGAGACAATTTGAATGAAATGTGTTATTGGCTGTCTTTGTCATGTGCAAAGATGTAAACGGTCGCAAAAATTCCGGTGATAAATTGGGGTCATTGAGACCGAAAATGGGGAAATTTGATCCCTTCTCAGAATTTTGGTTATCAACATCTCAAGAAATTCAAGAGGAAGAACATTTTGAATTCATGAAGGAGTAGGGTGAGATAATGAATGCCGATGCTGTGGATATTGTGACATCAGATAATCCATTGGAATTTTGGCTTCGGAAAGATGCCTTCACCCTTTATGGCAAAGGTGGACAGGGGTCAAGTGTTGAATGCGAGAGAATATTCAGTGGACCCAGGGGGCGCCGGCAGGGTAAAAAAAGCTGGACGCACGATTCTATTTGTTTGCGCTACTTTTATATTATTAATGATATTAATTAATTAATTGTTTAAGATCTGTTTCTATATTTATAATTTCTATGTAATATTTAAAATTTCTTTGTCACAGTTGGCCTGCTTAGACAGTCACAATTTAGTAGCAATCAATAGATGGACGCGCGCTTGTTAAGAGTATTCAGGGAAGTTATATCAAGCAAACAGCGTATCACTGTGTCAGCCAGTCAAAAAGCGAAGCGCGCGCAACCTATCATCCATAGACAACTAGAGTATTGTGGGGAAGGACACTTCACTGAGCTGAAATTGGCAGCGAAATTTGCCCAAACTATTTGCCCGATCGACTTCACCTTTAAACCCACTTTGTTTAAACCACAGGTGTCTACTTCAATGGTTTACACAAAGATTTCACACAGCGATGAACATGGTTTGTACCGGAATGGGCTGGACGGACATGCGTCTGTGCGTCCGCCTGCCGGCGCCCCTGAGTGGACCTGGAGAGCTGATAGATCCGAGGAGAACACGATTAGCACCTGAACATGTTGAACAGATGATTGAACTTAATAACACCACGGATCTTTGGTAGCTTGTCCTAGGTTAAAATCATATCATTTCCTGCATTCGAGTCCATTACTATTAGCTCAATCTAGCTGATTTGGAAGATATATCATGAAAACAATAATGAAATTTATGTCAACCGCTTTTGACGGCAGGTTAGTCATTGTGATTACAAAAACAAGTTCTGACAGCTCTCTGGGTTGTCCCTTGTCAGTTATTTATAAAGATAACATTCGAACATGTCAAAAACAATGCAACAATGCTCATTTGGATGTTGAATGCTGACAAGTTCAAGTCTTAGATCTTAAGATTGTCCAACAGTATGTGTCGAATGTGTAGAATCACTTCGTTTACTTGGAATGGCGCTTAGAGTTACTGATAGTGGGACTCTCATTTTCACATTGCATTAAGAAAATGCAGCCACGGAATCTATACACTTCGAATTTTGAAAACTGTTTGTGACCTCAACAAATGAAAATCCCGCACAATATCCTAGATAGAATTGGCTTTTCCTTTTTAATAGAAGGTGCCATAGAATTATTTATGATCATGACTATGATTGTATCATATCCTCTCCATGCAAAGACGGTTCATGTAAAGATGATATAAAACTTTTCCTTGAGGTCGGGAAGTCATTTTCTCTTCCTCTGCATAATTTGATCCCTAAACGTTTTCCTCGCTCTAATCAGTATTAAGTTGACTTTATTCAAACTTGAAGAGGACATTTGGTATTTCAAATTTACATACCGGTATATTCATTATTGAATTCTTTCCACTGACAATTAAATTTCATAAATCTTTATTGGGTTATTTGTGCTTCATAAGCGATCTTATCAAATGATTAGAATTGATTATCATTCCATGAGTAAACACTTTCTTACCTTCCGGCAAGTCTCCACCTATCTGGTTCCGACTTATCTCAAGCAAGAAATTGTCAGCAAATGGGGTGCATGAAACAGCTGACATGAACATTAAGATGCATGAGGAAAGCACATTATATAGCTTTTCGATAATTTCATTTCAGACTTCTATTACGCGAATTTGACCATTTCTCTTTACAACAATACCTAAAAATGTATTCACGACTGTCAGTCATGTCAATAAGTCGCATTAATCGGTCACTTTCTCTTTTGTGGTGATTGGAACACGAGTTTCAGCTGCAGCGAAGGATGTCTAGTTTTCTGACTCTTTCTCTCCAGTGTTAATTGGAACCTCTTACCTCCTGATCAAAAATCCGTCATAAACCACTGAGCCATGACGTCCGTACGTTTAATCCACTTCATGTATTTTTGAAAATGTGCAAAAAATGAAATTGTTTTCAAATTTCAACTTGCTCTGTCTTATCGCAGCGTGTTACTGTATAATTGACACTTACAATTCCCTTCAATTTCTCACTACTTGTAAAACATTCTTCCCCTTCTTTACATTTGCTTTCTCCTTCATTCCGGATCAACTCGCGTCTCCTAATTCTCCAACACGAAAGACAAAACGTTTCCCTCGCCTTTCTCACTCGCTCATCCCTTTAATCTGTTCGTCAGAGCGCCCATCGATTGGTCTTTAGCTCCACTCCATCTCCTTCAGCAGCGATTGACGTCCACAATGTCAGAAAATCAGACCTGACGTTGCTATGGCGACATTTTTCACTCGTGTCAGACATATTTGAGAAAGTGTGAACTTACCTCGAACACGTGGACGGGAATGGACCGGACAATTAGCTCGGACGCAGGCAGGATGCAGCCGAGAACGACTATCAGGAGTGCATACATGCTACTGATGAGGCTGAACAAAGTTGTCCTGAAATGCAAGAAATCAGAATCGTTGTTGATATCACCGAGCAGCAGCAACAATATGAAGATGTCTATCATGCATTCATCAAATAATGGAAAAAAATCATCATTCGAAATCTTGTGAATGACAACCAAGTGATGTATTTCATCAGTCTCAGGAATTTCGTGAAAAGTAATTATCTTTATCCGCCTACTTAGGCTACCTCATCAAAAACCTTTCTATCATTCAGCGCACCACGGTGTATCCCTTACTCTTAATATAGTTCTTACTGTAGTTCATATGATTTCCGCACTCTTTTGCAAGATTGAGTCGCTAAAAAATATTTAGATGGATTTTCAGAGCTGCCACTCTTATCAAAAATAAAAACCGGAGAGTCAAATCGGAATGAGCCCCCTTAATGTAAGAAAATTACGATCATTCGACACCACACAATACGGTAAGTTTCAGGCAGAAGTTGAGTCTGTTCTAATTAAGATGTTTGTGAATCCTCATAGTCAGCAAGTAAATAAATGGTAAAATGTTAATACTGATGCTCAATCAGTTTTAACAAGTTGCACTGGAATGCATAATCTGAACAGCCGATTTTAGCTGGATATAAACACTGCATGTCATCGAATAGTCTACATGTAAGCCTCTGGACAATATAACTTAACTGTTTTAAAAACAACTTTTCTCATTTCGTTCAAATATTTAAATTAAAATTAAAAATGCACTTTTCTTGTACAGCTGTGATTTTCTATTAATCAGGGTATGACGTCACGCGATACACAATCTCATCTTCATTGGAAGAATTTTCATGAAACGGGAAATTGCTGTTCAGCTGCTCGGCGTTTGGAAAACTGCTTCAGCAGAGCGGTGTGATCACAACAAATATTTTCATACAAAATCCATGGATCAGCGCTGTCTAATAGTTTGGGCAGGCATTTCGTTAAGCCATTTCCCTTTCGAGAAACCGACAATGAATGGCAAAAACTTCCTTTTAATGCTGTATAAGGTGATGCCAGCCGAATGTCACTGAGGATAGGAGCGTCTTCATGAAGGATTGATTGCCAACGCAGTGCTGCCGACTCATTGTAAGCTATTTAAACAACAATTTTCCTAGATCTCGCACTGACCGCCATGGGAGTCTTTGGAATGGCTTCCGATATCACCGGATTCAATGCCTTGCGACTTTTTCCTTTGGACACATTCAAGAAATGGTGCAGTGGAGTCATCTTATGCATTTGGATGAACTGGAAAACAAAATTTGTACAGTTTTTCACCAGATCGACGAGCGATTGCGCAGAGATATGATCTTGCGTTGTTGACCGAAGAAACAACAGATAGGTGAGTAAGTGGAAAATAAATTGTTGTAGTGGTACTAGTGATAGCAACTTTTTTCCTTTGAACCTCCTTCCAGCACACCGTGTGAGAGAGTGGGAAATTTGTAAGAAAGTGGCGTTGAGAGCTCACTGTGGGATACCCTCTATATAAGCAAGAAGCATAATTATATTATAAACAGAGTTCATGGTAAAACATCATCCTCCACGTCACAGACAAAATGATTTTTAATCGATGTCACACAGCATAGACTGACGACCAAAAACTATCGCATCTGCTCAATGCAAATACCCAGACTACGAAAGGAGGAACGTCAAAAGATAAGAGATAAGAGTAATATCTAATTTAAGCCATTAAGGAAAATACCTATGTACCTGGATTTTTAGTCGTCATCAGTGCAGCATTCCTGTAAAGAATCAGTAACTCATACGCGGACAAATCGTCATCCGAAATACAGACCTACAATTAATGAAATACATGTAGTGCAAATCTCATTCACCAGAGCTCGCTTTCAAAACTTGAAATTTGCAAACACGAATACAGATAGCTCATTCGTGTTTCCGCTTAATACACAAAGGTCAGCTGCCGGATTTCCAAGTACATCCATCTAACGACGGTTTGTGCAGTGAGTAACTGATTCTTTACAATAGGGCATCCTGTACTGATGCCAAAAAAGTCAAGAACGCTTCCAAAAGAAATGATCTTTGTTTGTAGCTCCGGCAATGATTGAAGTCAAACCTTGCTCTCATTTCTCGTGTTTAAGAATGTAATAAGAAAGCGATGACATAGCAAAGAACAACATTTAGGTTTGTTGAATGTTTTAGTTTCTCTTTAAGAATGAGAACAAACGTCTTCGGACACCATGCTACTAATTTATTGTGCGCACTCACTGAGCATGGTCATGCACAACGCAGCAGTGAAAGACCAGTGCAACTGCACATACATAATGCTCTACGAATCAAGTAGAAGTCGCAAAAACTGTAGCATCCAATCTCTATGCTAACAAACACCATACTATTGAAATTGAATGATAAGTAGGCAGAACTGGACTAAAATGCACGAAAGCGCATTTGCATTATGCAAAGAAGTGGCCATCATTCCTGTTTATCAGATTATCACCTGCATTCACTATGTATTGCATTTCTACGGATTTTCGCTTTAAAATTTGATACTGTTGGCCGTGTATAATTTCCCATTCAACGTAAATTATAGTGCCAGCATGGTCAGAAATGAAATCATCTTTGATCGCCAAATGGCTAGTCATGGATGCATGCTCTTTAACCCTAGTACCAATTATTAATGAAGTTTCATTGATATAAAATTTCTTGCACAATTTGCATTGGATCTTGTAGATAAGATTCTTCTCAAAGCAATAGTCGTACCCATTCTTGGATAATTTCGTTACTGACAGTCTTCGGTCACTTTAAAAAAGCATCAATTTTTAAAGAGAAAATCCATAGAATGGCAATACATAGTGAATGCAGGTGATAATCTGATAAACAGGAGTGATGGCTACATCTTTGTATAATGCAAAACGTTTTTCATGTATTTTAGTCTATTTCTACCTACTTGTAATTCAATTTCGGTAGCATGGATTTTGTTAGCATAGAGATTGGGTGCTATTGTTCTTAAGACTTTTACTTAATTCGTAAAGCATTATGTGCTGTTGCACTGCGTTGTGCATGATCAAGCTCAGTGAGCGACGCGTTGCACAATAATTTAGTAGCATGGTATCCGAAGACGTCTGTTCTCATTCTTTACAAAATCAAGCGGATACGTGGAGGATTGGGTTAAATACCTCACTGCAAACTTTTGGCTTTAAAAAAGATTGTGACAGCTATTATATAAGCTCAGCAGCTATGGCATTAAGATTGACAAAAACGGTAAGCAAATAAGTATAACCAGAGGTTTTTAAGAAAAAATTTACAACTGCACAAAATTTGGCATTTCGACTTTGGCTTCCCGCTGTCTCCCCTGGGCAGGGATTCTTCTGAGCATGAGATTCGGTGAATTCTTCAATCATAACTAAACTTGAAATCAGGATTTTCATTTCCTTTTGAAAATCATTTGTTGGGTAATAACGGAAACCCATTGGGGTATAACGGAACAATAAAATGTTTAATTAAATACAAGGCATCTTTTTCACACGCTTAATGACAATCTTACTGAGTTTCTTACTCTATGTTTTCCGTGAGAAAGTAGGACATAATGCATTCTCTTGAAAGAGTGCATGTGTGCTTAATCCGTACGCAGTGAAACCATCCAGATAAATGTGCAAATGTTATTCGCATGTAAATACTCACTCGGCACCTAAGTTTTGCTCTCGTGATTCGCGCAGCGTGTTGCTGATGAGAAGTGACAGCGAAACTCACCGAACTCCTCGATCCTCTCTCACTTTTATCCAACTTTCTTTCTTCTATGATCACGCACCGACCGGCCATGAATTTTGAAGACCGGCCTTCCGCAAATTTAAATTAGCACTAAGTTGACTGTTAACGATGCATTCATAGAAGAAATCGTTTAGGCAATCAAACGAAAAAAAGCACTATAGGAGCATGTTTAATAAATGCACAATATTTGAATAGTGCCTGCCAATGCATGTTATGTGACATAAATGTTGTGAACTATTTCTTAAACAGTTAAAAAATTACAAACTTGCGCATGTAACTAAGCATACTTTATCTCAAATAAAATTCTCAGAATCCTATATTCTAGCGTATATGAATTTTATAGCAGCAAGGCAAATTTCAAGCTCCCCTTCCTTTTAACACTTTAGGGTTTAATGGTATATGTTTATATCACCAACTATGTACATTTTAATGGTATTGGAATACTACATGTAAGGGCACCATTTTTGGTTTTTATGTCTTACTGGGACTAAAAAGAGCCAAAGTGTAATCTCTGGTTTGTTTTAAAATATGAATTTGTTTCATTTGATTGCAGTCGTTAAAAAACTAGTACATTTTCATTATCAGTATATTTCATTAAGTACATTTGGTAAGTGGCGATGCAGATGACTGTAATAAGTATTTCATTGCACCTATGCTATCAAATTTCAAAGAATTCAACCTATATGAATATAGTAAGTCATATTTATCGCGAAAAATCCAAGACTTCACACGAAACAATAGTATAAAATGTAGGTGGTGCAAATCTATGGCATTAAGCCTTAGGGGGTAATCCATTGAATGAGTAATGATGGTAATGTTATGAAACGAATGAACGTTTCTGCTAGCAATAGAACATATTGAATGTAGGCAATAGGCAAGCAGATTATGGGAGATACTGCTGCATATTTCTTTCATTCGAAATAGGGTTTCTGTCGGATTTGGGCCTCATACTTCTAGAACTGATACCAAATAATGGCCAGAATCGTGATAATAATAATAATATGGCTTTATTACACTTCAAAACAAGATTCGGAAGTGGCATGTACAACATTACAGAAGATAAAACATGAAAGAAAGTTAAGCAAATCTAATGAAAGACGACTGAAACCGCTTAGTTTTGGCCATCACTTTCCTGTAAAGGAATCCTTTGCGAGTAGAAGACCTAGATGATGATTTGTCAAATATCACATGCAAGGGATGCTGAGGGCACATCGCTTTACTTGATAGGCGTCTTGCCATCAAGTCACAAAAATCAGCAAATTTGATTTTCCCCTTCATCTGAAAAATTCGGAAAACACGTTCTTCAAATTGGGTTGACTGCCGGAAACAAGTTTTGTTAACGTTACACCATGCAGGAAAGCTGTAGCTGGCTACCGATCGTATGAGTGTACAGTATACCAGCCACATGATGCGCTGAGGAGCGTTAATCCGTTTAAGAGAGTAGAGCATGTACAGTCTTTTCCTGGCACGGCTCAAGACATTCTCAATGTGATGGTGCCACGTTAGCTGATCATCAAATGTAATGCCCAAGATTTTTGCCATCTTTACTGCTTCAATTTCACAATTAGATGCTGTATCTTCCAATGGAGCCAAAACAATGGACCGTTTCGTTTGTATGTTAATAATAATACATGTTTATTGGTAGAATAGAAATTAAACAATACATAAAAGGACACGAAATAGTACAAGCCAAGTGAACATGCACTGAAATATTAAGGATGCTAATGAATGTTGAGCGGTAGGTGAGTTAATATCCAAAAGTGAACGTACATGTACATAGAAGTCATGCGTAAGTACGATTGAATAACGAAGTGCAATAGGGAATATAGGAATTGTAGCGTCTTTGAGTTTTACAAGAAGGCATTGTGTATTGTCTTGAGTATTGAAGAACAGGAGGAAGCAAAGTGTGAAGTACATGACCGACGTCAGACATAGCCAAGAACAGTCGAAGTGATTGGACTTCTCTTCTTGAGGACAGTAAAGGAAACTCCTCACATTGGCAATGCCAACCGCAAATGACATGATGAAATCGCTTCTGAATCTTCTCCAACTTGAAGGCATTCTTACTATTCAAGCCGATGAATAGTGGATTGCAATATTCCAAAATTGGTAAGACATGATGCTTGTAGACGCTGATGAGTTCTTTTATTGGAAGCCAAAGTTTCTTTAGGGATTGGATGAGGAATAGACTTCTTGCAGCTTTCTTGCATTGCAAATCAGTGTGCAAGTCCCAAGACAATTGAGTATCATACGTTATGCCAAGCACTTTCAAAAGTTCCACTATATGAATAGAGTTTATAGTAAGCGGAATATGAGCAGCCTTCTTAAATAACATGATCTGTGTCTTCTTTTCATTTAGCAGGAGTCCGTTTCACTTACACCAATCTTTGACATGTAGGATTTCATTTTGTATGCTTGTTTCGATGTCTGGGACATTTTCACAGGGAATCAATGTCACAATGTCATCGGCGTACTTCAGCATGAAGTTGTTGGAGCTCGAAGATGTCAAAGAGCCCATGTGAGCTGCGAAGAGGTAAGGGGAAATGACTGAGCCTTGCGGCACTCCGGAAGTAACAGAACATTCTTTGCTTTTGATATTGGAGTTCAACACAACTCTTTGACTGCGATCTTTTAGGTAGCTGATACACCATTGAATAAAAGGATGGGGCAAATTTCCACTATGCAGTGTTCTAACAAGACAGCCATGATTGAGCGAGTCGAAAGCCCTGGAAATATCGAAACCAATCATCGCAACACAAATGTTCTTTGGTTTATCCATGTTCATAGTCAGTTCGTTGTGCAGAGCGATATGCGCATGAGCAGCGGACGCTTTTGGCTTAAATCCAAAACTGTTTGGTCCATAAAGACTCAATAGTTCCTGTTTGACCGAGGTTAGGACACATGATTCTAGAATCTTTGCAAAAATAGGAATTTTGGAAATAGGCCTGAGTTCATTGATGGATGCACGAGAGGTTTTGGGGACAGGAGTCACATCAGCCAATTTCCAGATTGACGGGACACTTCTAGTTTGTATAGAGAGACAGAGCAAGTGGGTAAGAGGTGGAGCTAGTACATCTCGAGCTGCTTTGAGTAGACGCGGGGAAAGGTTATCACTACCTGCTGACTTGTTCGTTTTCAGTTTGCAAAGATAGTCTTCAACTGTGGTAATATCGATGTCAATATTCCATTACGAGCGCATACCTCCCTCAATGGAGTTCTCAGACCAACATGTAGGTTCGGAGAAATTCCTTGCAAAGGAGTCATTAAGATGGGTAGCAGCTTCAACAGGAGAATCAAATGACGAAACAATTTTATCCAAAGGACTTTTCTTATCTTTGTTCGTAATAGCATTTACAACGTTCCATAATCCAGTTTTACTTGTACGAGTTTTAGAGGACCAATTGATTTTCGCCCTCGCGATTTGTTCTTTGACTTTGACTTTATAGTGATTGTAAAGAGCATAGTCACCTGCTCGAAATGCTTCGAAACGTTTATTGATGGTGTCCTTTATTACGGGCGTAATCCATGGCTTGTCCCGATTGCTCATCGGCACAACCTTGCATGGGATAATACTTTTTGCGTTATCAATAATGTCGTGGAAAAGGCAGGTTTTTTCTTCTAACGAAGCAGGCAAGTGATAAAAAGATTGCCAGGGATAGACTCGCAATGCATTAACAAAATTGTCAATGTGGCTTTGACGATAGTCAAAAATCTTTACATATCGGGTAACATCAATACGTTCTTTTTTAGACTGAAGGAAAACGGAGGAGTGATCTGAATTCCCCAGGGGAGGCATAATCACTGACTGGTTAAAAATTTCTGAGAAACGCTTGGTCATCAGGATTTTGTCTAAAGTCGCGGTACCTCGAGTAGGAGCATTAACAATATTACTGATACCGAGGTTCGTTTCCAAATTCTTAAGAGGCCACTGGTTCAGGTCGCCCGCAATAATAAGCTCACTTTCAGGTGCAAAGTTCAGGATGGAGTCAGCATTACTTATTATCAGATCGCTGATATTATGATACTGTGTAGAGCTGATATTGGGAGGAATGTAAATTGCCAAAATTACCACATCAGACCGCGGAAGTTTCAACCAGATATGCTCTGCTTCTATTCTTTCTGTATTCTCGAAGATAATTCTTTCACTTTGTAGACCATCACGCACGTAAACGCAAACGCCGCCTCCACGTCTACCGTCTACACGATCATGACGATAGAGGCTGGAGTAGTTAGGAATTATCAGCAACTGATCGTCTAAGTCAGAGTGAAGCCAGGTTTCACAGATGACGACGATATCAGGACGCATGGCAGATGTAAGAGCATGTAGTTCGCCCAATTTGCGTACTATAGATTGGGAATTTATCAATAAAATAGAAGGACTGTTATTGGGTAGCGTTAAAAAATTCAATGAAAATCCGAGATGCTTTTCTTACAAATAATTTTATTACTACGGATAATTACATCTTCTCCATTCTTTCTTCGTTGGTGTAATTCATCATTGAGCATTTTCCGCTGCATTTGTTGCGCAGGAGTGAGGTTGGGGTTGATGAAGACTTTGCTGAATGCGTCCGATTCACGAAGTTGTCGAGCCTTTCGGAGAACAGTCAGTTTATCTTCATAATTCTTGAGCTTCAAACGGAGAAGTCGATTTCCATCTCGATTTGGTTTTCCGATCCTTCTAATTTCTGAGATCTCAGCAGAGTCTGCCTCAATTTTTTCAAGCATTTCGTCTACCTTTTCCATGTCACATTTCGACCTTTCTGCTATACTTCCAGACACAGATTCCGGAATACCCCGAACTACGAGGTTGTTTTCACGCCATTTCCTTCTGTCAATTTCATTGAATAGATCTGTTGAGAATGAATGGGTTGAGGATTGTAGGTCATGAAACTGACTCTCGAGATCATTGCATTTCTTTTCAAGGTGTTCAGTCTTATTAAGATAAGACTGATGCAGGTGGGTGTACTTATCTTGCAAGTTATCAACCTTAGAAACAAGGATGGATACCTTATCCATGAAAGGGGAAAGTTTCTCGTTCAGTAATTTGTCAAATAACTGGTAAATATCGTCAATATTGGCATTTGTTACATCACTAGATTTTTGTTGCCGAATGGCAAGCAGTGCAGAAATAAGATCGTCCTTCTTGATACTGCCCTTTCGACCTAACAGTTCATTGTCTGACATGGCCAGGATAGCATCACTACTGCTAGAAGACATTTCTTGTTCTGTATTGACAAGCGATGACACACAAATTGACGTATTGATGACGTAGGATTTAATCAATAAATCACAGCGTGGCCGACAAGGGTTCTTTTAGACAGCAGGATTGATTGTCGCGAAATCAGCTGTGGCTTACGTAAATCAGCTGTCAAAAGTGAAGGTAACACTGTTGGATCGTCGGAGGTCGCAATCCAGAGAGCTGGCGATCGATAATGACGCAATACACGTTCAACCAGAACCAGATCTACCACAAAGATCAACGCAAGAATATTGAGCCAAAATTAGACCAGGTGGACACAGGGGAATTCCAAGACACAAGAAGGTGTCACGAGCCGGCGATGAACAGATATCACTTCAGCAACTTGAAAAGATTGCCAAAAAATGGAATTTCCACATAAGCAGCCCGTCAATGATCCAATTAATGAGCACAATACGTTGCACGAAGACACGAGGATTCAGACGATGTAAGTTTTATACCAAGAAGCTACAAAGCCCAAAGATATCAGATAAATTGCACAGACGTCAAGACAGTCGCGAGCGTAGAACCATTCACCAGCGATGCACAAGTTGTGTTCATCGCTTTCGTCTTATTGTTGTTAAGTTTGAATCCATGAGATTCAGACCAATAAGTCAGATGGTCAAGTTCAGAACTAAGATGATCTTCGCTGGCATGCCGTAGGGCATGGATAATAAAAAAGTCATCCGCGAATTTTAGGAGAGTGCTATTTGGTTGTTGAGCATGATAATCGTTAACAGCTATGGCGAACAGAAGAGGTGATAAGACACTTCCCTGGGGCACTCCACTAATAGCTGGGTACCAAGAAGAAAGTTGTCCATTTGTTTTCACACATTGCACTCTAGAATCAAGGTATGATTGAATCCATTTAATGAGTTCAATAGGAGCGGCAAGTGAATACAGCGAGTTTATGCATGTTTCACTCAAACTTCTATATCAGGGATATTTCCACAAGTATTTTGATAAATGTAGGTCAGTACATGTCGATGATGATGACTGAGGATTCATCGATGCAGATATAGATGCGTGATTAGATAAAGCAATCACTGAAATATCTCCACTTGAAAGTAGACCTACTAAATGTGACGTGAAACGGAATTTTCTAATTCTTGAAATTCCAAAACTCAACTTCAGCATAAGCTTTCATTTGCTTATATGCTATCGATAGAAAAAGCTAGATCCGACGTACAGTGTTTGTATTGAATTGCCTACAAGTCTACGAGATATTTCATAAAGTTTCTTGACTGGATTGAATTATTGCTGATATTCCTATTTCACAATCTGTACCATAAGCAAGAGAGAAAGAATTTGTCCTTCTATTGAAGAGGAAATTGTAAAAGTCACTTAGGAGCAGCGGTTCTATTTGAATTACACGTGGGTACAATGGGGTTGCAAACTACACAATATAGGAAAAGGAAGCTTGAAGCATCGGTTTACATTCCTCAACATGTAGGTACCGCGTCATTCAAAGCAAGAGAAAACGTTGTAGTGTGTTCTTCAAAAAATAATGAATGTCGAAGCAATATTTTCTGCAGTTGTGATATTGTCTTTTGTCTGAATCTCCAAAGAAGCTAATTCTCCCATTACTATCAACAGAGATGATTCAAAATTTATTGTAAATTTTCCGATTTGGAATTCATTAAATGGATGTAGACCTATCACATATGTTTTATGTTCTAAATACATAAAATGCATAGAAGTTCAATGTGGTGAGTGTTATTACCTCGTGTATAGAACAATATGTCATAATGGGACTCTAAAACAACGACTGATCAAAAGAAAATACAAATTAATTGCGAAATGAAGATCTGTGCCTTCAAAGGTTAAGGTTCGCCTTGTTTCTATAGACCTTTGAAAGCGCTGGACGACGAAGTGCCGTCAAATTCTGTATAATTCTAGCGCTATTAGAAATCATCCTCAAAGAAAGAGGAGTTTGATTTTTGCTTTGCTGTTATACATAATGACTTAGTTCATTCGAATTAGCTAAAAATCGACCGAAGGTGGAAGTAAATACAGCAGAGGCCTTTTTTGACTATCTGCAAATACAAAATTTCATGGAGAATTCGAATATCCGGTGGCACCACTCTGAAAATGTCCGGATAACCCGTGAGACCAATTTTTCTCAAATATACCTACCACCTACAGTACTCATAAAACATGAAAAATGTATGGTTGCTCATTTCAGACTATTAATGGACATCATCTGAATCAGAATTTGATGGAGAATCCGAATTATTTGAGATGCCCCAACTCCGAAAATGTGCGGATAACCTGTGAAATCTATTTTACTTCAATATGCCACCAACACTACTTATAAAAACTGAACTATGTGTACTTGCTTATTTCAGACACTTAGTGGTCATCTTCTGGATCAGAATTTTGTGGAGAATTCGAAAGCAGGTGCCCTACTCCAGAATGGTCCAGATAATCCGTGAAATCTATTTTGTAAAATTCCACCAGCACTGCAACACTACCATCAAAACATGCATTTGTCAGAAATAGATAGGCCTATTGCTAACAAAATTAGTTTAGAACCTCAGATAGTAAACTAAATGACATAAATTCTTCTCAAGTTCTCACCACGAACACCAAACTTGCTTCTGAGATTGGCATCAGTTTAGTTCACCTTTTACAGCGCTCGAAACGTGTCAATTGCCTACTAAGCATCGCTAACTCCTATCTGCTATATATATATATACGGAGGACGTTCAAAAAGTTCGTGCCAAGACTAATTCAGTCCATTCAAAGAGTTGCTCGCGTTAGTCGCTATTGATGCAGTGTACTGACGTAATTGTAGATATCTCTATTGGCCTTGTAGCACTTGCTAAGGGTTCATTCACCGATTTCATGGTTTACTTCATGATTGATGAGTGCTGATCATTGATGCAATTGTTTACAACTCAATTCTCAAATGTTGTTGTTGATGCAATTGTGCAGCTAACTTTCATTTTCAATCATGGAGGAACAAAGAACAGTCGTTAAATTCTACGTTCGGCTTGGCAAAAGCATCGAGGAGCTATCGGCGGACCTAGTGCAGGTCTATGGAGATGAAGCAATGGCACCACGCACTGTAAGGAAGTGGGTCAAGCGATTCAAGGAGGGTCGAGAATCAACCGAAGATGATCACCGAGATGGTCGGCCATCAACATCCACGACACAAGACCAAGTCGATGAAGTGGAGCACATGGTCAGTGAGGATCCTAAGATCACTACTCGAGTTATCTCCAGAGCAACCAACATCAGTATGGGGTCCGTTGTCACTATTCTCCACGAACATCTGAACATGTCGAAAGTTAGTGCGAGATGGGTGCCGCGGCTATTGACTTCGCTACATCGTGAGACAAGAATCGAGCTATGCAATCACCTGATAAACATGTTCGACCGCAATCCGGAAGAGTTCGTATCGAGAATTGTAACCGGTGATGAAACATGGCTATACGGTTACGATCCGGCCACCAAGCAAATGAGCATAGAATGGCGAGTCAAAGGAACATCTCCTCCGATAAAGCCTTTGATGCAGAAGTCCATCAGAACCAAAGTAATGGCACCTGTGTTCTACGACGGACAAGGTGTCATCCACATTGAATACCTAAATCATGGAGAAACAGTGACCACATCCCGATACATAACTGCCCTCTCCAACTTGCGACAGTCTCTGAGACGGTTCAGACGGGGAAAGCTTTCTCGTGGAATCCTTTTTCACCATGACAATGCCCCCGCTCACAGAAGCCGTCAATGTGTCACAGCCCTCTCTCAGCATGGATTTGAAATCTTGCCTCATCCCCCATACAGTCCTGATTTATCCCCGTGTGATTTCCATCTATTCCCACAAATCAAACGGCAACTGAAAGGCAGGCGATTCAAAGATGTCAGCGAATTGAAGGCGGCCTTCGAGGATGCTCTCGCCGAGAAACCGATGGGTTTCTTCGAGGGTGCGTTTCGAACATGACGTCATCGAGCTGAAAAATGTGTAATAAAGAATGGAGACTATGTGGAAAAATGACTTTCCTTTTCATATTTCCGCTCTTAATATGGAATTATAGGCACAGTACATGTATATTGTTGAAATCAAAAATAAATGTTGATTTACACTTTTGGCACGAACTTTTTGAACATCCCTCGTATATATTTTTAGAAAAAAGTCAACTTTTGCCACTAAAGTTCTGTGACCCTTTACCGGGTCGATTACCTTTACTGCCCAAAGATCATAAGAATCCTTTACAATCCTTTACGTCTTTATTTCTGCTACTGACACTCCGGGCATTGTCAAAATATCTTGCTGATAGACTTCTGCCGTTCTTATCACTCATTTCCACACACATACAAGACACTTTCTTTTTACAAGACAAATTTATCTCTTCTATTATCGAATTATCTAGTCAAATGTTCTTCGGTTCTCTTGACGTTGTTGATTTGTATGGTTCCATTCCATTGACAGGATCCAAGAATGTGTTCTCTGTAGTTTGTATGTACTTTAATCAACAGAAATCTATGACAAAATTACATTCACTTACTACAAATGATTTTCAACAATTACTTGAGTTTGCCACTACTTCTGATCTCATTTCCTTTAATGATTGTCACTATACACAAGTTTCCGGCTTAGCTATGGGCAACAGCCTTTCCCCACTTCTTGCTATAATTGATATGTTTGATATTGAATCTCTCATCTTCGAAAAATTTCCTGTAAAGTATAAATTTTGGAAGAAATACATTGATGATGTATTTGCAGTTTCCTTCTCTTCGTTAAATGAACTTCTTTTAAGTGTCAATACCATTGATGACAATATCACTTTTATATTTGAAGTGCCTCATAATTCGCAAATCTCTTTCTTAGATACAACTGTCACATTAGAACAATCTAACTTTTGTACGAAATTCTTTTCAAAATCCTTGCATAGTGGTCACATGCTATCATGGGACAGCCATGTGCCCTTGTCTAGAAAAATCAACCTTCTAAAATCTGAGAATCTTAGAGCTCACCGAAATTGTTCGTCTCACATCATCATCTCAATTATCTTTTAGATGCCATAACTTTCATCAAAAACAGATTTCGTAATAACGGGTATCCTGATTCGATCATCGATAAGTATGTCAACACTGAGAAACCTAGGTGAAACAACAACGAAATGATAGAAATAAAATCTTCCTTAGAATTCCATTTATAAACGGAATTCAAGCCAGAAAAGTTCGAGATGAATTGAGAAAAATAACTGTAACCAAAAATCATACCATCTTTTGTAACACCCACACCGATGACGAGACAATTAAGACCGACAAATAATTTCCCGTGTCATAACAACTGTTATTGTAACAACGAGAATATCTGCTTTATGAAAAATACGGTTTAGCAACTAAAATGCAAAATTCAATGAATCCTATATTGGCGAATGTCAATGCACTATCAGACGAAGAATACATCAACATCTTACTATGAAAGAAAAAATGTTTATAAACATTTCAAAAGTAGGCATTGCCTCCATTTGTTTAACATGTTTCTACCATTTGTTCAATGGGCAGCTGCCATGTAGAAGGGATCTACATGGCTCCAAAGATGGTGAAAAATAAGGTCCGCAAAAACACAACTCATCCGCGATCTCACAACTTTCTATATTCCTGTTGCCCGTAATAACTATGGTAATTGTGTTGCGGTACATCAGTGCGTTTCACATTTATGATCTTAAGTGATTACCAGAAGAGAGAGAGGCGTTCAAAAACGTGATTTTTCAAAAAATGCCGAGTTGACTGTTTTCAAGCTGGGCTAGCTTTTTTCTATAAGCCAGTTTTGACTCCAAATTGATGCTGAAACTCAGACACATGCTCAATTACTTGCAGAAGAAATTTGATCAGGTAACCGACAGTTTTAGTGGTATAAATTGGCCAATTTTGATTTTGCACATTTTTTTCAATATGTGATGTCAATATTGTATACCGGTAAGTAGCATCGAGAAGTAGCATTTGTAGTATAATACAGTCCGTTTCATAAAAAGTGGATCATCCTAAAATTTGACTAAATAAAACATAAGTATGATACAGAAAGCATTTTTCATGTTATTTCATGTCCCTAATCTCCCTAATATATTTAAATGTCCTTATATAATCTGATGAGCTATGATACAGTAACGGTTCTTAAGAAGCTAATATTTTGTGGCCCCACCCTTATTGTCAATGACATTACCAATTCGTCTAGGCATTGATTCGATGATATCGTTGATTTTTGGCTGATCTAACTTTCTCCACTCTCTTTTTAACAGTGACGTAAGTTGTGATACGCCATCTGTAGGTAGCAGTGAACGACGAACGTTACGTTTTAGAATACTCCATACATTTTCTATGGGATTCAGATCAGGAGAACGAGCTGGCCAAGATAATGTCCTAAGCCCTAATTGAGACTTGCATAAGTTGACTCTACTACTCCTGTGACACGTAGCATTATCATCCATAAATAACTTCTTTTTGTATGCTGATCTGATAATTCGATCTGAGAGGGCCTCTTACAGCTCTTGAAATTCGACTCAATAAGTCTTCTACGAATAGTGGACTTAGAAATAGACGAGACTAGTGCAGCCATCTCAGTTAACGAGAGACTTGGATCAACTTTAACAAATCTCAAAATTAGGTGGTCTCTACGTTTGGATGTTTTGCGTGGACGGCCAGAGCCTTCTTTACGACAGAGTCGAAAATCATCATTATGCCATCGATGCACATTTGTGTAAGGGACATTTAGTCGCTTGCTTGTAGCTCGCAAAGAAAACACTAGTTCTAGCAAGGCTGACACTTTGCCTTTTGTGAATGCGATCTCGTTATTGTTCATTTGTGCTTTGTATTGTTTTCAACCGGTAAGAGATAGATTTCTGGCTGAAAGCAATCAGGAGTGCTGCCAACACCACCGCAACGAAGTCAGGAAGCTATGGAACATGAAGTCCAGTTAATCACATGTAGCAGCTACATTATCGTTGATGAATAATGGTGCTATACTGGCTCTGATTGACCGATTTTCTTAATTTTTGTTTTGCTTGATAGCTTTTGGCTTGTAGAACAACATATTACATAACAAAGGAAACAAATGTGATTTTATAAGAGTGAGGTATGATTTTGTGTAACATTGCTAAATGAAGATCAAATTATCTACTACTTTTTTATCTATAACAGGAAAACAACTCAATATTCATGCTTGAAATTTCCAACAATGATATTAGTAAGCACAACTGACATATCTTCCAAATTTCAGAGAAATTCGTTCAAGTTTGGCGGAGTTAGACAAAGTTGAAGTTAAGGCGATGTTTAAGGGTGATCCATTTTTTATGAAACAATCTGTAGTACCTGAAAACGTGAAGTTGGTGTGCGGTAAGAAATGATTCCCTTTGATAGATAATATATCTATAAACTTTAATATATTGCAATAGAGCAAAATATGACTTTCGAAGTTCGAGTTTTGTTGGACTAGATATGCTTTATCAATCGACATTCATTCAGGAGAGTTTCCTCCTTACTCCTTGACAATGCGAGCCGGCTCGCGAATGCTCGGACATGTATATATTTTCTAGCAATAAAGTGTAAATATTTTTTGCAGCAAACTTGTTCTAGGGGAGGTGAGACAAATAAGAAAACTCTTGTCTTAAAAATCAGGACCAATTATTGAAGGCTCAAATCCTATTCATCATTGGCTTTAATGGAAAAACACACTTATGAAGATTCATCGGGACAGACAATTTTAAGGAAATGTATGTGAAAAGGTTTATCTATCAATAATCTACAATCGTACTTTGCTAGGACTATAAATGTTCACCAGTCTTTTTACGCAAGAATGACAACCATACAATTCCTAGATGATACCGTCAAAAAACCGATCAAAATAGGTTCATTGACAGTAATCAGATTAATCACGAAATCTAATGACATCTCTATCCGGACACGAACACACGGTCATGCGGTGATTCTGCCGTGGTTGCGGTAAAATTGTCAATGTCTGTAAAATTTACATGTACGTGAAGTATACCTGTTAGTAAGCACACCAAAATGTAATAAACAAAACTTTCATTAACTTGTCCAATTTAAAAGTTAGATCATATGCAATCAAAAGTGGAAATTTAAATAATGTGGAAATAACAATATACATGTCCATTAAAAAAAGTACTGTTCAGTATTCAAACATTCATAATTCTAGCAGAGTATGAACGTAGTTTCTTGATGATTAAACCATATGAAACTCGTTGCCGAATGCCTACAATAACATATGAATCAAGTATAATGAAATCAATATATATCTAGTTCAGATAGTCAAGTTTTATTCTTTTTGCAGAAGAGCAAGTCGATTAATTTTTCATTGATAGCATTAACATGAACATACAAGTCTATATGCACATGTATGCTTGGAGGCCATTTCTCCAGATCATGCTACTATGGAGTATGCAGAAAGAATACTGTTCGTCTTTCTGCAGGTGAACTACACAGACAAAGTTCTATAATTGTAGCCAAATATGTCTAACTTTTCTTTCCAAAATCTCGGAATGTGCTCACACGAACCACCTTGAATTCAAGACACGCGTTTATCAAGCTCTCATGATCATCATCTGGAAAAAATATCAAATGCGTACATTTCTTTAAATTACAGTAACAGGAGGATGAAATTTACTACTGATTTTGCTGCTAATTATGAAGAAAGTCAAGGAAGACGAAAACTACTCGCACCAATAGATTAAAACTATAGGTGTATGCAATTTAGGCTATTACCAGGCTATCACCTCTTGATTGCAGGTCTGGTCTATTTTCTAAGTTACATTTCAAACGCGATGTACTACTCATATGAAAAATACACATATTTTACACTGATTACCATTAAGCACCGATTTATTTCAAAATTGATTTGAAAACATTTGAAAGTTCTTAGAAAATATCCGTACAGGTGTGGCTCTTGTTCAGACAAAGAAGTAAAAAAGTAGTTTTCTCACCTTTTTTTCCAAAACTGCTCGAAGTGTGAATTTTGGAAAAATGTCCCAGGGTTGGTGAGCTAACCACACCCAATCAGCATGCAAAGCTTCAGGCTCGGTATATTTATATTTTTAACTTTGGCCACCTGTGAGTTGTGTTATCAAGATGTTATTTGTATCATTTTAGTGAAATATAATTTCTTTCAGAGAAAAAGAACATAGCCAATCCATAATAAGTACTTAGAATTGCTGACGATAAAATCAAATAGCGTTCTCAAAGAATCTTAACCCTGAATCATGGCTTTGATGAATAATGAGGAAGAGATGAACATAAATCTCTAAAACCGCCTTCTCATTATCTACCGAATCGTCTGTGAGTAGGAAACTTTTGAGTTTGAACGAAATTGCAGTTCGTGAAACACCATGGGCTGTTCTGCTCCTCAATGTCATTATGTATAAATTATCAAATCCTACCCGAGATATTCAGACTTGAAATTAGCTTACTGCTTCTCGGTCACTCTGTATTTGTTTTAAATTAAAACCATAAGAAAATGATATGAAAACAACTTCAAGCAGATTAGTTATTCTTCTCATTACAAGCACGTTTGTCTTTTGTAAAGAACAGTCTAACATGGCAAATAACACAATATGGTCCCTTTAACGAGCGATGAGTTCGTTTTACATTTTCATAACGCTGACAGCGATGTTTGTTTATGTAGCTTTCTAGAACAGCAATGTAAGTAATCGGTTTTAAGAGTCAATCTTAGAATTTTACCAGTGTAACGCTATGTTCAGCTGACCCACGTTCAGCACCGACTTTGGCATGAACTTAGCTTACAGGAAGTCAAGGATAAACCAAGTATAGTAATCATGTAGTATGAACTCCCGTGATATGGGAAGCAAACCTTGAAGCGATGACCTATTTGTCCACTGGTCACAAAAGACACTGTACTGATAAAGAAAAACTGCAGAAAATATGACGATTTCCTTTGGGAGAGTCGCTCATGATGGGATTTCCAACATCCACACTAGATTTGTATCTGCTTTCGTATTCCGGAAAACGCCCAGACAAAGGCAAATCGGGATGAAGCAGTGACGGGAAGGAGAACGCGCTGTCCTCGTCCTGCTCTGAGGGGACACAGCGTTGTTCCTCAACAGAGATGCAACCATTGCTGATAAAGTGAAAATGCGACATTAATTCGCTTAGCAGAACTCCAACCTCAACGACTGTTGAGGACTTTTCATGATGCATGACAAAATCTAATTGTGAGATCTAAGAATTTAATAGAGAAAGAATAACAAAGTTGAATGTAACATTGACGTGTGTCACAAAATCAAATCAGACTTTTTATACTAAGACGAAAAGTTTCTCTTCTTTTTTCATCAAAACAGTCAGAACATTAGGGTAGGTGAAGCGAGTATGATGGGTCAAGTAGAGATGTGAAATTGCTGTCGTTTTTTGAAGACAGACATTGGTCAGACAAGCGACATTACCAATAAATCAATAATATTATTCATTTTTTCAACGAATCTGATAGCATAATTGATATGGGGAATATAGATATTTACATATTACACACATACACATTACATATTATACACTTTTAGATAGTAAAGCGGTATCGAATAATGTGCTCCTTAACGTACTTCGTCGGTCGTATTAAAGATCATCGAGGAAATTGTATTGACGTTCAGTCTATAATTTTGAAGAGATTTTCTGTTCTATGCCTACTTCATAAACAATATTTATGTGTACTGAAATCGAGACTACAGAATTAACCAAGACAAGATGAAGCCAAAAAATGGGTTAAGTCCCTTACAGGAACAAATCATTTACGCAGTCTTTCATGATACATAATGAGGATTTGAATCGTCTGAAAAATGGCCTCAGTTAAAAAAATTAAATTAATTAAAACTAACATGCGGAATAACGGTTCAAGCCCTCATTATGTATCATGAAGGGGTACGTCAACGATCTGTTCCTGCCGTGGACTTGGCCAGGTAACCCTAACGCTGCGATATGCAAAGGAAGTGAAATGCAGAAAGTTTCTATGATCTACTTCTACACAAGGAGCAAATTTTCCAAAATTTACTGCGACTTGCATATTAAATATTGACAACGCAAAAGTCGTCAAACTAAATCAGTTTATTAGCTCAGTTCAGAACACGAGGTGATTAGTTGTAATTCCCTATGTGCTGCGTACTTGACTGCAAACTATATATATATCACAATCAATTTAAACCTTACAAAGATTTAGCTGAGAAAGATTGGCTATTCAAATTTTTTGAAAATCAAATCGCATACTCAACTCAGATTTGATGTTCAAAAGCGCTATAAAATATATGCTGAATTTACCCACGCATTTGACAAAAAAATGATCTCATTAGTGAAACCGAGACACAAGGCTTAGTGATGATTCAACGAATTAAAACAGTTGTCATTAGATATCATTCTTAACGATGGTTTACCGAAGATCATCTTCTGACAAATATTTACCGACGAATGTATCATAATCAACCTTGGTATAAAAATGAGCCTATAAAAAGATGGGTCAATACCTTTGGAAGTTGATTATCTGTCATCAGTGCTGAAATGCATGCCCGAATCTCTCATTTTCTCAATCGATGCTCTGTAAGAACTTCAACACAAAAGGAATTCTATGCAACAAATTGAAAAAGACTGCAGTAATTTGTAGTTAAAAATTATCTATCTCTTTTCTGCAGCTTAGATACAGAGGTGGTTTGAAGCTCATTCTGTTTTGGCTTCTGCTTTACATCAACTACGTCTTAGAAATGACGTATTTCATAATGACTCAGAAAAGATGCAAGGTTGAAATCTGAACTTCAAAACATCAAACGAAGACCAAGCCAGGAAAATCATGACAAAAAACCTGCAAGCACGAGCTTTCTTATACCCAGTCATGTTGGTGTCCATTGCAATGAAATCACAAACACAACTACAAAGGCTCCGCTCAGATAGAGCAGAAGAACATTCCTATCGACATAGAACCGATGAAATGCAAAATATGATCAAGCCTTACCAACGAGTAGAAAAAGGAAAACAACAATTTTAAGAAGTACAACCATAACGAGGAAACTTATGTATAACGTATAACAGAGCGCACCGAAATTGCAAGATACAGGACATTTGTCTTCTTCTCCAGGAGCATCACTACAGAATCGACTAAGCACAGCAGGTAGTTGGAGATGAATGAGGCGATGAGGAGGACAACCTCATCAGGTGACCACGATAGGATTTGCAGCACTCCACAAGTTTCCATACGATCCACCTGGACCTCACACAAATTTCCGCCACCAAGATGCTGATCCTTCTGAGGACAATCGATCGTCCCTAACGACTGACGTCAATGTGTACTCACACTGAAAGGGCCACCAAGAAACAAAGGAAACCTCATGCCTCAATGACCATGGTTTTCAGTCATTGCTAGCTCTTGACTGATGTTTCATTGATGTTAGCAATTGTGAATTCTTTCTAATTTCAGAGCTTGATCGTAATACAGAGACTTTTTATGAGTTTTCATTGCAGCTTTTAACACTCAATTGAAAAAACATAAACTTGGAATAACAGTAACCACAAAAAGACCAAATTTTGTGACTTGAGAACAGATGTTCATATTGCAGCCTTCATCTGCACAGTTAACTAATTAAAAATTTGCATTATATCAAGCCCAACATGGATCTTTCTCCATCAAAGCAAAGTGTGGTTTATTAGAATTTATAAATGGACCACTCTCTTGCAGTAAATGACAGGTACTATAGACATGAAATAGCCATGTCATGTCCTTGGTATAGCCGTGTAGGGTTCCCTGACTCTCATCTCATCTATGTGTTAATTTCCTGAAGTCCAATGCCTTGATTTCAGTAGGTGTGTATTTTTGCTTAGACTCTTCATAACTAAGCATTCATGTGCCTTATAACTTTCTTTTTTCCTTTCTAAATTCATCTTACCTTTCTCTATATAAACAAAGTAGAAATGACTATCTTCTATATCTGTGAAGGCAAACTGCCATGACATGAAGATGTTGAAGGGAAATATCGCTTATCTGAGGACGTCAAGATAAATTTTCATGAAAATATATGAATTATTGCAATGACTTTTTTAAGCCAGCAGAACTTTATTTCAAATAATACAGGCTAAAATACACCTATAAAATCACAATTACTAAAAAAGTTGGTGCCCTATCATGACGTGTGCTGAATGCTGTGTGCGTTGCCGCGTACGATGGCTAGACCAATTCTCAGACACATTCGTTCAAGACTGTCCCCTGTGGCTAGAGACATACATTTTTGAGCCAATACCGTTGATCCAAGCCTTTTTTTGTTGTTGGACCAGGCAC
Source organism: Prostheceraeus crozeri (assembly GCA_907163375.1). Lineage (NCBI taxonomy): Eukaryota > Metazoa > Platyhelminthes > Polycladida > Euryleptidae > Prostheceraeus > Prostheceraeus crozeri. Next base: position 241,028 of record CAJQUW010007022.1, on the reverse strand, counting down.
ACAAGTGGCTTCAAAAGCTAGGGGTTGAAAAATGTATTTTTCGGCTAACATGCTGCTGCACTTTCGCTTTTTGTTCTTCTCAGACTTTTTGGCCGCATGTCTTGCTTGAATGCAAGAGCCATTAACATTTGATTTGAGTAAGTGTTTGTTACTGTGTCATCCCAGATCAGATCCTAGATCTACTAGACCTGCCTACTAATGAGCAAAATCAGATTTAATAGAACGGCTATTTACAACTGTAGAAATTCAACCTACTGCAGATCACGACAATCTTCTCATTGATGCAGCTCAATCTTCAACTAGTAAAACAGACGATAGTAAATCTTCAACAAAGCTGAGTCTGTTGAATTTTCTTGACATGTTTATCAACCGAGTCCGCATTCTGAAGAGAATCCCAAAGGCTAGTAGAATTCAAACAGCAAATATTCTTGCTGAAATTGCGTGAAGTTGTAAAATTCAAGGTAGTGGTGAATGATATTCGCTCAAGAGTATCATGCATCCATAGATAGTTAAAAACATAAATTATGAAATATAATTTAAAATTTATAAAATTTCAAAAACATCAAGCTATGATGTCTTTGAACTTTATCAGGGACTCCAATGTCTTCTGACTCTGGACATAGACATGGATGAAATGACTCAAATCCATGATATCTACGTGTCGATGAAGTGACCCTGCCGATGAAGTGAACCGCAATCATATTCAATGATATAAGAGTATGACCACATTTTTCAGTTTTGTCAATTATGTTTATCACAACCGAAGCCGGCAGGCAAGATGTTGCCCTCCTGATTACTATTATCAACAGGCGCTCCGCTGATTTCAAAAACCTTTCTGACAACTACAAAATATCTGAAAGAAATCCAATGAAAATTATAAAGTTAAAAGTAAAAAAGATCTAGACGTGAAAATTGCAGCAACAGTTTCAGAAAAAATTGTGAAAATGATCTCAATGGAGCAGTTCGAATAGCTTCTCCTGATACGACGATGGCTCCAAGTAACAATGAAGTTCAGAATATACAGGAAAAGTATTTACCTACTTCAAAAAATCGAACTATGCCTTCAGCAGCAACTGATTTGAATGTTCCTCCAATTCAAGTTACTTCAGATATTGTGAGCAAAGCAATTATCATCAGTTTCCTTAATAATTCAGTCGGCGGTTCGGATGGTTAACGTCCACAATATTTGACACACCTAACTGCAAAACAGCTTGGTGAACAGTGCTCATTGATACCCTTGTACAATTAAGTAATATGCAGCTTAGTAGTGAAATTCCAATTGAGATTTGTCCAACATTTTTCGGAGCATATCTATGCACATTAACGAAATCTGATGGAGTGCGATTGGGGGTTCGGAACACAGGACTATTTTTACAAGACCGGTTTTCGTTATTTGAGTCATGAGAAAACAGGTTTTGTCGGTAACACCGGATAAAAAATGAAATCAAGAAAAGCAATCTATCAAATTATCACACATTATCATGCCCCTACATGCATAATACCGGCGTCAATAAGCCGCATAGTTCCTATGCTTCCAGAGCATGCACGCCAACAGTCATGCAGTCTCTGTTTCATAGAGCAGATAAAATTTGTTCTGCTACAAGCTTTTGCAATTATACAGTTGAAAAGATAAAAGCCATCTTCATTGACAATGGGTTTCATGTGGAGCAATTCTCTACTGGATAGAAAAAGTCGGTTGAAGAATGCATAGCTGCTGATCAAGTTGAAAAATGCTTTGTTTACGAAGCGGTCCCGTAGCTATGCGCACACGTATTCCACATTCTGTCTATCAAATCTTGACCAATTGGCTTCAATCAGAGGATTACTATGACTTTCGTTTCAGCTTGATCGTACAGATCATTCTTCATTGATACTTGAAATCTGCAGATTCATATCTACAACTACCAGCGCATATCCATAAATAAGGAGAGTTACAACAACTGATTCACCTACGATATTAGGAGTATAAAAGACAGATCAGACTTCAATGATGATAAATGTAAACTGTGTATCGAATTGTTTATAATTTATGCAATCGATTCGATTAGTTTGAGTAGAATCGAGCTAGATAAAAGCCTGATTGGCAGGGCCATGTCCATTTGTTCTGATTCCACTTGACTCGACGCGGTCGTAGTTAGGGAAGCTTCTGACTCCCAGGGTCCTAGTCTGGGAGTGAAATCGCATCCCAGTACAGACACTGCACTATATCGGAACTTTCAAAACATAATTCGTTCCTCTACTGAAACTTTCTCCAACGTCTTACTTATTCACTTACCAGGAATCGACCAAAACAAGATGCTATTAACGCTATGGCCACGCGTGCCTGTGGGTCAGCATTGAGTCATCGTCCAGGTGGATCGGGCGATAGTAGCAGCTGGCTGACATGAAACACAGCTGTGAACTGTCCCCGGCATTCCTTCAACATTCCAACGTTTCTCCGACTTTCTTCTTCCTATTCTCCTCGTCTCCTAACTTCCTGTCAACTCACCCTCCATCCTCCAATCTCCTCGTCAAAACCTCATACTCAAATCCTCGTCACTCAAATCTTTGTTTCCAATTATTTGAGGTCAATATCATTCCATTTCACTGAATCCCATTTTACCGACTCAACGTGATGATAAAGCATCGGTTCGTGCATATTAGATATCACAGAGATTTCACCAAAAAAGATGATTCAATAGAGAAAATGATGCCGAAAGTCGGGAATATGGAAAGTACATTAGCACACGATAGCCGAGTCCTATTGTACATCTACATATACATGTATACCGACGATATGCTTGTTCCAACTTCATTGGTTATAGTTCTCAATATCGTAGGAGAATAGAGCTTTGATAATAAAATCAATGTTCAATTAGATATGTATTGTTATCACTTTAAGTTTCACGGATGACATGGATGCCACGGATCATCAGACAACAACATATAGGAAGTCAATTTACTTTCCACGAAAGTCTGTGGTGTATGAGTGGACAACAGAAATCATTGCACATTGGACAAACCGGTGACAGCTTCCGAAAACGTGTGACCGTTAATGGACAGCAAATGCTCCATGCTCAGTACTCTATTCTTAAAGTAAGTAGGAGCATCGCGGCGTGTGGTCAAGTCTTCTACACCACCCCTTTCTTTAAGCTGCCAGCCAATACTTCGAAATTGGAAAAAGAAAGCAAGGAAGCTATTTTCAGTTTCTCGCAATATGAGTAAACTTATAAAGAAAGATTTTTATAAGGCGAATTCTCCCTAAAATGCATGATTTATGTAATTTGAATTCTAGGTATGCACACGCATCATATCCTCATGTCACTTTTCACTTGATGCCTCGCACAGTACCTAAGCTGCGAAATCGATTGGCATAAATGATCATGTGAGAATCTGGATAATCTATAGTCAATTTACTTACCACCGCTTGCGCTCCTTGTTTTCTATATTCTTATTCGTGCCTTAATGAAAAATATTTCAAACTGATAAGTAATACCGGCAAACAGGAAAAGTGAACTGGTGTCAAAGTGCAGGCACAGAAACAAGCACTTGCTCGCTAACTTCAGACTGTGAATCTTACGCCCGCCCAATTCTGACTGCCATTCATCTGTGATATTAACCAAAAGATGTGGATTCTGATGTTCGTTTGGGTGATGATTCCATGACCCAGCGCCAACAAAGGCTATTTTTCTCTGAATAAACAAAGTAAGACGCTGGCCGCACCTGCTCGCGCCGAACATTTCAAAAAGCTATCCTGAAGAAGACTTCTTGAGGCAGGGTCTCAATCTTTCATAATAAATGTTCACGTCTTCTTGAGTTCAATGCAAATTTGATAGAGCATTAGGAAACTTCAAAAATTGCCAAAGGCTTTGAGGAGTACTTGACTAGGAATCCTTTAATTATATTTTCCAATATATAATTATCATTTTGCCAATACTTGCAGTGACTCTCAATACACTTAACCCGCACAAATCTACAATATTTCTAATTGAATTTTTTGAATCTAGATAAAAGCAGAAGTAATGTAGCCATGCAACTTTAAATGGCAAAAATGCTTGAGGTACAATTTTTTCTGATGAACAAATTGAAGTTGTTGCGTCAAAATCGGCAAATGGAAGCCACAATGGACGGTTGTAATGACGAAGGGATTGTGCATGCGGTTGTTGAGGCATAATTTAGTTTCGATAAAGTAGCCTACAAAGACATGAGAATACTCTACTAAAGACGTTGGTTTAAGTAGCTCAAGCAAATTTTTTTGACGTGAACGAAAAGACATTTATCTGGAAATAAAGCAGCATCTGGAGACTTCGATATTCGATTCAGACCACTATTCACAACCTAAAAATTCGGAGTCGTTCCTTTATACGAATCCCTAATATAATCCGTCTCAATGAAATGATGACTACAAATACTCGCGTAAATTATGATGGCCCCATTCTTCTCCATTAGCACCTATTTTATCAGACCGGTGAATACACAGCAGTATTTTTACGGAAAACTTGGGATATGAATGGCCTTTCTTGCTCTCGAATTGTGGTTGCTACAACCGAATACACTAAATTTTCACTTTCAAGTTATTCACATTTGACGAGGTCAGACCGGAAATGAGGAATTGAAACCGAGGAGAGTCGAAATCTACTGCATTCGATTCTTCTATGGTTGCTGTGTTGGCTTCATAGGAATAAGGAAACACGCTCTCGCCGCTTAACGAGACAGCGCCAGATTATGTAAGTTGTTGCGAGTAGTAAGCAAAACTCCACTTCTGGACCGCGCAAGATGGCGGCCATCGCTGCGTCCCCCCCCCTCTGGCACGGCAGAGTGTCGTGGTCGGCCGCCGTGGTGCTTCGTGTCTGAGTCCCCCCCCCCTCTGGAACGACAGAGGTTGTGGTCTGTCGTGGTGTGCCGGCCAGGTGGGTCCACGTTCACAACATGTTCGCTGACGTCCCCCCCCCCTCTGCAACGACAGAGTGTGAGACTCGGGTGAGTTGGTCCGACCGCCTGGTTGACGTGGGCGACCGTCTAGGTTGACGTGGGCGACCGCCAGGATTAGTCTTGAGGCTATAGTGTGTGATGTTTTTGGTGTGTAGCGTCCAAACGAAGCATCGGATGAGAAAACGGAGGCCAGATTCGGAATCTACGTGAAATTTTGGGTTAGGAAGGATGTTTCCAGCGAAATCGGAGAGAAAAAATTTTCGGCTGACGTCCCCCCCCCCCCTGGACAGCTTGCTTCCAGTGGACGGATTTTGTCGTGCGATAGCTCGTTTGAAAGCTAAGAGTGAGACAAATTCAGTGAAAGAATCGGCTTGTTCGTATCTGCCTTCGTTTACATGTGAGACGCCATTTAAGATTTTGGGACATTGGTGAAAAACGACAGAGTTAGAATTTGGGACGTTTTGGGCTGTAGCTTCAAAACGAACTATCGGATTGGTAAACGGATGCCAGATTTGGAATCAACTTGATGTTATTATCCAATGAGGATCATCATCCAATGAGAATCAAGCATTTCTTTATAAATAGCGAGCCTTCCACAGTGAGAATCATTCCATCGTTGAATCACACGAGTGACGGACGCACATTTTCTCTCTCTAGTTCCCTGTTCTATTATCCAACTAAAATGGTAAGTCGCTACTTCCCTCCCTCTCCTCCCTTGAACGCAAACTTAATACAATCTTTTTTCATTTTCAGGCATCTACTCCATCTGCTGCACTAGTAGGACAAAATGGCGGTCAAACGTTACAAGGTTCGCTACGGTCAGATCATCTACAACTGAGGCCAGTGGAAGAAACATCCAAGGTACATAATCCTACACCGCTACAGCGTAAATTTAAACAAGCCTTGCGTTATGATGATCATAGCGTAGTACTCCAAACGGGAATGCTCCCTTCCACGGATGTCAAGATAATGCACAATCAGTATGGGGACTACATACTGATCCCCGTGAGTCCGTACATTCGCCACCAACTTGATATTATTGAGGAGTACGTGACATTAAATATGGACATTCCTACTCCTCTTGCTCAAGAGTGGAAGGCGAGAGATGACAAGGATACTCCCTATAGAAAGATTTGGGATGGTAATCACATTTGCCTACCGGTATCACATTGGTGTACTTACTATAAGAAGGAGGGAGATCATTCAATACCCATCAGATGTGATGAGCTCGGAGAAGGTACTTGGGATATCCTTTTCAAAGTGAATGGGCTATATTATGGTCGACACAAGGATAATAAAATAGCCTCTCTCTCCATGCATATGGAATCCATCCTATATATTCCGAAACCACCCAACGTGGACGACATAATTGATCAAATCCTTAACAGCAGTGGTACGAAGCGCAAGTCGGAGAAGAATGCTACATCAAAACGCAAATCAAAGAAGGAGAATTGCTAGTCCTTTCCTAACTCTACCCTATGACAATTCGCTTATGTGCTTTGAGTGTCGTAGACGTGGTCTTATTAGATACATTTTACTTCTTCGTTGCCATCATATCATTTGTGTATTTTGTCGTGAAAAGCATCGATGTAATTCTTCATTTTGTAATATGTTATAGAACGTTTCCTTAGATGTGTAAATTTCCGTTTTAGGCTTCTATCATCATTTTTATGGATTGTGAGGGTGAACCTGTACAGGAGCTCAGTGCTATTGCTATGAACAATTGGACATATCAGATTGTTAGTGTCTATCATCAACATGCCAACTGCGATCCCAATGTTGATCAATGGGCGAGAAAACACATTCATGGACTTAATCTGAAATATTTGCAAGACTATGGCTTTTCTTGTGAGAGTGCTCTTCTTATTGACTTTAAACGATGGTTAGCTGCTTTCAATGTTATACGCATCTTTTGTAATAATCCTGGTAAGGAGAGGAAAGTATTTCCCAATCTAATCATTGATGATATTTTGCTCCCACCTTGGGATAGTAGAGTGAATCAACATTATCATGAAGTCACAAAACGTTTTAAGGATTTGTGTGTTCCTATTTTGTCTGTTCGTTGTAGTAGCTACGTTCATAACCAATGCTTCTTTCCTCCTTACCTCAACACTGCCAAAGTCCTGTATGGTTATCATTGCTCGCTGTATGATAGTTACCAGCTGTATCTATTTTATCTCTTTCAAACCATTGATTTATAATGCATGCTTGTTACCATTATTCAATAAATGTTACTATGAGAAGAGTTGTTGTTTTCATGCAATGGATGGGTTAGATAAAGGGCGATCATGTCTTTCTCAAACGACTGCGGAACATTACGTTTTCATAGGCAAAGTTTAAAAGGAGCTGTTCAAGATTATGTGATAAAATTTCATAAAGATGAGACCGACATCGAAGCAGTGGTCGATGATGCTAGCACTCTATTTCTAGAGTTAATGAATACATTCTCTGATAGCATTATCATGGCGCGATTAGTTGCGAAAATTAAGTTTAGTCATTTTGGAAAGGAAGAGGTGGAAAGTCGCTCTTTCCATTTTGCTTCTTATTCAATGGAAGTGGTAGATCACCCCCAAGAATTTTTTAAAAGACATATGATAAAAATTGCTGAACGTCTTAACGCATTTAACCATCATGGTAGCAGTCTAGTGATTGAAGCGATTTCAGATATTCACATTCAACTTTCCATAAAGAAAAATTGAAAATGCAGTGGTACGTGATTGTAGCACAACTGGTTTTCGAGCTATGTCTGCTCACTCTCGAAGTATATTCCTTCTGTACATGCGTCTATTATTTAGAAAAGGCTAGCAAATTCATATCTTCAAAAAGACTTGCTATAGACATCAGTAACGGTGAAACTATGTGTTGCGATGTATGTAAGCGAAAGGATGGAAATGAAAAGCGCATCTTCAAGAGATGTAAGCATGCTTTTTGTCAACGCTGTTTCATACGTAATTGCATTCAACTTTGCCAATGTAACCACTGTGACATTGCTCATTTCGAGTGTCACTTATGTCGCAATAGTTAGTACCTATGCAAATGTGGTAAAGATAGGTTTTAGCAAAGACTAACACGGAAAATGGCGAAACGTAAAATGACGAAACGTAAAAGTCAAAAGTTTTCTTCAGCCATTCAAGCTCTCCGACGAATGAAAGCAAATCAGCGATACAATGCTATACGACATGCTAACGATAAATTCATTTGTGAAATTATTTCTCATGTGAGGAAGTTGAGGACGAAGAAATTAGAGCCAAAACAACGAAAGTTACTTAAGCGATATGCTACGAAATTGCGTTTCATCTCCAATCCTAAAGTCGCCCTTCAAAGAAAGAGGAAAACTCTAACACAAAAGGGCGGTTTCCTTTCAGCAATACTTCCAATGATAGCTCCTGCCGTGGGCAACCTATTGGGAAATATCTTTGGCTCTAAGCGTTAATTATGCAAATGTTGAGTCTCAAAGTAATAAAATGGATTTCAGACTTCAATGTGATAAAGTTCTGACTGTATCAGGTCCATCTCATGCAGGTAAAACTGTTTTCACGCTGAATTTATTGGATAAAAGAAGGGAGTTGTTTAAGGAACCTATCAATCGAGTGATTTGGTGTTATGGTATTTATCAACCGTCGCTGTTTCAGGAATTGCAAAGTCGCAACTTTATTCGACATGAAGGAATTATTCCAGTGGATAAACTTCAGTCTAATGATGTTGTTGTATTGGATGATTTATTAAAAGAAAGTAAGAATTCAAAAGATGTTACAGATATGTTCACTCGCGCAGCACACCATAAAAGGTGTTTTATCATCTATATTACACAAAATTTGTTTCCTGATGGAAAAGAAGCTCGTACACGAAACCTGAATACACACTATTATGCTATTTTCAAGAATCCGCGAGATAAAAGTCAATTTGAAATTTTAGCGCGACAAGTTGCACCCAGAGGATCAAAAGCCTTAATTGAAATTTTTCAAGCAGCTACTGAAAAACCATACGGTTACTTATTCATTGACTTTACGCAAGAGTGTCCGGAAGAATTTAGATTTCGAAGTGATATTTTGAAAACTCCCATGATTATCTACAAACTATGAGTTCTTATTCTCGCATGATTGTTATTCCTCAGGATGAATATGTACAATTGACTGCCATGCAGCAAGTAAAGCAACCTCTTGCAAATCAAATGTATAGGAAAGAAATAGATTATCAGCAAAATGTTCACATCAAAGATCCACATCGTGCTGTATTATTACAATCGGAAACTGTTGAGCAATTGAAAAACTTGAAGAATAAGATGCGTGACTCTGTATCGACTGCTACACCTTTAGCATCTCGCGCACATGCCATATCTCTTTTCAACAGTATTGAACCCCATCTCAATGTAAATGATAGAGGAGAAATCATTACAGATGAAAATAAAGTGATTGATGCTTCACGTTATGAAGACTTGATTCAGTATGCGACACGTAGAAAGCGCCGTCAGGGCTATGTTCCACCTGGTTGGTCATACTTTCTTAAACTATTGAAAAAGCATAATGTGCCAAAATTTGCTTTAAATAATGAGACATTGAAAGAACTTGATTCAACAGTGGCTACTACTCCAATGCTTCAGGCGATGAAAATGCCAACAAATTGGTTTAAGACGTCACCTGCTACATCCCCTCCCACACTCACTAAGCAAACAAGGGGAAGAACTCGACGTAGATCTGTATCGCCACTAAAACTGGTAAAAGGAAAACGTAAAACAGCTCCTCCCAGGAAATACATGTTCTCAGACTATTAATATGAAGCAGATGTGTTGCTTGCCATGTAATGAGCCGCCAGAGGTGAATGTCGTTGTCACTTGCACTTGCTGCGCCAGCTCTCATAATGAAACCCCTAAGCAATGTGAACACGATCGCAAAACCGCTAAAGCTAAATGCTGCAGTTGTTGTAAATGTAGAAAGGGAAGAAAACAAAAAGATGAGAAGGAGGAAAAAGAGTCAGCCGTCATCGACTGAACGTTTGAAGTCAATCTATTATGATGTAAAACATCCGGCAGGATTTGCATCTATCAAGAAATTATCAAAAGCGAGTGGTCTTCCACAATCACAAGTGAAACGATGGTTAAAGGGTCAGGCTACCTATACACTCCACAAACAAGCGAAAAAGAAGTACCGCACCCGCCATTATATTGTTCATGACATCGATGAACAGTGGCAAGCAGATTTGTGCGATGTTGCCTCCATTTCAAAACATAACTCGGGCAATAATTTTATTTTAACCGTCATTGATATTTTCTCGCGTTATGCGTGGGCTCAACCTTTAAAAACTAAAGAAGGGAAAGGAGTAGCAAAAGCATTCCAAACAATTTTTCGAGAAGGTCGCATTCCAAAAAGAATTCAGAGTGATCAAGGAAAAGAGTTTGAAAATCAGCATGTGACAAGATTATTTGAGAGGCATGACATTGAGTTGTTTAGTGTAAAGAGCGCTTATAAAGCTGCACTCGTTGAACGTTTTAATCGCACATTAAAAAATCGTTTGTGGCGACATTTTACTGCCAACTTGACACAAAATTGGACAAAGGTTCTACAAGATACACTCCATGCCTACAATCACTCTATCCATCGTTCTATTGGACTCAGACCAGTAGATGTAAATGCTGACAATGTAGATAAAGTGCGCGAATCATTCCAACGTAAACGCACTCATGTGAAAAGTGATGTGAAAATTGGCGATAAAGTTCGTATCTCAAAAGTGAAAAGTGTTTTTGCTAAAGGGTACCTCCCGAATTGGACAGAGGAGGTATTTACAGTATCAAGGATTAATCAAAAAGACTCTCCGACCACCTACAAGTTGAAAGATTACGATAATGAAGAAATTGAGGGTAGCTTTTACCGCGATGAGATTGAGGTAGTCACTGAAAGTGAAACATATTTGGTAGAGAAAATCATTCGATGTAAAAAACGGCAAGGTGAAGAATGGTGTCTTGTTAAATGGACTGGTTATCCTTCAAGTATGAACTCTTGGATGCGTCGTGCCGACATCTTTCATCTAAGTGATCGACAGTGATTCATGCAAAGTTGTAACTAACAATGTTTAGGGTTTGAGCTATGAATCCAACTGCCTCATTTTATTCACGACCCTCCTACGTAAGTGGTGGAGGACAAATTTACATCGGCGCTCGCCGCCAACGTGGAGGTAGCATACTTGGTGCACTGAAATCTGTTGTAGCACCTCTCATATCCAATGTCGGTAGATCTTTAAAACGAAATGTTTTAAGTAATGCCGTTGGCTTTGCTGGTGATGTTGCTAGTGATCTTTCCAGAGGTAGAAGTTTTAAGAGCAGTTTGTTGAATCGTGGGAAGGAACGCGGTTTAAAAACATTGAAGCAGACCATTGCTGGTGTTACTCAAGGAAAGAAATCACCTAAACGAATGAGAAAAGGAAGGAGGAAACATCGCGGAGCTGGTAAGGTGCAATCTTCAGTCAAAAGGCATTCACGCAAACGTCGCAGAGGCTCTAATCATTCATCAGGCGCTAAACGACGACGCTGCTATAACTTCTAATCATGGAGTGTAAAACTTCCGGTTTTTGTTTGTTCGATCAACAAGCCATACAGACAGATATTCTTAGTTCAAGTATTGTAGATTATCATCCTCGAACAGCTGAGAATGCTGGCCCCATTGAATTTGTTATTCCTGGTGGTAGTGATGACTACATAGATTTGAGTTATGCGATGCTTGATTTGAGGTTTAGAATTCAGCAAGTAGAAGGAACTGCTATTGACGATGCACATAAAGTTGGACTGAACAATTTACCATTGACTACATTACTTCGCGATGTTTCTCTAACGATTGGAGAGCAGCAGGTGGAAGGTGGTCAAAGCGATTATCCCTATAAATCATATTTCAATCATGTATCACAGTTTCATCCAGCAGCACAAAAAAGTCATATGGAAGCCATGGGATGGTACAGAGATGAAGCAGGAAAATTTGATGTTGAAACAAACAGTGGCTTTGTAAAGCGATCTGCTATGATTAAAGATAGTAGAGTATGTCAGCTATATGGTCCGCTGAATTTAGACTTCTTTAGACAGTCAAAGTTTTTACTCTGTAATACCAGCATGCGACTCAAGCTGACATTGAATAAGCCTGAATTTGCGCTGAATGCATTTGCTAAAGTTGACAATTTTAGAATTCATGTGGAAGATATTGCACTTTACATTCGTCGAGTAGTACCGAATCCAAGTGTCATTAGAGGGCATGCTGAAGGTCTTAACCGCCAAAATGCCATTTACCCCGTTCAGCATACAAAGCTTCTCACCTTTACAATTCCGAAAGATCAAAAGAGTTTCATGAAAGATGGCCTCTTTCCATCGGAAGCACCGAAGCTCCTCATGGTGGCAATGGTTGAAAATGATGCATTTAATGGTAATATAAAGAAGAATCCTTTCAATTTTAAACACAATCAGTTAAGTGAAATTGCTTTACGTGTTAATGGTGTGAGTCATCCTGGTCCACCCTACAAACCAGATTTTGCTTCGGATCAATTTATGCGCAGTTATGTTGATTTTATGGATGTCTTTGGCTTTTACAATACGGATGATACCAACGGACTGACTATGAAAGAGTTTAAGAGTGGATATACTATTTATGCATTTGATTTGACTGCTGACAGCGATATTAGTGCACCCTATCGTCAAGCGAACGTGCCTCATAATATTCGTTTGGATTTGACGTTCAAAAGAACACTACCTGAGACGATCAATGTATTAATTTATGCAGTCTTCGATTCAAATATTGAAATTACAAAGTATCGTGACGTGATTCTTCAGTATAATCGTTAATGAGTTGGTTGACTGCTGACGATATTAAGACTAAAGTGCAGCATAATGCAGACGAAGCGACGTTGAAAGCTTTCGATAATGTCTATTCACTCGATACCTTACCACCTGCAGTAAATCACTATCCCATCTTTATTGTGCTAAACACTCATTCACAGAATTTAGGCGGTGAGCATTGGAAAGCGATCTTTATTGGAAAAGACCGACGTGGTGAACTATTTGACTCTCTTGCTCAACCTCCAAATATACCAACACAGCAGTGGTTGAGAAAACATACGCGTCAATATCAGCGAAATGAACGCATACTACAACATCCACTTTCATCAACGTGTGGTGCTTTTGTACTGTACTTCATCTTAAAACGTTTACATGTATCTCGATTTGCATCTATTATTCAAAACTTTTCATGTAATCCATCCTCTAATGAAAAAATGATTTGTAAGTTCTATCATGATTTGAAATAAAAACATCATGTTGGAAAAATTGTTTTTTATTTTACAATCCGCTGGGTACGTACATACTCAATGAGATAGTCTAGGATCATATTTGCTTGTTCATGAGATTTTAGTCCAGTAATGATCACTTTACTATTATGAAAGATTGCCACATGCACAGGCAACCAACAACTAATGAGAGCTGCAGGAAAAAGTTCGGGTTCATAACACAAACTGTAACTGCTGGTACGAATCTTCAAAAATGATAGACTGTCACTCAATTGAGTAGAGATCACCATATTGTCCACAGTCAGATTCGACATCACACACCTCTCCCTCTTCCATATCCGACGTAGTAGTCTTTGTAGCTCTAAGCGCATTGACTGCGCCGATGAATGAGAAAGGGCGCCGAGAATCTGTACAGTCCCATTTGGGAAGAGTTGAAGATTCCGTGAATTGTTCATCTTCACTACTAACATTTGAGGACGGCCCGGGTAATACTTGCTGTTTGGAAGCTGTTGGCGTAATGTTGTGAGATCGATTTTGGTGTAGAGTCTGAAGCGACGGAGAATGTTGACGATGGTGTAGCGATGGCGCTTCATGATGAAAGAATGAGTAAATTGAGCGATGTACCTTCCTTTTATACTTTTCCCAACTACCTTGATGAAATGTGAAGTTAGTATGAAGTTGGGAATGATAGAGTTGAATTCGCCGATTGTTGACGCGCAGCCAGATGCGATTTCCAATACGTGAATGTCTTTTCATATAGAAGTATTTCAAGTCCTTCATGATATGATGTAGAGATTGAAAATGACGATAAGATAAAACAAACTCTCTTCTCACATTTCCAGTTGAATCTTTGAAATAGACGTTTCGATCATGATCCGTTTCAATACGTTGTAGGGAATCTAATTTCCAACTCATGGTGCGTGGTAATCATATCTGATTAAGATTTGCATAGTAGGGCGATGAACTCACGACGAATAAATGTCATGATGGAGCGATGTATGTATCTTCTATACTTCTCCCAATTGTATTTGCGAAATGAGAAACAGTTTGCGGAATGAGAATGGTAGATTTGAATTTCATTTCTGTAATGTTGAAGCCAAACTTGATCACCCAAGGAGATGAATCTTAATGTTTCAAAATATTCCAAATCCCTCATGATATCATTGAGGTTGACAAATTGTCGCCATGTTAATGTAATTCCTCTTGATGTATGACCATGAGAATTTTTGAAATGTACGTTTCCATCACGATCAACTCTGATATATTGTAGAGAGTCCAAAATCCAAGTCTTCATGATGTTATGCAAAGTTGCAGATTAGCAATATAAAAATGTCGTTTTATCATATTTTGCTTAGCAATGCGGCTACAAAGAGATTTACTAGCAATCGAGCCGCACTCTTTTCTACTCCCATTGATCATGCACAACAGCTAAATGGGAATTGGGAAGTGGGTGTCACTCAACTTGTTTATAGCAACTGTGTCTATACTTTTGATCATGAGGTGATGACTATTAATATGAGGCGTACAGCTGCTTATCAATGTGAAAAGGGGTGCCGAATATACATTCCACAGTGGCCAAAGAAAGATCTCTTATCATGTAAAAAGTTTATATATGATTTCTTGAATAAAGCGTGTAAACATATTGTCCAATTTACTCCGCACAATGATGATTATAATTATGTACATCATGTAGTTGAGAAAGATTGGATTGTTGGTTTAAGTCCAAGTTTAAGAAATGATTTAGGCTACCTCGCTAGCGCCTTAACAAGCTATGATAATTTTAACGTTAATTACCACATAAGTGGTCATAAACAGTTAATATATCGAGAGGAAGCTTATTATGTAGATCTTATTCCAAGAAATGAGAAGACGTTGGTGAAGAAGATTGTGATTAAGCCAAGAAAGACAAACATGACTCCTGAAACATTATTGAAGAAATTTAATTATCTCCTTCGAGTTGATGACAAACAAGTGGCAACATTGACTTATATTAAATCATCTAATCATATTGCAATAAGTAAATTAAATGATGATGATCTAGTATTAGTTTGTTCAAAAGATTTTCATCAGTTCTTACGACATCGTTCTGCAGCTGTTCATGGAAAATCTGATATGCAACATTTACCATGTGAAAGGTCAAATCAATTTGATACAGAATGGGCCGTATCTTTATACAGAAAGTGCGTAGAGCCTTTTGGTGGTTTCTTACATGAAACAAGAGTGTTGATGCCTCGCATTATTACTTCGGTTAAATTGGTTGTAGATTATTTAAATGAAGTGATTAATGAGCAACATATTTCATTTTCTGAAAAAGAAGGTACTTTGTCTCTCACTATAAATGGAAAAGGTATTGAACTAATTATGGATAAAACTCTAATGGACATTTTGGGTTTTGATCAAAATATCTTTAAAAGTGGTACTGTAACCAAAGCTAGCGCAGACATGTCGCTATCGCGTCGTATTAACTATTTTCAGATATATTCCAATATTGGTGAAGATGTACGTGTGGGAGATGTTGAAGCTCCATTGCTAGCAATGATACCATACCAGCCAAAAAGCTGCAGTATTTTATCTGAGCATACTTTCAAGAAAGTGCATTATACAAAGCTGAAATCAAACTACATCCCACAAATTGATATTGCCATTTATGATGATGCTGGTGCGTTGATTCCTTTTCATAAAGATGCTGTGACAAGTATTACACTCCATTTCCGAATGAAGAGTTAATGCAAAAGTATGCTAATATATTTTTCCAATGTGAATAATATGGAAAGTGAAAATAAGGACTCGTTTCTAATCTACTTGCCCAGTAATGCTTCTATGAATAAATTTCCCAAAAATAAACCATCAGACTATCGAGTAGAATTAAATCGGCCACTGCATTTAGAAGGTGAATGGGAAGTTGGCGTTTCTAGTATTTGCTATGATAGCAATATTCAGAATGTGAATGATTTGGAAGAAATGATATTGACTCCTCGCACCCATGATGGAATAACGATGAATAATGCATTTCAGTTCCCATACAATTTAACATCAGATGGAAAGTGGAACTATGAATGGATTCAGATAAAATCAGATTCTTATGAGCCATTTGGGAATGAGAAAATTATTAAGGCATTCAACAGTGGTAATACTTCCATCATGAAGAATAAAAATCAGAAAGCTTATGAGTTTACTATCTATCATTGGAGTGGGAGACAGTTCCTCCGCTTTCATTCTTTTACTAAAGGTCTTACGCTGAGGTTGGATAGTGAATTCTATCCACATCTTGGTTTTGGTCATGGACTACATCTAACGTCAATTGCTACTGCAAATGTTAAAAAAGTTTATTCAACTCGAATCAACAAATTTCATTATAGATTTAAAATATTTGATGAAGATGTTGTAGAATGCGAAGAACGCATCATTTTAAAAAAGCGTGGTGTTCAACCTTTATCACTTATTGAGTTAGTAAAACGATGGAATGAGACTGTGGGTAAGAAGTATGGAGAGAAAATTATGGCGGACAAAAATAAGTTGGTTATTCAGAAATATAATGACAAACTTACAGTTTATTTCTCTCCAACCTTGCGTCATTTTGTAAGACATTATACGCCTATTATTGGAAGCGGTGTGGTGTATGGTTCTCATGAATATCACACTAAAGCTGATTCAGTTAATGATGAATGGTGGGTGGACATCTATGGCGATCGCATCAAGAAAATTTACCAGTCTTATGAAGAATCTAAAGTTGCTATCAATATAATGCCGCGTCTATATCATACAGTTGAAAGCTTCATTCATGTAGTAAATCCTTATATACAACAGAAGTTGAAGCATGTGATGAAAAGTAAATATGATGTAAAGACACACCACATTTCGTTTTCAATTGAAAAACAACGCGTTGTTCTGAAACTGGGTGATGACATTCAATGTCAATTGAGTAAAAATTTGAAAAAACTCTTTGGCTTTTCAATGCTACAAACTGTGTTTGCTGCTGCGCATACGATTGGTATAGAAACACCAATGACACTTGATAAACATGAACAACACCTTTACATTCAAAGTGATTTGATTTTACCTATTTCTGTTGGCGAGAAAAAAGAATACATTTTACGTGATTTCATTCATGATAAAGACGCTTCATATGGAATAGTCGAGAAGATGTTTGAATCTATTTTCTATCATCCCGTCGTCAAACAAACTATACCCTCTATTGCTATCAAAATTACCAATGGTTTACAAGAGTGTATCCATGTGAAAGATACTAAATCCCTCGTAACTTTAGTGTTTCGGAAAACAAAGTGAAGTCATTGTGATATGTTTATTGAAATAAAAATATGTATATGAAAAAGTCTTTTCACAGATATAGGGGGAATGGGCTGACTGTAGGCATATATTCACAAGGAAGAAACGATCTCATGCGATACATAAAACAACCATGTATATCTACAAAAAGCAACATCAAAATACTGAGTTAAAGTTGATTATGTCAATACATCTCCTGAATGTGGTAGCGTGAGTTTTATTCTTTTGGGTGGAGGTATGTTTGTGTCAGGATGTCCATGTGGAAGAGATGTGTTATGTCCTATCCAACACCTCTTATCCTCCCATGCTGAAAGTGCTCGTTTCTTGAACGTGTACGTTTTCACAGTATGAACTTGAGATTTTAAGATTGTCATATTGACAAACGTTATAGTTTTATTTTTATAGGCCTTCTTATAGGACCGATGTTTCATTTTATGAACAATGGATTTTGATATACCTTTAGCACGCTTAATACTATCTGCACATTCTTTTAGTTTCATGGAATACATTTTAGGACGGAGGAGAATCATTTCATCTATTTCCTTTCCTGCTGTTTCATCCTTAAAACAACCAAGTTTGGCTTTATTCTGTATGGAATAGAGTGGATGAGTGGGATTGTAGTTAGATGTATCGAAATATTTTTCTAATGACTTACCTACTTCATTAAAATTTAAATCTTTTTGAGTGGTAATTCCTAAAAAGAAACTATCTGTATCACCACCCAGCAAGCGAACCTCTTTTACGAGAGGGCATGGTTTTAATATTTTGTAGAAGAGTTGATACATTTCAAGCTTGGAATAATCTAAAACGGCTTGCCCAATATAGATGGGTTTGCACAACTCAACTTCTGATTTAATCATTTTAACACCTACAAGATCCTCATCGATGATGTCTCTATCAATGAAAAGAGGTGATGAGGTCAATTTGTGATATTTTTGTCCATCAACGACTAGTTTGTAATTCATACGTTTTCTAACATCCTCCATGGTCTTTCCGAATAGACTATTATTCTTATATTTATAAAAATCCTTTTCAAAATTATTTTGGGCGAGTGCACGTTTTTGACTGTTACTATCTATGTAGGGTTTGAGGAAGGCTTTCTGTCTAAATTTGATAATGCGGTGAACTGACTTTAGAAGCATGCCCATTTCTAAATAGAATTTTAATATGCAGAAGTGTACGAGATAATTTTTCTTATCATATTGGGTGAGTAAAAGTTTGCGGCATGGTTTGTACCTTGGCTGTCCACACTCTGTTAAGTTATTATGAAATTGTGACATGAATGGTGAAAACATATCTTCAGTCACTTCGCCAGATTCAGGTGCGAGTGGGAAATCAGCAGTTTTATTTTTAATACTATTTGGATAAATCAAATCCACTTCAAAATAATATCCCCAATCACCTTCATCTGGAATATTCAGTATGTTTGAAGGGTTGGAGTAATACTCAAGCTCATTTTGATTTAACCAACTAAACTCGGAATGAGGTAGTGGTTTAGACAGTGAACTGCCATATAAATTATTTTGGTCATAGTACTTTAGGTGGATATGATCATCACCTACTGTTTCAGATTTTATATGATGTTTATTTACAAATGTGAGACCACCGCGTATTCCGCGCTCAAATATATTATACATCTCCGGGTCTTGTAAGAGATGAATGGTCTCACCAGTCATTTTAAAGGCTGATTTAAAGGACATGGCTGGTAGACTGACAAAGTGGATAGGATCTAATTTGTCTTCTTCTAATGCCACTCGTCGAAACTCCTGAGAGACATCAGCCAGCAAAATGACATCTAATTCTAAGTAAGCGATCATATAATCGCCAAACGTTTTACAATTAAATTTTAACCATGCCTCTTGAGCATGTTCATAGTCCTCTACTGGACAATCTTCACCCGTCAAATCGTTTTTGAATTTGTCAATGGAAGGAAGGGTTGTTTCATTTAGTTTAGACATTGAGCTAAAATACGCATAAGGAAAGACTCCTTTGCGAGTGATTATTTCATCCGTTAAGTTTGGATAGTGTTTCTTCAAAGTTTGACTATGGGGAAGAAACTTGAGATTACGAACGAGAGAAGCTAGTGACGCTGACATGAATTGAAATGAATCTAAAAATTTTATTTCGAAGAAGACTGTCTTATTTTCTTTAGTTTTATCTACTGGTACTTTTGCTGTCATTGCCATGAATTTTTCTCTCGTTTGTGCTATTACATTAAACTGCCACGATTTCATCTGGCTCAACCCTCCTTTTATGAGCATATGACTGTCATAGCCCTTAAAGTTATGAAAAATGACGGGTAGTACACGACGTCTCAACCTAAGTGAAAAGTTACATTTGGAGCAGAGTGCGTTTCTAAATTTACCAGTGATGTGATCATGATCACGCACTTTCTTAATTTTATCGTCATCAAACGTTTTATGACATTTAGGACAGGATGTGCAACTTTCAAATTTTTGTTTGTCTTCATCTGACATATGTAGTGACTTACGCTGCAATTGGGAATCATATGATTGTTGAAATTTTGCAGCTTTATCGAGAAATTCTAGAAATTTTGAAATGCAATCTTCACCTTGCCAAGTATGCATTTTGTTTTGTCTATTCCTAAAGTGGTCATGCCATACTTCATAGCAGGATATGGCTGCTGGCTTGTGGATGATATCATCAATGTAGCATTCTATGTCTGCGTAAATGACACGCAGGGGACTTAATTCGTCACCATTATCCCTATGTGAAAATATTTTATCTTTGGGCATGCGTTCCATTTGTAATTTACCTCGCTTGCACCATTCATAGTGAGTTTCAAATTTATCTTTACTCCAAAATGAGCGGATGCAGCGGTCGCATACAAAATGTTCACCTCTTTTAGAGTGCCCCAAGTGAGTGTACAAGCGAGAGATTTTGGGAATACCACAGTAGTGCCATTCCTCGCTATCATCTTGTTTTACTAATAAGAGGTTGACTACACGTTCATAACAAGTTGAACGTGAATTATAGCGGGCACCCTTCAACCCCTTCTCCCACACGTGAACAATTTTAATCTTATTATGTTTTTCGAACGTTTCTACATCTTTGATTTTCATGTTGTTACTATCACAACCTTCAAAGTCTAGTTCATCCTCCCACTGTCTATAGCTATAGGTGCGATCTCGATGCGCGTTGATATCATTATAGTGAAGGATGGATAGGACTGCATATTTGAAACACTGTGATTTACAATCAACATTGATGACAGCTTTCTTATTATACAACGTTTTTGGAAGTTTAAATGTGCCTCGAGCTGCATGACTTTCTAATAGGGAAATTTTGAATATGGCTGAGTCCACACCATCAAAAATGAGAGCGCTGTCGCGTTGATTGAATTTATCTACATTTGATTTTAAACATTGAATGTGAAAATTTAGCCAAGACTCGCAGTCTACAACTTCGGTTGCGGAAGAGGAAGGAACATGAAACTGTATTCTCTCCGTCACTTGACCCGTTTGAAAATCTATCTTAATATATTTTAGTTTGAGGTAGATGAGGGCCTTTATTCTAAAATTGTCTAAATTGTTGAAGAGCGCTTCGATAATGTTAGAATTTTGAAGGAGCCACTCAGGAAAATCTACTATTTGATTATTGGACTCCATGCAGTAGTCGCGTACTAAATTATTGTGTGAAACATTAATGAGGGAGATGGTAGAGGTACCGTTGGTGTAGTGATCATTTGCATGTGTGTGTTGAAGTCTGTGCGAAGATCGCTGAAAGTGACTATCAAAAGAAAGAGGGCACAAATCGCAAGGAAAGGAGATGTCATCGTCAGAATCAACTTCACCTCCGGAGATTGACGCCGCTTTGCGTTGACACACACGTTGTTTGATGTGTCGAAGGAGACTGTGCTTCCTTGTAAACATATGTCCGCAGTCGGCACATTCCCACTCGTTGCCTTGCCGCGAGAGTCCTGAGCTGGAACTCACATCACCTGAAAGAGAAATCATTCTTTCATCTCTGTTCAAGCCTCAGTGTAGTGTTACAACCTACCTTGACTCAATAACTCTAAACTTTCCTCGAGAAGAGAGGGCGTTGGTGATGAAGTTGATGTCTGAAATTGAGGAAGATGCTATTAGTCACACGTTTGAGGGAGATGAGAGGAAATTTTCAACTTACCATTTCAACGAAATCAAGTTTAAGGTTGATACTTCTACAAGATAGAGACTTCACTCAAATAATAGTCAAAGAGAGAGATCGTGCGTTCGTCACTTGTATGATTCACAGATTAAATGAAATGACCTGAATGTCACTTTGCTTATATACTTTCATCCTCTTCATTCATTGGATGTTCATTCTGATTGGCTGCTTGTGTATACTTAAGAATTAGAAAAATGTTAAAGTTATCATTATTCAAAGTCAGCATTTCAAAGACAACATGACAAGTCCTCCAACAACACCAAATACCGCATTGGAGTTCTCCTCTCCATATACATCAGCAAAGGTGCTCGTTACACCAAATGCACCAAGAAAGGCGAAGGTGGAGAAGACATACAATCTCGACAATATACGAAAGTTATCATTATCGGAGGAGGATGAAGAGGAGTTGCCCGACCTAACAGGCATACGGTGGAAATATTTACAATATGATGCCGAAGGGGTGATGGAGATGACCAGCAAGTCGCACTTGCATCAAATATGGGAGTGGTACACCCCTAACTCCCAACCGCGAACCGTGGCGGAGTGGGCGTACATTGAGAAAGTGAGGGACGCTGCAGAAGAACGTTTAAAGCAGCTCAACTGTTTTTGTAATCTATGTG
Organism: Prostheceraeus crozeri; assembly: GCA_907163375.1. Taxonomy (NCBI): domain Eukaryota; kingdom Metazoa; phylum Platyhelminthes; order Polycladida; family Euryleptidae; genus Prostheceraeus; species Prostheceraeus crozeri. The sequence continues at coordinate 218,787 of CAJQUW010007022.1, read as the reverse complement.
AAGCCAGACTCTGGGACGATATTGACGATGAAGACCTTTTGAAATACATGCCATAATAAATGTTTATTTCGTATTATCTTTGCTTTCATACTGACTTACTTGAATGGGGTTTTAGTGAATAATTTAACCATGTATACTTTTTCATTTGGAAATAGTAGCACGCTTAGTTTAACTTGTAAATCTTATAACATTTCATATGGACGATGATGGTAGATGAAATAGTGTCAAATAAATTAAGATAGCTTACACTTCTGATACAGGGATAGCAATCGACTGCGATCCATGTGTAAAGAGCTTGTTAGACTACGGATGGGCTTAAGTGGATGATTTAACCATGTATACTTTTTCATTTGGAAATAGTAGCACGCTTAGTCTAACTTGTAAATCTAAAAACATTTCATATGGACGATGATGGTAGATAAAATAGTGTCAAATAAATTAAGATAGCTTACACTTCTGATACAGGGATAGCAATCGACTGCGATCCATGTGTAAAGAGCTTGTTAGACTACGGATGGGCTTAAGTGGATGATTTAACCATGTATACTTTTTCATTTGGAAATAGTAGCACGCTTAGTCTAACTTGTAAATCTAAAAACATTTCATATGGACGATGATGGTAGATAAAATAGTGTCAAATAAATTAAGATAGCTTACACTTCTGATACAGGGATAGCAATCGACTGCGATCCATGTGTAAAGAGCTTGTTAGACTACGGAAGAGAGAAGTGTGTTATGTTGCGTGTGGCGCGTGAGTGTCCTCCCATTTCATTCCATTCATCAATTCGTCTCATTGATAGAGACAGGTAGAACTCATGGTTCTCATAACGTATGCAATGGAAAGTTTTAGGCAACCTTCGACAGTTGGCTAAATGTCGCCCTGACGCGAATGCATGCTACGTTGAGACAGAGGCAATCACTTGCAAACATGACGCAGAGAGGTTTAACAAGATTGACCATTGCCGAATGTCCCTTGCGGTATACATAGCTACGGGTTTCACCGCCGCCCTTTACAGGAACGCCCGTCGAAAGGAAGTATTACACCGAACTTCATTTGCAACGTTCAAGTTGACTGATAGCAGATTCAACTTAATGATAGTATTCGCCAGTCCGAAGACTGCCCAGGGCAAACCGCGAGGAGGTTCTATCATGTCTTGCCCCATGGTGGCCCTTAAGAGAGCCGATGGTTCGTTCTCGGGAGTAACAAGATGACTATTGGCTTGAATAGTCAATAGGTATGACGGTTAGGTTCTCGTATACCCTATACCGCCTAAGCCGTGGTGGTGCATCTGGCACCTTTCGGATGCGGGTGGTATTTGGAGTCCACACCTCATCCGTCCAAACGATCCTCTTGATCTTCCCCTTCTTCTCATCCTCATCCCACTCGTCGAGGATGACGAACTCGGGAATACCGTTGTCTTCATCAGTGAAGACGGGAATATTGTCGGCAGATGTCGCTTCCATCGTGACTTCAAATTGAATGAGAAGCGCTACAATCTTCTGGCTTATATAGGGTTTTCAACAATGAATTGCTCAACAGCGAATCAGAATGCTTCAGGGATAGCAATCGACTGCATAATGTTCAAGTTGACTGATAGCAGATTCAACTTAATGATAGTATTCGCCAGTCCGAAGACTGCCCAGGGCAAACCGCGAGGAGGTTCTATCATGTCTTGCCCCATGGTGGCCCTTAAGAGAGCCGATGGTTCGTTCTCGGGAGTCGTCATCCTACAGCCTACCAATTCTGCTGAGAGAGTCAAAGACTCTCTCTTTGGTAGCACTGTCGACTTCCACACTAACTGGCATGTGAGTATAGAGTGGAATGTAGCGCCATTCCGTTGGATTGGCAGCAGTTGCTGTCATCGGATTGCCAATCCGAGCAAGATTGTTGTGGACTCTGTCTTGCTCCTCTAGCCTGACGAACTCCTCAAATAAATTTCGCGGCCTTAACTGCGGTCCGCGAGGAGAGCTGACTTGACTGTTCGGCGTCTGCATGATTGAAATGAAATGAAATGAGAGGCAGTGGTTTATATACCCCTCTAACGCGACGCAACGTTCAAGTTGACTGATAGCAGATTCAACTTAATGATAGTATTCGCCAGTCCGAAGACTGCCCAGGGCAAACCGCGTGGAGGTTCTATCATGTCTTGCCCCTAGGTGGCCCTTAAGAGAGCCGATGGTTCGTTCTCGGGAGTGACGTGATGGGGTGGTGAAGGCGGGCAAAGATCTGCAATGAAAATGATATGTGTTAGAATAGGATATACTATCTTATTTACTTTTTCACTTACCAAGTTAGTCATCCTTAGGTAGTCTCGCGCGTTTCCGAATCGAAAATTTGTGTAGATGGCCGCGCATTCGTAAGCTGGCGTGGAGGCATTTTTTCGTGGGATGACCATTGTAGCATAGGATGGATTCGTCTAAATTCTGGTTTACGAGTACTTCGCCGGCCAAATGATTGTCCCGAATAGGGATGTGAAATTCAAACAAACGATCCTCATTCACACGTTCCCACTCATCCCTCATGCGCTCCAACTTCTCACACGCCTGCCTCTCATCACCCCGCCGAGCCACAGTCCTCTCCAACTCAACATTCCTCGCTCTCAACACACTCATCTCCTTCATCATCTCCTCAAACTTCGCCTCTGCATCTCTCATTCTTCTCTCCGCAGCACTCGCCCTCTTCTCACACGCATCATTCTTCTCTTCCAACTCTCGCGTCTTATTCTTCAAATCAGTCACACAACGCCTCATTCTAATGTTTTCATCCGCCACCTCCTTCGACTTCAAATCCTTCTTTTTCAACTCATCCAACTCCTTCACAACTTCATCCTTCACTTTCTTCAAACTCTCAAACTTATTCACTAACAACTCATGCGCCATCTGCTGCGAAACATGTCTCTTCTCTTCATCCTTCAACCACCTCGCCGACTGCATACGAATCCCACCACTCTTCACTTTTGGGGAAGATGAGCTCTTCGGGGGGTCGGTGATGACGATGTTGGACACCTCCGATGACGAAGAGCTCAACTTCCTCACACGCTTCCTCACACGCTCCCTATCTAAATCCACATCATCCTCATCATCACTCTCAAGCACTCTCTTCCGCTGCTCAATCTCACCCTCCAACGACGCAACCGCTCTCGCCAACTCATCATTCTCAACAACATTCTCAACAACATTCGCAACATTCGCCAACATTCGCTCCCTCTCTTCCACAATCAACTGCGTAAATCTCAAATCAGTCACTAAACCACCACTACAGTCAGCATGCACTCTGTAAAACCGCACCTCATCCTCATCACCCTTCAGCACTCTACACTTTACGCAAGCAACCCTATTCAAGACAATCATGTGGCCGGTGCCCGCCTTCTTCACATGAGCTTTGGCGTCCGCACTGCGATTAACTCGCCCACAAGAGCACATTTTGATATGATATTTACGATTTTTGTCATTGGCCATCTTAGATTTTATTGTGAACTGTAAGATAATGAAATTTGTATAAGTTTGGAATCATGTAGTACAGTCATATTCCTAAAGAGTGTAGTGAGTGGCACTCGATCCCGTCGACAGCCCGAAGGCCTTGTACCGATCACTAGGGAAGTGAGAGATCTTCCCCGATACCCGCTCTTTACAGCTGAAGACATCATTGTCACTGCCCCGAAGTGGTAACAGGAACGCCGAGTCAAAGGTAGTGATCAGTAGCTGGGATCTAACCCCTCAAAGCTGCCTTAGACTTAGTTAAATTTCAAATCTGATAGCATATTTGAACTCAGGATACTTGAAAACCTTAGTCTATATGTTAAAACTTTGAAAAAAGTGAAAATTAAGAATTTTTAAAAAATTCCGCATTTTACTACTCATACTACTTTTAAAAAATTTTATCAGTAGTAAAGACACTATCAAACTCTATCATACAAACTTTGAAGTAGCAAGATAGCTTGCCTACTTCAAAAGATAGAGTCCTTTGCACCCGATATCGGGAGCTCAGAGCGACGACCGTCGCTTACCTCGTCTTTCGATGAAGTGATCAGACTTACGTTGTCGGGGGTTTATATATGCTCGGAAGAAAACTTAAAATGGCTCTATCTCCGAAAGTATTCATCGTAGCGACATCCGGTTTGTTGCAAACGATTTGTCTCATCATTCTTTACAATATGACACCTGAACCATTCTCATATGACCACGGGAAGTTGGTCCGCCAGCACATGTCCATGTAACATGCCACAAGTGAAAAAATTCCTAAGTGTGAGAGCTCCAGTGTGGTGAAAATTTTGAAAAATTTAAAACTTCCGAATTTCAACCTGGGACCTTAACCAAAACATTTTTCATCAAATTTCACTGACCTCCCCCCCCCTCGTTCAGAGAAATTTGATGAAAAATGTTTTGGTGAATACAGCTGGTAACTATCATACAGCGAGCAATGATAACCATACAGGACTTTGGCAGTGTTGAGGTAAGGAGGAAAGAAGCATTGGTTATGAACGTAGCTACTACAACGAACAGACAAAATAGGAACACACAAATCCTTAAAACGTTTTGTGACTTCATGATAATGTTGATTCACTCTACTATCCCAAGGTGGGAGCAAAATATCATCAATGATTACATTGGGAAATACTTTCCTCTCCTTACCAGGATTATTACAAAAGATGCGTATAACATTGAAAGCAGCTAACCATCGTTTAAAGTCAATAAGAAGAGCACTCTCACAAGAAAAGCCATAGTCTTGCAAATATTTCAGATTAAGTCCATGAATGTGTTTTCTCGCCCATTGATCAACATTGGGATCGCAGTTGGCATGTTGATGATAGACACTAACAATCTGATATGTCCAATTGTTCATAGCAATAGCACTGAGCTCCTGTACAGGTTCACCCTCACAATCCATAAAAATGATGATAGAAGCCTAAAACGGAAATTTACACATCTAAGGAAACGTTCTATAACATATTACAAAATGAAGAATTACATCGATGCTTTTCACGACAAAATACACAAATGATATGATGGCAACGAAGAAGTAAAATGTATCTAATAAGACCACGTCTGCGACACTCAAAGCACATAAGCGAATTGTCATAGGGTAGAGTTAGGAAAGGACTAGCAATTCTCCTTCTTTGATTTGCGTTTTGATGTAGCATTCTTCTCCGACTTGCGCTTCGTACCACTGCTGTTAAGGATTTGATCAATTATGTCGTCCACGTTGGGTGGTTTCGGAATATATAGGATGGATTCCATATGCATGGAGAGAGAGGCTATTTTATTATCCTTGTGTCGACCATAATATAGCCCATTCACTTTGAAAAGGATATCCCAAGTACCTTCTCCGAGCTCATCACATCTGATGGGTATTGAATGATCTCCCTCCTTCTTATAGTAAGTACACCAATGTGATACCGGTAGGCAAATGTGATTACCATCCCAAATCTTTCTATAGGGAGTATCCTTGTCATCTCTCGCCTTCCACTCTTGAGCAAGAGGAGTAGGAATGTCCATATTTAATGTCACGTACTCCTCAATAATATCAAGTTGGTGGCGAATGTACGGACTCACGGGGATCAGTATGTAGTCCCCATACTGATTGTGCATTATCTTGACATCCGTGGAAGGGAGCATTCCCGTTTGGAGTACTACGCTATGATCATCATAACGCAAGGCTTGTTTAAATTTACGCTGTAGCGGTGTAGGATTATGTACCTTGGATGTTTCTTCCACTGGCCTCAGTTGTAGATGATCTGACCGTAGCGAACCTTGTAACGTTTGACCGCCATTTTGTCCTACTAGTGCAGCAGATGGAGTAGATGCCTGAAAATGAAAAAAGATTGTATTAAGTTTGCGTTCAAGGGAGGAGAGGGAGGGAAGTAGCGACTTACCATTTTAGTTGGATAATAGAACAGGGAACTAGAGAGAGAAAATGTGCGTCCGTCACTCGTGTGATTCAACGATGGAATGATTCTCACTGTGGAAGGCTCGCTATTTATAAAGAAATGCTTGATTCTCATTGGATGATGATCCTCATTGGATAATAACATCAAGTTGATTCCAAATCTGAAATCCGTTTTCCAATCCGATGCTTCGTTTTGAAGCTACAGCCCAACACGTCCCAAATTCTAACTCTGTCGTTTTTCGCCAATGTCCCAAAATCTTAAATGGCGTCTCACATCTAAACGAAGACAGATAGGAACAAGCCGATTCTTTCAGTGAATTTGTCTCACTCTTAGCTTTCAAACGAGCTATCGCACGACAAAATCCGTCCACTGGAAGCAAGCTGTCCAGGGGGGGGGGGACGTCAGCCGAAAATTTTTTCTCTCCGATTTCGCTGGAAACATCCTTCCTAACCCAAAATTTCACGTAGATTCCGAATCTGGCCTCCGTTTTCTCATCCGATGCTTCGTTTGGACGCTACACACCAAAAACATCACACACTATAGCCTCAAGACTAATCCTGGCGGTCGCCCACGTCAACCTAGACGGTCGCCCACGTCAACCAGGCGGTCGGACCAACTCACCCGAGTCTCACACTCTGTCGTTGCAGAGGGGGGGGGGACGTCAGCGAACATGTTGTGAACGTGGACCCACCCGGCCGGCACACCACGACAGACCACGACCTCTGTCGTTCCAGAGGGGGGGGGGACTCAGACACGAAGCACCACGGCGGCCGACCACGACACTCTGCCGTGCCAGAGGGGGGGGGGACGCAGCGATGGCCGCCATCTTGCGCGGTCCAGAAGTGGAGTTTTGCTTACTACTGTTGCGTTATAAAATGACATCTTCTATTTCATTGATGAAAATTAATTTTTCCGCTTATTGCTCCTTCACAGGCGTGCTGTCATATTCAGACTCTAGATTGAGCATTGTGACGCTTTCAGTCCAGATGCCCTTTCTATCGACATCTAATGACAATATCTTAAGCCAAGCCGCGGCTCAAAGAAATGAAGACGAATCGAGCCGTGGGCAGATTATTTCAAGTCGAGCCGAGTTGCCGTCGACTCGGCCTGGTTCGGCTCGGCATCTCTAGAATGAAAACCTCTGACACAACATTCTTATCAGCATAAGACAGCAGGGGATCTTTCTGTTCGAACAAAACGCTCGAACATGTGTAAGGAATCAAAACCAAGAGTGCCTAGCCAAGCTTTATTCAACACAAAACATACGAGTACCCCTAGTGCAAATGAAATGTTACATCAGAATTAGAATGAAGTCAGATCAACTCACAGAAGCTAGAGAAAGATAAAGTAGCTTGTCTTGCGCAGCAGATTGCAATTACACCCAAATGCACTATTCGAACCGAATAACACCACAATCATCCCTCCGGGGCAGGAATCGAGAAGGTTTCCGACGTTCTCTTGTAGATTGATGAAGAAGAGATGTGCCTGACATGTCCGTCGCAGAAGGAGAATTAGCCTGCGATTCTTGATCATAAAAAACTCTTCTTTCTCTAATTGCCAGCCTCCGTACAACCATCATCGCGTTCTGAGCTTAAATCTTCGGTCATTTCAGTAATTTCAGGAACTGGAGCTAAATGTCGAAGCGAAACCACAGTCTCACGTCCATCGAGATAACTTACAAACGCGCATTTAAGGTTCCCTCATCCACTAGATGCTCCATCTTATTATGCCGAAAAAATTGCTTGATCAAAACTGGTCCAGGTTCAGTTAGCCAACTTGGAATCGATCCAGTAAGAGACGAGCAAAATTGAGAAATCGTTCATGCGGTGTGGAATTCGTTGCTATTGAGAGGAGAGACCTCACCGAACGCAGATCTTCAGGAAGTACAGATTGCCAATGTTTCATAGGCAAGCCACGATCATGAAGAGCAAGAGTAACAGCTTTCCATGCAATTTGTATAGCACGTTCCGCCTGACCATTCCCACGAGGATTGTAAATACTGACTGGATGCAATCCCATTGCCCATAAAAATTGCACAGAACTCCTGACTCAAGAAAGCAGATTCACGATCCGAATGAACATAAGAAGGGGTGCAAAACGAACAAAATGAATGATATAGACATTTGATCACAGTCTGAGAATTCATGTTTATACATGGAAAAACGAACGGGAAGCGTGAAAATTCGTCCACCAAAATCAGAAAATAGCTTTTAGCATTTGTAGACGGGACCCTTTGTAGAGCATTTGTAGACCCTTTGAAGTCCATATTTAACCTTTCGAAAGGTTGTGCGGCTTTTATTAAATGATTGTTTGGCGATTTCAAAAAATTGGGTTTGCATTTTGGACACTTAACGCAATATTTAATAATGTTCCTCACCTCACGTGCTCCGTCCCTCCACATGAAAGGAAGAGTATATGATGCCTGTGTCCCGAAGGATGTGATATACGGAAGTGAAACATGGGCTCTGAAAGTGGACAATCAACAACGGCTGGAGAGGGTGGAAATGCGGATGGTAAGGTGGATGTGTGGCACGAAGCTAAGTGACAGAAAGCGAAGTAACGACTAGAGGCATATGCTTAACATCAAGCAATATCCGATGTTATCGTACGAAACCGACTCAAATGGTTTGGCCACGTGATGCGAAAAGGGCCCGAAGACTGCGTCCGCCAAGTTGTGACATGGAAAGTAGAGGGAAGAAGAAGAAAAGGTCGACCTCGGAAGACATGGAGTGACTCTGTTGCCGCTGATCTCAAGCAGAATGGTCTCAAACCGGATGACGCCAACGATCGTCAACGCTGGCGCTCTGCTATCCACAGCATTGGGAAGAATCGTCCAACCCTACGAAGTCGGAGAAAACGGACGTTAAACGCATAAGTATAAGTAAGTAAGTTCTTCAACTCTTCCAATGAATATGGTAAATTTTTAGAACGGATACAATGAAATAACCTTCGAACACCTGGATGACAGAAAGAAAGATGTATAGATTCCAAAGAATAATTTCCACATGTTGATGGACCACAGTATGATCTAAAAAGCGCATCTGAAACCACATTTTCCAATCCTGGTCGGTAAACACATCAAATTCATAGCAAGACAATTCCATCTTCCATCGGAAAATCTTGTCATTTATATATTTTCCCTTTGTGCTTCTTGTCAAAAATGTACATGAAAGACCACTGATCAGTCCTAAGCGCAAATCTGCCTCCAGCAATAAACTGGCGCCAATACCTTACCGCTTCAATAATAGCTTGGGCCTCTTTCTCAACAGATGAGTATTTAAATTCCGAGCCATGAAGCATTCTTAAAAAGAATCCAACCGGGCGTCCATCTTGCATCAGTGTTGCAGCCAAAGGATTTTCAGATGCATCAGTATGGATTTCGAAGGGCAAGGACTCGTCCACTGCTTGGACGACAGAGCATTCAATATACAATTTTTAAGATTGAAAAGTGTCACGTCCCTGATCAGAAATAGTAAAATTTGTGATACTGGTCAACGATTCCATTTTTTAGAAAAACTGAGGAATCCATCTCGAGTACTGAGCAAAAACAACAAGCATTCGTTTAACAGATTTCTTGTTATGAGGTTCAGGCAGTTCTCGAAGTGGTGAAAGCCTGACGGGATCTCGACGCAGCGAGCTAATTTCAATAAGGTAACCGAAGATCTTGATTTCAGTCTTTGAAAATAAGCTTTTGTCCTCGCTGAATTGAAAGACTTTTGCAAGATTAAGAAGGTGATTAATGTTAAGATCATGTTCTTGCTGAGTCCGACCACAGATTATCACATCAGGATATGAATGAGTGCCATGCAGATTGCCATTTTTGATAAGCGAATCCATTAAACGCTGAAAACACGCGACTCCATTCGTCACTCCAAAAGGCAATCTAGACGAGCAATTAGAGATAGAAGAGGAGCTTTTGAACGTAGTATGCCAATGATGCACTTGATGCACTTGAAGCAGTTGGATTTGCATCCAGTCTCGCTGGACGAAGCAGGCGTTCCTTTGTTCAAATAAATTGTAGTGAATCAAAACCAAGAGTGCCTAACCAAGGCTTTCAACACGGTTTTCTGAAGTGTTCATGTATTTTGAGAAAAGAATCAAACATGAACTCTTCTTTTGTGATATACAATTTTAAAAGAATCAACTAAAAAAACCAAACGTTTTGTCCGCCACTGACTTAGTTACTTTTGGTCATTCTTTGTTACATATCTATATAATTGTTTTCATCAATTTTTAAAGAATTCCATTAGAGCTTTCATAGCGCGTTCGGGTTGAGCATAATGAGAGTCACTAGCAAGTGCTGGCAAAATAAAAAAGAGGCCTATGCTCGTCTGTTTTAAATTCTTTAACACTACTAGAATTTTCCTAGTAATGCATAAAATTAGCATTAAATTCCAGAAAACATCAACATTTATTATGAAAAATAGAGACCTTACCTTCAAGATTTTGACGCTTGACTATCACACGACTATCTAAAGCTCGAAGCAAATTATAGTTTGCCTATACTTAGATTGCAAATCTAGTAATGATAATAATAATTTCAGATTGAAATTCAATGTTGCAAAGCATTACATTCAGTGTTAGATAGAACGAACGACAGACAACGCTGTCTTAGTCTATAGCTGCTCTATAGCTTTCTCCAGCATTTTTATAACCAATTTTGACTTCAGCATCACTTACCTATTAGCCAGGTAATAGAACTTGTTTCTGAAAATGTCATCACTAAGGTGCTCCTTCAAGTGAAAAAGTTAGATGTTTTGAAATTTAAAAGAATAAAAATGAATAATATTTGTTTAAACAGGAAATCACATTAAGCGAACGCCTTTCTTCACGTGGCCAAGTTTTATTTATCCCACTCTGATTCTTTTGTGCTGAATGCTTTGCCAGAATGCAGTGCGTATATAAAAGTCCTAGGTTTGATGCGATCTAAGTTAGAAACCAGGTCTCCTGGACGCTGAGTGAACATACCACCACAGGGCCTCCTGAATCAAACATGATGGGGAACATATGTCAAACATATGATCTGGGGGACAAAGAATCAATGTATATACTACGCAGCTTCAGCTTATCTCTACTAAAGAAAATCTCCATTAAGCTGCAAAATTGGTTGTTGGTGAATCTGAGAGCGACAAACAATACTGATGACTGGTGATATTGCATAGGTGATCGAATGACCACCTAAATAAATTTCACTTTATTGCCACTGTTGTATCTTTTTATCCACATGTTGAAGCGCCCTAAGCCTGCTAAGAAATTTGGTGCTATCTACAAGATTGATTGTGATGAAGCAAATTGTGACTGGTCATATATCGGAGAGACAAATAGAACTACTGATGAGAGAACGAAGGAACATCAAAGGTCACTACGCAATATGGACACTTACTCAAAAATTGCTAATCACTCGATAACATCTGACCATAGAATCAATTGGAATACACAAATAATTGAAACAGAACAAAGCAACAAAGAACGGCGTGTAAAAGAAGCCATATGGACAAAAGGATGCAACAGTGGCAATAAAGCGAAATTTACTCTGAGTGATGCGTGGAACAATATCATTCCCAGGCAGTGAGTTTTGAGTCTTTTTTCCATCTTTCTGTAATATTTAGATATCTCCTACTCATGAAACCTTTTTGCCTTATTGTGCTATGTTATCCTCACATTTCCTTAAACTCTATATCTCAATTCTCATACATTTCTGACATTTCAGTGATTTTGAATTTCATATCCTGTTTGCCTTTTATCGTGAACATGTTTGTCCGAAGGACATCGAAGTGCATCGATATTAAAAGTTGAACATTTTTCGATTGGTAAATTTTTGCTCTATCCTTTATTTTTAAACATTAAAACAAGCGGGCTTTTTCAACTCATATACAGTTATGTGCTGCTTTCTAACTAGTATGTACGATTGTTGCTTTTATGCTGAATCATCTTCATAAAATCGCAAAAAAAGTGTATTTACGAAAGAATGCACATAACATCATATAAACAAGTTCATAACAATTTATTCTTATACTTTAAGTATGTGCATATTTGAAATAAATTATTGATAAGTCATGTATTCTGAAAATACAGGCTTAATCTTGATCGAATTAGATGAACTAAAAACAAATAAAAATGAACTTATTATGATTAGCATTATAACTATCGAAGTCAGGAGTGTCAATTCCTTGCTTGTACGTGAACTAAAAAACGCGGGCAATAATACCGGAAAGAGAGTTTCAGTCAGCTTTAGCCCGTGTTTGCCACAAAAGGGTGGAAAAACTGGTGGCTTTTACCAGATTTTTCCGGCCAACCCTGGTCAGAAACCAGTGGCCGATTAATACATTCTAATCTTTGAGAACATGCTAGATGGTCGAATGACGCCGGCATTTGTCTGAAATGAAATTTTAGGACGACTCTGTAAATATTGAACTTCTTTCTTAAAAATATTGTCCTACATTTCACTTCATCAAACCACATGTTAAATATTTACTTGGACCTCCTTTCAATAAAAATAAAACTGTTATAATATGCGCTAATGCTGTTAAAATATACCGTAGCCGTTGAATTAATCAATTCAAAAGTGTCCAAGTCATAAGAGTGAGGAATGGCCAAAACTTAAAAACAGGATCCTCCTTCACTGGTGAGTGTCGTGAAAGTTTTAAAGGGTGCGATCATTCAAATAACTGAAAACAGTATATCTTCGTTGTGAACAAGATTTAACACAACATCCATTAAAGACTTGAAGACGTGTAAGCTTGTCAAGTTGCTTTACCTAGATCTGACCTTATTAACAAGTGTGAAATTTCAATCTGCCTCAGAGGTAGGCGTACAGTAGGCACAGTCGTCTTATTCCCAAGGTTGTAAACTGGAACTCAGATTGACTTGCAGTAGACAGCGTCTGAAATTTGAGGATATCTGTTTTTATCACGCTTTTCAACGTTCACTCGTTTCGCATGAAAAAGAAAGCAAAAGGAAAGCAGTGTGGAAACATGTATGTGTGTTGAATTGCACTACTAGAATACTCGTATGTGATATCAAACAAGTTTACACTAAGCTCATGTTTGAATCTTCAGTTTGCAGAATCAAATGGAAAACGTAGCATATCTCCCACAAGTTCTGAAATTGTTCTATTGTATGTATAACATCATCTATCGCCGCAAAACTTCAGATAATTGTTCATGATTGTATTTCACAGAATTTCATGCAGATTGTATCACCAATCTATGGACTATATGCAACTACATGTATAAAGTCTTGCATCGCGTGTGTGTAGGGCGATCTCTGCTGGTCAGGTGTAGTCAGAGTGAGGTGCGAGGCTCTTCTCTCCGACGTGTCATTCGCAACGACTTCCGACACTAACCCAGTAAAATCTTTGCAGCAATGCTCTTAGGTTCCATGAATTCAAAAATGAAAATAAAAAGGCGATCATTTACACATGATAAGACAAAGCATGATGTATGCACGTGCTTAAATAAGAAGTTGTAAAAGATCTGACGATTTCGCTTGCGCCTCGCACCACTTCAAAAAGTACTAACTCAAAATGCACCAAAATTTGGATGTGTAGGCAGTATCATCTGCGTACTTGTGATAAGATAATTGAAAAGGTTTCAAACACATTTGAGAAGGTGAGAGGGAGGGAGATCAACTAAAAGCACCAAACAAGGATCCTGAAAGTCGACGATGTAATGTTGGATAATCGCACAAACTGTTGGCGGAACATTTGCTTTATCTCCTTCCTCCATTTAAGCATAAAAAGATCCGAAGAACTAATCAAATCACGATCAGACTTCGCAGAAACATTATGCGGGGCACCCTGAAGGTTATTATTAATTTTCAAGCTTTTTGCAATCCATGCATGTACTACAACAGAATTTCCTTCTATGTTGCATCTCCTGAGGAAGATTGGGTTACAGAGTATGATTTTTTTGATGATTGAAACGGTTTGATTTACGGTTATTGACCAAGAGCTTAAAATCAAGCGTCAATGTTAAATTTTAGGCACTTTTCTACATTTGGAAATTTACATTCTGTTGTGAAGCTACGAGTACGTTGCTGACAATCGCGTGATGACCTTTTTGAATAAATGATAAGCAATGACCTAACTCGCTTCATATTTTTTGGTAATACACATACAGAACTTTAACAAATATTGACACTCATTGGCAATATTACTCATCCCTGCCCTACCCAAGCCACGGAACCATACTAGAAGCTGGTGTGGGGCAGCCATCACACATTCGCAACTCTCACCAGGTTGCGGTTAGTAATCTCTAGTGAAAGCAGTGATACTCATGTGAGAGCCTCGAATCCTAGACCTTCTACACTTCCCCACCGAAGCGCCTTTGGATGTCCTTTTGAGCCAGCACCAGTCCCTCCGTATTCAGGACCTAACCAGTGTAATCGACAACGGCGCAAAATAAAGCGTATGTCCAATTTCCTTTGAATGCCTTCATCGTCGGTCACTAAGCCTGACTCTGTACATTCTTCTCATCATGGCATAGTCTGCTTTTTTTAAATATTTTTTGTGGCTGGTCTTCACCGTCCACTTTTCACTACCATAGGTCATCATAGTTCTTGTACAAGATAAGTGTAACTTGACTTCAAACTGCAAGGGGAACCATGTAAAATGGAGCAAGCTCGTGGAATCTCTCCTATACACACCGCACCTTCGTTGTCACTGTCAAGCTGTTGCCACATGCAGCACCCAAAGTGTCACCCAGGTAGCAGAAAGACTCAACTTTCTCAACTTCAATGTAATGAACAACGTATAAATGAACGCATAATAGCGCACAAATAAACAACGTAATAATGAGTGCAGATATAGAAGATGCGAATTGTGAACAGAACTCGGACCAATACAATGGACTGATCACGCACATAGAAAGCTAGCAAAATTTTCAGATGTTCACAATAATACTGAATATACAGGTAAGTAGTGTGTATTTAAAAGTAGATTTGATGAGAGAAAGTAACAAACAACAGAACAAGTAAAAGTCCGAGAGAAAATAATAATAATATAAAAATGAATAAATCAACTAAATAACATAGTCGTAAAAGCTAGCCAAATCAACTTTGGCATGATTCGAAGAGGTCGATTTTTAGTCCATATAGCATCCCTTGCGACTCTTCTGGAAGCGAAGAGTCGTTAAGTAGGCTATGTAGATCAAAACTTGACTTCTTCGAATCATACCAAAGTTGATTTGGCTAGCTTTTACGGCTGTTATTTCTTTATTGTTATCAATATTTTCTCTCGGACTTTTACCTGTACTGTTGTTTGTTACTTTCTCTCATCAAATCTACTTTTAAATACACACTACTTACCTGTATATTCAGTATTATTGTAGACATCTGAAAATTTTGTTAGCTTTCTATGTGCGTCACCGGTCCATTGCATTGGTCCGAGTTCGGTTCACAATTCGTATCTTCTGTCTCTCTGGATTCATTACTGTCATTATTTCGCATGAATATGTTCGGTTGGTGACCAATAAAAGTACTCGCGCGAGGAAACGTTTTTCCTCAACATCAGGACATGGGATCCCTCCAACCAAATGACTCTGGCTAAAGATCCTCACTTTTCGAAGTTATCCAGAAACTCAGCAAGTCCGAGCTGAAGTAACCGTGAAGACAGTGGAGGCGGGGCTGCACACCATCACTTTTTTCTTGGTTGTCTTTATCTTCAGACCTTTGGAGGCCAAAAAATCCATCCATTTCTCCGGCTTCATTAAGTTCTGCCGTTGATATTGACAGACGCACTATGTCATTTGCGTATTTAAGTTTCCAAGGAAGACCTTTGCGAATGGTCTTCCGTCACTTGATCCATCACAATGTTAAAGAAGAGAAGGCTGAGCCCTAAAGCACTTCTACACCGACTGGAACGCTCTCGCACTCAGCAATGCTTGTCCTCACTACGATAGTATATCCAACATGTAGTGATAGAACTACTTCAACAAGGTACTCTGGAACCCTAGCTGCTCACTTCAAAACTTCCATCGGGATTCTACCAGGCGTCTTCCCTAAGTCAATGAAAGCGAAGAAAAGATCCTCATTCTTGGCCAAGTGCTATTCCTGGAATTGACGAACAACGTATTGTAAGTCGCCAATTCCACCCACCACTGATCTTATCTAAATACATGTGTTTTATTATGGATTACTGGCGTAATCTGCGTGCCTGCGAGATCTTCGGCGCAGACACAAAAATAAGTATCAGTATATTTATGACACAGGAAGGTATCACTAATTAGGTCTTTATTCAACAACTTCTCATGATTACTTTACGCAACTCAGGGCCAGTTGTCAAGTCTCTATGTCAAAGACGCCTAGAGCGATGAACTTTGCCTGCTGCGCACGCGCGTGACAACTACTTTCCAAAAACTGTCTCTATCTTCTCCTGAGTTGAACGGACACCTCCCACCATGTGAAGTAGCGTCGTTGGCGCACGACAGCCGAAAACGGAATTGATGATGACCTCATCGGGGACAGGCACAGGCAAGATAGATTCATTCATGAGAAAAAAAAATGAGAAGCAATGTTCATAACAGCAATTCTCTGGATATCCTGTGGAGTGCAGGCCACCAACTCACGGCGATCGCACATTTTCGGTTGCTGCTGCAGTTTGTTGGAACGAACTGCCAGCTGACATTCGCTCCCTCTCCAAAACCATCCATTTCAAAAAGACTTTAAAAAGTCATTTGTTTAAGAAATATGTGACCGCTTAGAACAATATTGTGAAAGCGGGATGTAAATATATAAATTATTATCATCATCATTCGCTACTGTGTGCATGGAGAGCAGAGGCTACAGCTAGGCGTTGAAATGCGCTATAAGACTTCGCGTAGGAAGTAAAAGTCACATACTCATCGTCAGTCTATTCGACCACCATCATGGTGCAGCATTGTGTTCCTAAGTGCAATAATAAATGATGATAACAATATCAATAATGTATGGCTCCATAGATTTCCATCAGACAAGAAAATGCGGACTATCAGAGAGTCCAATAAGTTATTGATGACTTTTTTTAAGTTTAATTATAATTTCCTAAACTTTTAGAGTGAGAAGTTGAAGTCCTGTGAGAAGTTGCAGTGCATTTTATCTTGGAGATTTTATTTATCAAAACTGATGACATCTTTTATGAGACTTAAATCTCTCATTTTATAGTGGTTCATTTTAATGCAAAGTCTCAATAATTTAGCCGATAATTTGGTTGTGTAAATACTTATCACATAACATAGTTCGTCAATTAAAAAAGGGCCTATCTCAACCCGAATTATGGCAAGGATATGCATATTAGAGAAGGTGAGCATATATTTAAATTAAGCTTATTTGATATAAAAGATGACGCCTTTCCAGTGTCTCTAAATCAAACACAAGTACGTCTTGACCTCCACAAGTCTCTTCTCGAATCTTTCCAAACCGCATAGATGAAACATATGAAAAAATAGCATTTCCCCTATCATCTTCATAAAATGAGAGTGATATTGGAGTTTTTTGACAATTACATGAATGCTGCCATCGCCATGACGCAGTTAATGAGATTGCGGTTCACTTCATCGACACGTAGATATCATGGATTTGAGAAATTTCATCGACAGGTCTTTTCGTCGACAGGGTCATTTCATCGACAGGTTGCTTCTATGTCTACGTCTAGAGTCAGAAGACATTGGAGTGGAGTTCCTGATAAAGTTCAAAGACATTGGAGCTTGATGTTTATGAATTATTGAGTTAATTTATGTCTTAAACTATCTATGGATGCATGATACTCTTGAGCGAATATCATCCAACTGTCGATGAAAAGACCTCGTCGATGAAATGACCCTGTCGACGAAAAGACCTGTCGGTGAACTGAACCACCACCGCCAATGAATATATGACTTATAGGAGCTCCTTGAAAAGATGGTCAGTAAGCTTTCAGATGTCTTGCAAAAAGATGTGTGGAGACTTTGCTTACAGGCAATGGTCATATGCAAAAAGTAGGATTAATACAGTAATTCTGTCTGAAATCTTCACCTCAACTCCAGAAATTGCATCACTTAGAGGAAGCAAGTCCCTAGTACGAGGTGCGAGTTGCACATGTATATGTGGCGAACGTGACAACTCGGCTAAATCCTACATCTATGGTAAAAAAATAAATAAATGAACCTTGTTTATACTCGGAAGCACATTAGGCACAGAGCTTTTATACATGGAATACATGGTAGGCCTTGCTGTTGACATTCCAGCATGTTGACTTTGTTTTGTTCGCCTACCGTATGCTTCATTACCTGTAGCCTACATAGCATTCATAAATATCTTCTTCACAATTCACTTCATCAAAGGTAGATATTTGCTTGATTGACTATACAATTAACCTGAGATAGATATTTTATCTAACATATCTTCAAAGCCTGGTATATTTAGTAATGGATTCGCTAAAGCGAGCACTCCGTGCAAATGATGGTTCAATTTAGATGACAAGAAGACGTCTTTTCAAATCAAATCAATGATTACTGCATTTAAAACGATATGTACAGGGTGAGTTTTTAGTGACGCAATGTTTTAGTCAATCAGAAAATCAACATAATTGAAGATACATGCAATTTTTTGTATTCGGCATGTAGTATACACGTTGGGATTTATGTGTGAGTGGTTAAAATTGTTCGTATGTTCCGATAAATTATTAAAATTTACAAATTTGCCACGTCTGGTTGCTTTCTTATGAATGACACCGTATACCAACAGGTGGATGGTGTAAGTATGGGTAGCCCATTGGGTCCAACCCTCGCTAACATCTTCTTAGTTAATCTAGAACATAAATGGCAGGGCTTACCTTTCTCTCCTGTTGTGTATCGTCGTTATGTGGATGATATCATAGCTGTATTTAACAATGAACAACACACAGATGTATTCCATAATTTTCTAAATATTCAACACAGTAACTTGCACTTTACATCAGAAGTGGGTAATAAAGAATTACCTTTTCTGGATGTCCTTCTGAAAATTGATGAGGACAATGTACTTACTGATATTTATCGTAAACCTACCTTTACAGGTCTTTTACTGAATTTCAATGCTTTATGTCCTCGCAATTGGAAAAACACACTAGTATAAGGCATGCTTCATCGTGCTTACAATGTATCCACCAATTGGAATCTATTCCATAATGAATGTAGTAAAATTACCAATATCTTAAGTAGAAATGGCTATCCATTGCAATTAATTCAATCAACAATTAACAAATTTATAGGTCGTAAATGAAACAATTCTTCACGCGTAACAATTGATAATGACTTCAATAAAATAATCAGAATCCCCTTCGTGGGTTATGCATCACAGAAATTTAGTAATAAGTTAGTAAAAATATTTCGTAAACTTAACTTGGAATGCAAGGTTGTTATGACCTCGTTCAAAACTGGAAGATATTTCTCCCATAAAAGTAAGTTAGGTCCAGACATGCAATCGCGTCTTGTCGATTGCTTTCAATGTCAGGTTGATCCTGATTGCCAATATATTGGCAAAACCAAAAGACGTCTGCATCAACGTAAACTTGAACACTTAAGTGGCAATAGTGCCATTGCAAAACACATAGAACAATGTAACCATTGTTTTCGTAACTACAATGATTGCTTTAAAATCATTTACCGTGGAAACTCGGACTTTGAGATTAGTATTGTTGAATCTATAAAAAAATTTAGTAGCAACCCATTGCTTAACCGAACATTAGGTTATAGTGATAGCTCTTATTTCTTAAAGATATTTAACTAACATTACCTATTGCTTAATTGCTTATACGTAGTATTTAAATAACCTTTTCTTCGTTGCAGATTGTAACCACGTGACTTATTGAACACTTGTTGATTAGATCTCCACCGTCTAAAGAGTATAAATTGATTCCCATATTCTAACCATTTAACATCTCACTTATTATACTAATCAATAAAATTAAATAAAGGGGCGATCTAAATAAAAAACACATGTAATTCTCGAATTACAATGTCATGTTTGAATTAATTCATGTTAAATCAATAAATGCCTACAACGAATGTTCAAAATGACCGCCATTGTTCTTTTGCAAGCAAAGCAAACAATCAATGAGGGAGTCATGAACCGATTGTAACGTTGCAGAAGAAATTGAACTAACCGCAGAATTGATCCTCTCTTTCAGATGACTGACATCATCTTCCAGAATCTTTAATTGTGTCTTCATATACAGAATCTTTAATGGCATCCCACAAGAAAAAACCACATGGATTGATATCTGGTGAACGTGGTGGCTATTTGTTATCAAAATGAAGGCCGATCAGTCTGTTGTGGAACTGCCTTTGTAAAGTTTAGCGAGAGTTCAAGGCAGTATGTGGAATAGCACCATCTTGTTGAAAGATGGTGCTAATAAATTTTCTCATCTTTTTCAGTTCTGGAACAACATGATTCAAAATCATATTGCAGCAATTTGCTTGGTTTACATTTTCTTCGAAGAGGAAGATTGGGAGAAGGAATTTAGCCGTAAAACCTGCCCAAACTGTTACTTTTGGTGAATTCGACGGCAACTGAATTGGATTGGTGGGCGGTGACGATCCCCAAACAATGCTGTTGTGTATATTTACAAGACCATGTAAATGAAACACGCATTCATCGGTCCAGAGAACATTTCGTGAAAATTCTTCATCCTCACCAACTTTCAATAGAAACCAATCTGCAAATTCCTTTCGAGTAACCTCGTCACGTGTATACAATTGATGTACAGTTCGTAATTTGTATGGATACAGTTGAAGACGATGTCGTAAGATCCCGTGAACTGACGTCTGCGATATTCCCATAGTTTCAGCAATTTGACGTGTTGAAGATAATTTCAGCTTTGAAGCATATTTTGCTGAGTCAAGAACATCTTTAACTTCTTCCACCATATCACCGTCATAAGAAGGGCGATCGGTTCTTGGTAGATCGAAGACTGACCCAGTTGTCTCAAATCTATCAACAGTTCGTATTACGGTTGACTCATTGAATGGCTTATTGTGTAATTTTTTAAATGTTTGGAACTTGCGTACTACTTCATTTGGACTTCTGTTATTTTCGTAATACAACTGAATTATAAGGATTCTATCTTCCGTCGACAAGCGTGACATTTCATCAATTTAACAGAAAACCGATGCAGTATCATAAATCCCAATGCATATAGAGCAATGTGACGGCAAATTTCATCAGCATTGTTGGGATGGGTCGATTTACTGATCATGTCAAACATTGCGTTACTAAAAACTCACCCTGTACATAATCAACCGGTTTCAAGTGGGTGACAGTTAGATCTGGGAACATGCTGCGCCAATGGTTGTGGTCAACTCCCCAATCTAGGATACCCTTAAGACTGTAAAGAACTCAAGACTCTAACTTTACCTTTACCCACGTCAATCCAATGGACGACGGTCATGTACTTCTGACCTGTGATTGTCATTGAGACCACATTTTGACCTATTTTTGACTTGTGATAGTAGGGGTCCATCGTGCCTGGAAAATACCGGGTCATAGTCGTCCCTAGACCCAGGTCGCTCCCTATATGATTGTCATTGCCTTCCACCAAACTTGCTAATTTATTAGATAACACATCCCCACGTAAAGTAGTACACACTCACCTCCGTTTATGTATACGTACATAAGACATCAATTTTCTTGATTGAAATACAGCTCTTAAGATGCTTAAATGCTGTCCGACGTTTTGTCTGCAATATTGTCAAATATATGCCCATTTTTGAAAATAAAGATTAAGTCAACATGATATGATAGAAAAGGATTTTATTCATTTTAATGTATTTCGGTCGATACAATTGATAATTCTTGATTAAAATTCATCTACCTATGGCTTTTTCCAACAGAATTACAGTTACACATTTCATAGAAATTGAATGTTCGAATTTTTACCCAGTATAATGCAAACATAAGTACTTGGTGTCGGGAGACTTCCCATCGACATCTGTCTTTGAGAATCATTTCAACTATCATATATCAGAAATGTTTAGAGTCTAGATGGCCATCGTCCTTCTCTCCACAATCTCATGATTTTGGTAGAGATTTGTTTGTACGTTCAATTTTTCAAACAATCGCGTTCTTTTAAGCTATCCATTTGAAATAATGCAATTTCTGCGAATTTCATCCCATCACAAACAAAATAGAAGAATGAATGTCACAAAACTTTCCCCTCATTTCTGCAAATCTTCTTTGGCGCCACGTAACTGATCTGCGTGTGTGCGATCACAAAATGCTCCTCATCTCACCAGTCAGTAAAAATATTTGTACATTCCATTGCAGAGCCGAGAACGGGTAAGAAACACTCCCGTTCAAAATGACCAACAACGGACAATGTGCTGTGTAATTAAGTTGGTAAAAGTAAAAATGAAGACAGTGAAATTATGAGGTAATTTCTTACGAACCGTGTCTAAATATGCTTAGAAAATATGATATAATTGATTTGTAATCGGTAAGTAAAACACTTTGCTTCCAGCTAATTAGTTAACAATAGGCGTCCTTTCGGTTCTTAGCATGCGTTTTTTCTGCTCAATGCATTTCGCTAACTTACATACCTGAGTTGAATATCAAAATTATCTTTTGCTAACTACATTGTAATGACAATAGATTGCAGCTTCTGGCTTTTACATCAGTTCTAATAATTTTGGTCATTATGCTGCTAAAAAATAATTTCAATATTTTGCGCAATTTGAACCCTAGCCAGATTCCTTTTCATATTAGAAAAATTGCTTTGAAAATGAGAGAAAAAACTTGGTAGACAAGTAGAACACCTCCGTTTTTAAAGTAATGCTTATTGCATGGAGAGCTGCTAAAAACCAATTCAGAATCTTTTTGCAGCAAACTAGACTTCATCGCTAGTTTCTCTGTAACTTCAATTCAGCATATTTTGTCATACGACTGCGAAAACTATACATACTCCTTTTGCGTGTGCGAATTTGTCACATTTCGTCACATCGCCTCACCCCTGAAAATATGAGAACAAATTTCCCGTTAGGAAATTTAAGGATTGAGAAAGATTAGTTCAGCTCGTTTATCATTTCTTGAACAGCGACATCTTAGTTCAGCTCAGTTCACCGTTAGTTACTAGAAAACCATGTTCTCTCAGTTCCTTCGTTCACCAGTATAGAAATCTTGTCTACTCACTAAAAAGTTCGCATCAACTGCTCTAGTACCTGTGATACCCACGGACAAGCCCTACGCAATAGAAATCAAAACAGTCTCTGATTAGACGTGCCTGAAAACTGGCGAACATTCAGAAATCTCGCGAATGGCTAAGTGAATGAAAGTAATTGTTTTAGTTTTGCTAATCTTCTGACTATTCATTTATCAAGTTACTGGTTCAGAGGAGTCAATACAATGAATTGATGATAATCATAAATTCAGTCAAAGAAAGAAATCAAAATGGTTCTCAGAGAAGAATATTGCAAGGACTTATGAGCTATCAAATAGTAATATAGGCCTAATTTGCGTTGAGAAATGAATTGTCGCGTGGACATTACTATACACCAATACGAAGATTACAAAACACATTTTATTACTATTTTGTTCATATTTACATATTACATTTTGTATTTTTATGACAAACGAAGAGAAGCTCGTGGATCCCTGAACAGTTCACATTCCAAAAGATAATTCCACAATTGCAATGCAGATACCATTAAGCGCAATGTCCAATAAGCGGGTATTCAATTAAGAAAAATCACTATCTTAAAAGTTACAGACTTCTATATGGCGTAAACTACAGGAATGGAGTATCCTGATTATCGATTTACATTATGAAAAAGCATATGTCCAACGGACATCACAAATTGATAATTGCAATTTTCCCTCTTCAGTCAGGCAAGGAACGCCTTGAAGAAGTGACAGATGTTAGATGCGCAAAATTTTCAACTGAAGAATTTATACGTGTTCCTACAGGCAATTAAAAGAAGTAGGGTATCGAAAATCTTTATGTTCAACGTTTTCAAAATGTTTGCACAAATCTAACACTTTGAGAGATTACTAACCTTTTCATTTCACAACTATGCTGTCATTACAAAGACAGTAACTGCAGGTTTGTCATTGCAGATGTAGCTTCCACATGAAAAATCATACTATGTAAGGATATACAGAAAAATAATCATAGCTCTATAAAAATTGCTAATTTTTGTATTACTAGCATCTAACTGCTACGTTCAATTTGTTTTTAGAATGTTTAATCTTCTTTGAAATTAAGTTACCGAACATATTTCAGTCATCAAACATGACCATCTTCAGTGGCAAATCAACAATGAACTTATGAATATAGTCTAAATTTTAAACTTAAATTCTAGCTATATACAGCACTTAATAGAAATATTGGATAACCTAGTTTTCTAACAACCATAAAGATCACAATTAAAAAGAAAAATGGTAGCTAAATAGCTATGAGCATAAATGCAGATGACAAGCATTAAAAAAGATGTAAAAATTCTGATGTCGTGTGATTGTTCATAAATGGCTATTGTATCTTTTGATTATCTCTGTCTCTGCTGTTTTTGGGTAATTTGTTTTCATCATGAATTTGAAATTTCGGGCTGCTGGAGGATTGATGTGTATGGATATTTCAGATGAAAGGATTGCCTTTTATGTGTTCATTGATCCGCTTCTGCAATGAAGCATAGTCTCATTCAATCCCTAGCGGCCGGGCTCTAGCTGGTGAGATTGCACCTCAACACTACGGACAGTAGCCCTCGCATTCAGTGTTGCCACTCCACCTAATAAGATTATTATTGCCAGTTGACAAAAATAGTGCCAAAAATGTGTTCTTAGGAAAGCGTCTACAAGTACATGAGCAGTCAGAAGAAGTGATGAATTATAGGAAAATAATTGTATGTTGGATACACGAACTACCCGATACTGTAACAGGTGAACGTGCGAACAACAAAAACACACAGAAGCACGAACGTTTCCCAAAAACAACTGTCCATGAACGTGAAAACCTTAACAATCATAGGAGGCTATCTCCAGATGCTAATAAGCTTACAAAGTAGGCTGATTTTGAATTGAATTGCAAAAAACATTATTTTCATGGAATCGATACATAAACTAATAATTTTCATCAAAAAAGAAGACTTGTGGAATGAATTGCAAAAATATTTATATCACAAGCAAAAGAAATCGTGTGGACTGAAAGCGATTCGACACGGAGGAGACATCATCTTCATTGAGTATGGGGACTTTCACAGCGTTTCTGTTTATCCCTACACTAGTCACGCGCACCAAGTTTACTCTCGACTTGATCTCCGGCTCTTCAAACTCGGAACACTGCATTACGACTGAGACAGAATCTGCGACTGTATCAACATTGGTCGAGGAGCTGCAGCGCTTCCTAGATTCGAAGTCAACGAGTCGTTCACTAAATGAGCCCTCCTCCGTGGACATCGTCGTGTGAAAGGAATTAGGTCGTTTCTTTACAACCAAGGTCCGAAGCAAGCTATTATCATTTCTGGCTGGATGACTTCGTTCTGTGCCACCAGCTAGCGTGGATTGCGAGCATGCCTTCAACGTCGCTGGGACCTTTGCTTCGAAATTCAGAAATCGCATCAGCGATCGCACCTTGAATGACATGTGCATTTTGCAATGGCATTTCAAACAGACATTCATGCAAGTATAACGTCGCTAGAGTTTCGGTTAGCAAACCTTCACGCACTATTATTTTGTTGTTCTTCAAATCACCTCTCTTGATCATGTAATCTGTGTTTAAATGAAATGAACAAGAGAATTTTGTACAAGTGTACATGACACGTGAAAGCGTATTTCTTATAAATGTCTCATCTCGTATAATGTGAACGTGCCTTACATGAGGTGCTTCATTACAAATAATGATTTAGAAATTACAATATTACAATTAATTATCAGTTTTTTATTTCAGTCGGTACGCCTATTTAATCAATATTAACGTATACAAAGACAAAATCGTAGACAGAAACCGCAATCTGCATGAATCGAAATTTAACAGTGTTTTATCAATCCCGAGATATCCCGGGATTGAGAAAAGTTTCGGGATCGTAATCCCGGGATTGATATTTTGCCTCGGGATTGTACACCCTAGTCATTATTCATCAACACGTAAGGGGGAAACAGGAGTGAACATAATGCATGCGATGTAGGTTGTGAGGCACTCAGAAGATAATTCAGCCTCTCCATGTCTATTTCATATATTTCCAAATGAATTTCAGACATTTCAAGATGGATTTCAGATTTCTCCAATTGAATTTCAGATATCTTTCAGAAGCTCAGCTTTGAAGATATCTGAAATCCATTTGGAAATGTCAGAAATCCATCAGGAAATGTCTGAAATTCACTTGGAAATATCTGAAATAAAAATGGAAAAGGTATCTATAGATAGAGGTCAATCATGACTGTACGTAGTGATGTGGTACAAACTCAGAGACTAGCGATCAAGTATTGTAAATAACACGTCTTGTTTAGCTATTAGAATAACTCGTGTCATTCTTTTCATAGACCTATTTAATTATCTCAAAAACATGCCCATCAAATCATAATATCGCCATTGTTTTGAATTTGAAAAATATTGCCAACCATGATGAACTATCTGATTATTATTGCATATTGCCACAAATTATGAATATATTGCCAGGTAGTAATTATTGCCACGAGTGGCAACACTGCTCGCATTGGTATCAAGCGCAGAGTATGCATCAACTGCTTGGTGTCGTAGAGGACATAGGAAGGTTCTCGACGCCGTACTGAATGAGACAATGTGCTTCATCACCAGCTGCTTACGACCAACAGGGATGATTTTCCACCCAATCCTCGCAGGAAAAGTACCCGGTACCTCCCAGTATTCGACGCAAATTCGCGTGCCACGAACATCGCCACAGCTGGCATTGATGATCAACAGCACATCCACCAACGAAACCTCCTCGATACCAAACTAGCGACTTATGTCACGAGAGCCCTTCTCTGGCCACGCAGTTCGCCCCTTCATCGACTGCTTTGATCCCTTGGTCGTTTGGCACAGCAATGTCACCGGCAAACCTCAACTCCACGGGCCCCACACCGAGCCAGACGCTTCTGCTGAAGCCGACCTGCCTCGCAAGCAGTGGGTTCGACTACGTAGACAACACTCCAACACTGCTCGAGTAGTTGCGACTCTTCAATGCTGGGACCTGCGCTTGTGGGCATGCATCAAACCGTGGGGCACACCGTCACGGACTGCAGAGCCCACAATTACCCGGCAACATTCAGCTGCTCCGCAATTCCGACGAACATTTATTAACTTGGATAAGAGAGTAACCAATTTCAACCAATTTTTGAACATTGTATCCATTGGAAATGTGCAGATATGTGACATTTTCCCAACAACCGATACTGATAATCTGTCGAAAAAATCAAAAATCGGTCGAATGAATGGCTCACATAACATATTCCTTGTGTAATGTGCATGTGCAATGACGTGTACATATAATCTATCCACCTTTTAGACTTTCTCACAATGCGCAACTATGCGTGTAAATATTTCATGATTATATGTTTGATATATTTTTCTGTTGACTGCAAAACATAGCTACGAGTACCAGGGGGTCTAGTATACAATATTGTTAAAAAAACCGGAAAACGTATGCGCATAGCTACGTGGAAGCGTAGCATATAAATCGGCGCGTAGAGCTGAATTTTTTGAGGTTTTGTTATGTTGAATGAAGTAGAATGCATTCGATTATAGATTATTCGATATGGCATTACATACTTAATGTGATGTACCTCTAAATTAGTAGTAATGACAGTGGCCAATTGTTTACTAAGGACTTTGGAACCTGCTCATGCAGAACATCATTCTTGCTAAACAAATTAATAGCCAATTAATATTGATTTATTGATAGGCTTTTTACTTCTAGGCTTGATGTTCGCTTAGTCCAGCGTTGATTCTTTCTACTGAAAGAGCGTTCTACTTCGGGAGAACTAGTAATGCTTAAAAGGGACTTAGCCAACTTCCATAGCAAGGGATATGATCCCGATAAGTTGTGCCACCAAGTATCAATTCGAGATTCAGGGGAATAATTCGGCAATGGATCAACACAAAACTTTCTAATTTCTCTTTCGACACTTTTCTTTTCCTCATCAGTTGGTATGTTTGTATCCTGAGTAGCAAGTTTTATATCAAGTATCTCCGGCCGCAAACTGTACCTCGCATTTCTGGGGATATTGCCGAAATGTGACGAAGAAATTGTTTGTCATGCGGCATTTTTCGTTGCATGTTCTTATCTGCTTAAATATAGACCTCTCTGAGCCTTTCTTTAAAAACAGGTACAGATGAAATACGATCATTTGCTTCACCTAAGAAAATAGCATTAGCATGTAATGCATCAGCTTGGA
Organism: Prostheceraeus crozeri; assembly: GCA_907163375.1. Taxonomy (NCBI): domain Eukaryota; kingdom Metazoa; phylum Platyhelminthes; order Polycladida; family Euryleptidae; genus Prostheceraeus; species Prostheceraeus crozeri. Next base: position 190,567 of record CAJQUW010007022.1, on the reverse strand, counting down.
CATCAAGTTTTGACAGGAGTTTTCCAGAACAATTAATCAATGAGTCAGGTGTAATAAAAAAGCATAAGAATTCTCTAAGAAGTACCTCCATCTCCTGGTACAAAACATGCACCATGAGTTCATCTTTCTGGAAGAGAAGTGTCTATCTTCGAAGCAGTGGCAGTATACTTTTGTAGATACGTGTAGGTATGTAAAACGGCTACAAGGTTTTTTTCGTTCAAAGAATAGATGCTTCAAACTGCGATGAACACAATCTTTTCCTGCATTCGTCAGTTTCTTTTTGCTAAGATCTTCTCGAAAGGACCTAATAAAATTTCTTCCTTCAAAAGATACGTTTCGGAGCCTATAGATATCGACCAAAAGATGATTGAAAGTCACTCTATCTTCTAAACTCAAGGAAGAGAAAAATATAGTAGTGTAAACATCTATCACGTCGAGTGTATGACATGCACAGTCATAAGCTGATAACCACCAGGTTGTACAATCACCTTTCGGCAAAATTATCGGCAAATTCATTAGGCACAGCTGCCTATAACTTTCTTTAAGGTTGACAAAGCATTTAAAATGCGAATGAATATCATAAAAAAGACTTTCAGCGTTACTCTGCAATTGTTTGGTAAAAACTTTTGCTATGTTGTGGACATCGTCAACCAAGTTAGGACAAGTACTACGTAGACTCTGAAAGGCATTGGATTTGGAACCGTGCATTATTGCACATGAATCCATGAGTACAGTCCATGAGTAAATATTTCTCTAGATAGCAGAAAAGAATCAATAGTTACGAGAATCGCATTTGTCACACTATCAGCTGTCACTGTTAATTGTTCTATACTCTTAAGATGGTTTATACAGGACTGCGCTGTAGATGCTCGTCCAAAGAAGCCTATTTGAATATCAAGTACATGACAAATGTTCTTCGTCGTTACTTCGTCAACATTTAAAAAATAGAAGACATCTCTAGCTCGTTGGGCGACATCCTCTTTCACATATTCACCGAGGCCATAGACTGTTTTATAGCTAGCAGCGTCTTCTCCGATATGCATGCTACCTAAAATGTGTACACACGAATAAACACACATACATGGTAACACAGTGTATTCATATTGCTTACTTAGTGCTTTGAAATCTTTGGACAAGGTACAAGCCAGTTCCACAAGTTTTGGAGCCACAACAATTACCGAATAATGAAAGCGTTTTGCTTGAGTAGCGAATGCTCATTGTTTCATTGATTGAATTCATTGTTTAGAATTAAATCTAGAATTTAAGAAATATGTCAAATTGAACAAACGTGAGTGCAACCAGATTGAGTGGTTTACGTCCGACCAACCAATGTACAGTACATTGTACAGAACAAGTCACAGAATAGTGTTTGGCATTATGACTGAATTTTTGTCTGGTGACTTATGTCTATCTAAGTTAATCAAGGACAGTAAACCATAAATCCTTCTGAATTCTTCACAAAAGTGTGACATTATTTATAAATTGTACGACAATTAATTCAACATTTCCTATTATATAATGAGGGTTTAGTATACTGGTCCCAGTTGGATAGCATGCAAAAATGTGAATTGTGAGCCCTATAAAGTATTCAACTCAATTGTTTGCAAAACATAATTCGATTTGATATTTTAATACCTACTGTAAGTGCTAGGAAATTTAATTTTCTTGTCATTTTTCAACAATATTTTGTCGTTGTTTCTTAAGACATAAATTTGACCTGGAACACTAAGAAGGCAGTATGGTGATGCCTACTGTTAACTTGGTTGCTGTATTTTTTTGATAGCCTATATAACGGTTTTATATTTTAAGTAATTTCTGTCTAGTGATTTGGTATAGCCTTCAACTAATATCTTCGTTAAATTGTCATGCATGTGTCGCACGTCAAGTGATCGATGTGCCACTCGTATTTGTGAAAATTTATCTACAGCGATTGAGCCTGTATTCACCCCTAAGCGCAGCCAGTTCCGTGTCAGCTATCAATAAAGAGCTCAGTCGAGTTTGTTGAAATGTGTTACTGTATCCACAAATTCACAAAAGACGGCTCTTATACTTGGTCCCCTACTACTCTCCTTACTGAAATCTGAAAAGCTGTTGATAAATTTCCCTTCTCACCTTCTTTATTGCCGTCTAATAATTCCTACTTGGCTGTTCTTCGGACTCTTATCTTCATTTAACACTCACGAGTTGGCTAATTTATTTCGCTCATCAGGGTTGGCAATCGTTCCCGCGACAACAAAGCAGCCGATGAGAGGAGATATTTTCTCTAAACAACGCACTACTCTTCATTCCCCGTAAATGGCCACCATTAGCGAGGATGTTGACCAAACAACGCTCAGGTAAGACGAGCAGTGTCATGATAACGAGCGACACCTGAACATTGCGTCACTCACTTCCAAATGATCATTGCCGTCCTTCTGTCTCTCTCTCTCTGCTCCGATTTTGTTAGTGTGATTTTAATTGTGATGAAAAAAAGGAGTAAAGATGGAAGATGGTGCTGGTTGATCTTTGATAAACACGTAAAGTTCTTAACAGTGACAAGGACTGAAAATCACAGTAAAATCGTGCGATTTCGATGCAGATGTCACGAATGTTAAAACGCATCGTACTATTCTGTCATATATATGTTTAAACTTGTTGTTATTTATCTCATCCAGTATCAGTTAACTTCAGAATTGTTTTCTGTTGTATTTTTATCTTGTAGTTCTTTTTTTGTGTAACTTTAATTTCGTGTAACTTGGAAATTTGTGGTTCCTTTTACATGTTTGATTGAATATTAGATCATGTTGAATTTTAATTGATTTGTGATATGCATTTCCTGTCTTTCTGAATTGATCTTTTTCTTCTATCGACAATTTTGTTATGACGATAAACGAATGGCTACCGCTTAGGCAATCAATGCCTCCATGGTCGTGTGCAATTTTCGTTTCATGTAATTACTTATACATCACGTACTTCGCCAATCCAAAATACTTTGCCTCTTCTCTTGTTCCCTCGTCCATGTATGTCATACTCAGCGATCTTTATTGTTGATTATTAACAGGGCGAGCCAAGGATAAAACATAGTGCAGGTTATCATCTTGCTGATCTTCTCTATTTCTTGTTTTAAATTGTGCTTGGTAATGTTCCCAGCCGAATTGACTCGGCCGCAATTGAAAATGTGAATGAAAGATGTTCATTTTGGCGTGGGAGATTCGCATGAGATGAAGTGGGTTTATACAAGACAGTCTTAATTACACACAATAGCTTTTAATGCTTTTAAGTTCGACAAAAATACTGGTGAAATTACATTTTCAAAACTATATAAGCTGTTTAGGCATTCGGTTCAATGAAGCGAATCTCAAGTGCGGTCTTTCATCTTTTCGTTCGTACATGCCATACCCGGATTTTGTAGTTTCAAATTCAGCAAAGATTGCGGCAGATCTTTTCAATTAGCATGTTGATCCAAAATATCAAGTTTCCAATAATTCATTAACAGAAGGAACCCCAATGTCTCAGAAGTTCATGTCTTCTCATACAGAGTCTTTCTTACTAGAGTCCTTTTTGAGTCCATTCTGCCAATCGGATTTCAAATGCCTCCATGCGATCAGCAACGTAGCGTTCGGTTCATGTTTATCAGCCACTCCATCGCCTGGACTCGGATTTCACCTCTCAAGTAATGAGATCCAGGTTCTCATTAAGTGGTGGCTGGGTATTCCGGCAACTTAAGGCATCTTGCAATGTCTTCTGTGTCCTGGTGTGGTACTCAAACTCTGTGGCCATCATGCTTCAACATGTAAAAGAGGCCCAGATGTCGCTACAAGACACAACGCTTGTGAGATCAATTTGCAAGAATTTACGCTCACGAACTGAAAAGGCTATGGTTGTGGTTTTGTGATGTGCTCCTGTCGGATTGGTGTCTTGGTCGCCCTGGTGCCTCATAATTCACTGTGTTCACCCGCTAAATAATCTATATGTTTCTGATGCGAGTACCTCGGAGGAGTCGACACTGTTTCCTGCTGAGCGGCTGATGAACATACAAAATGATCCCAAGTGACGAGAATCAGGAAATGGAAGTGCATCCCGTTCTTCATGAGCACCTACAATGATTTGGAAGCTTTAGTCCTGGAACGGACAGCCACAAGACTGTCTATCCAAACAGGTATCTGCTTTAGCGAGTGCAAATCAGCGATCACAAGATAACTTTTACCTTGCCTGATGCGATCAAACGCACGTGCCCTCATCTAGATAGAGGTGAAGTGGAGAAGAGCTTCACCTTGCCAGTCTCTGTGAATTTCATTTCAGGACCTTTTAGAATGCTCTTGCGCTGTTATTCGATGATCTAATCAAATAGTAAAAGTCATTAAAAATCATATGCGAATGATTGGCAGAATTGGTCTTGAATTTTTAACCGTTGGCAGTTTCTGATTTTCAAGCAAGAATTTTGATAAATTTCAGAATTCGACGAAATGCGCCTAGCGCGATAAAACAGCGAACGCATGGCAGCTATCTTGTACTGTATTGGAGCGTGAGAGCAACTAGGAATGTAAACCTCAGTATTTGTCTCCTTTTGATACTAAGAAGTAACAAACTGACTATCTTCACGTTTAATCATGATATCAAGGAAACAAATGCCTGTCTTTCTCATTTTCCATCGTAAATTTGATGTCATTATCCAACGTACTTATAAATTCAAATAACTATTTGGCATCATCAAGAGGCTTGAATATAGCAAAACAATGATCAACGTATCTTTTATAAAAGATAGACTCGTCTCCAGAATAATTTTCAAATTTAGATTCTACTAAACACATGGGAAAAGATGCCATCGCAGGGCCTAAATTCACCCCATGGACATGCTGTCCATTTGTATGTGAAGTTGGTTATTATAAGAAAAACAACACATTTTTGCAGGCTAAGTGTAGATGCTCCTGTAGATGCTGGAGACTGGAGGCTCATTTTCGGCAATGTTAGAGATTATGTAATCAATAGTACGGTCGACAGGAATGTAGGTAAACAGAGCAGAGACATCATAGCTGCACATATAAATATCATTTTCGGGTACAACTTCAACTTTCTTTAAACAATCCAAAAACTCAAAATGTTTCACGTTACAATTTTTTGGTATGTGCTTCTTTAAAACAGAGTCAAGCCAAGAGGAACTTGGAGAGATAATAGCTTTTCATACTGAGAATTGGGCGATAAGGAGGATTCTTAGTATCTTTATGGACTTTAGGAAGACCATGCAATCTTGCTGGTCGGGAACCTTTGGCTAGCATCAAAATAGTATCTTTCTTACGCTTACTCAACTTCCCATTAAACTTTTCATCCTCAACAATGTTAGGATCTTTCTTCGTTCTCTTATCAGGAACATATTCTTTGAAACGTTTGCTTTCTGAGAGCAATTTTTCTCAGATACGAGTCTTTAGAATCGATGACGATGCCAGTGCTTTTATCAAATTTGTATAAGGTGTATAAGTAAAAAATATATATTCGTATGCACAATGGTGAATTAGAGGACCTCTCTGCTAAATGACACACATCCAACTAATCCCACCTTTCTGAACAGTATTCCACAAATGCCTGTACTGGAAGATTTGGCATCTCCCATTCACTTGATGAGGTAACGATTGCCCTCAGATGTCTGAAAAATCACAAAGCAGCAGACCCAGACAATGTAGCACCGGGACTATTGAAATACGATGGTCACGAGGTCGCAACAACCTTACACGACCTCTTTGGTAAATGTTGGAAAAGAGATGATGCGCCCCATGCATGGAAGGACTCAAAGATTGTCACCATATGCAAACGCAAGGGTGACAGGGCAATCTGCAGCAACAGCCGCGGAATCTCACTTCTATCGGTGGGTGGAAAAGTGCTTGCCCGTATTCTGCTTCGACGGCTTATCGAGCACGTTGTCGAAAAGGCTGTACCGGAATCTCCACGTGGGTTCATGCGCGATCGATCCACTGTTGACGTGGTCTTCACGGCCAGGCTTTTACAAGAGAAGTACAGAGAGCAGCATACGGACCTCTTCGGCGACTTACCAAGGCGTTCGACACTGTTGACATGGAACTATTGTGGAGCATTCTAGAGAGGCTAGGCTGTCTATCCAAGTTTATACGTACAGCTTGTACCTTCTCCAGATCTTTGGAATATAAGAAATAAAATCTTTCTTGAAAACAGACAGTCTTAGATGGTTTGAGCATGTTCTACTTTTGCCGGAGGGCAGTGTTGCTAAGAAGGCGTATGGCATGGACCTATCGTGGCCAACGCCGAGAAGCCGTCATAACAAGACGTGGCGTGAAACGGTGCTTGCTGATTGCAAAGAACTTGACCTGATGGAGAGTGATGCTGCCAACCGCGTATTGTGAAAAACTCCGTAGCGAAAATCCATGCTCCCTTTCGAAGAATGGATAGTGGACGTAAAAAGAAGAGGAAAGCAATAAAGTAAGTCATTTGATCTGAAACATACCAATGTACATAAGCACATAAAAACTGTTATCAGTGACGCATCTTTTATAGCAAGCGCTAATAGCTGATACCAAAGAGGAAGAATTCACGGATTTATGCGTCATTATAGATACGTAACGCTAGATCATACGGAGCGGTGTCAACGAGGTCGTTATGATGAAGCCTATAGGTCGCGTTTGTTACTTATGAAACTACTGGCAATTCGCGACAAATTTTGCTGAGCTCAATAAGACCAAGGGTCACTCAATGTTTTGTATGTGATCGCCATGACCGATGCCAATCAGGGACCTGGAGCGGTAGAATTTTGCCAGATCCGCTCCGTTCTATTAGTATCTTTCCCCCACTCCGCTGCAAGTTCATTTCCTTGCCATTGGAATGGACGATCAGGACCGATTTCATGGCCCCATGAAGCCCTGACATTACGCCGCTAGATTTCTACTTGTGGGGAAAAGTCAAATTGGAAGTTTTTGCCGGAAGACCAGAAACCATTGAACAGATGAAGGAATGTCTCTGAATCTTTCCACAGCATTTCTCGCAATGAGATCGAAGCTACATTCGAAAATTTGATCAAAATATTTGATTGGTGCATTCAGGCTGAAGGAGGTCATTTTCAGCAAACTGAATTGTTTATTTCGTAAAACTGAAACTTGCATTTGTTTTCTTTGTGTCCCTAGACAGGAGATAATAAATCATTTTCAAATATTTAATTGTCAATTTATCATTTTTTACCCATTAATCTTCAAACAATTAATTAATTATTCATTTGAAATGAATTAATCAATTGAGTCATCTTAATAAAACTTCATGGCATACTGATTTCATCCATTAACATTTCTTTAAAAAATCCTTAAAGCATTTTACAATTTTACAGCAACTTCAAATGCCGGAGGGACATAGGTCACCCTTGAGTTCATTCACTCACATAAATGTGCATGTGCAGTTGTACATATATGATTAAAATAACTATCAAAATGATGTTCGATGCCGGTCAGCATTATGCTCATAATCACTAGCTCAGTACATTATCAAATTTATTAATCTAGGCAGCCACACTTGTATAACGTACGAAATATGGTTGTATCTTATAGCTAGCGGCCATACGGGTCTTACATGTAGCACACCATAACCTCCAGACAGAATTTGATCAATTATTTCTGTAAATATATTAATATTGAAGCTGGTTTACTACTTCCAATTATTCTACTGGACTTCGCTTTGTCATCTACTATTCGTCTGATGCTGTGCAATCGTTCAAAGATGACTCTCTGAATTTCTACCTACGCAGAAAAAAGTGTCGCAAACCCAACTCTATTCGGTTGCACCATGAATAATTATAATAGGTAGTAAGGTCCATGACTTCCCTCCAGCACACGCGCATCAGATAACAGGATTTCTTGATGTGATGATTAAATGAAGCCAGGAAATACTATGATCCTACTCATTGACTTCTGAACAGCATGTGCCATTACTGCATTTGGCAGTGCATCACTTAACTATGCTTTTTCCGATCCGTTCGAAGTCGCTCCGATTTACCTCCGCTTCAGATCCCTGATGCCGATAGCAACATGCAATAACTGACGCTTTCACAGTTTTGAGTTGGCGAACATGGATTTCTTTGACTCGACTAAAAGCTTTTTTTTGAATTGTGTTCGAAATATTTTTGCCGCACACTGATGCACCTGAGTACCCCTACTATATTGAAAGATGTCCGTACATAGGTAAGTTATCTTTGAGGGAAAATACACAAATGACTTCGTAGATATTGTATTTCTACAGAAAACTGCAATGTTATGTAAATAAGTGAATTCTCCTTTAAGTTTCCTTGATAAACTTAAATTATCAAAGATTAACAAAAAGGACTTCTTCATCTTGTCTGCATGTCGCAACTAGCTACCAATTTCGCTTCTTAAATTCTCCGCAATTACATCATTAATCTCCTGCGTTCTATCTTCATCAACTCCCTAAAAACTTCGCAATTTAATGATCACTCTAATTACTCACTTGAAGGCAGCGGCCATCTGGTTAGGAGTTTGCGCATCGCGAGCATGCTTTAAGATTGACGGCGGTGGGATAATTGCGGACACAGCCGGACCAGCCGACTGCAGTGCCGGAGGCATTGCCGAATAAGCAGATCCTGTTTCTACATCCAGAGTACGTTGATGAAACTCGGTTGAACTCTGCGTCTCTGGACTCGTATTACTAATGCCTGAAAAAGAATACCGTGATGTCAGACAGTTATCAAAAAATTGTTTTGAATTGAGGAAATCTGTGCATAGTGTATACCAACAATTTGAGGTTATAGTGGTTTATACGTATGTGCACTGCATGCATAGGCCTATATTATTGCACCATCTAACATCACTGTAGATTCATACCACTACACGATGTCATTACAATATATTGCATATATATATATATTTCGAAACATTATATATCTAGAAGTCTATGATTACACTAGGCCTTAAGTAACATTGGGTGTTATGACTACAAGGAGAATTCACATTTCGACATGGATTCTGAATACCAGTTTGAAACTTCAGGAAAGAGTAAAGCCATATCAACCACAGCATAGCAGAGCGCTGCATCAGATAAAAACGAAAATTTGTTCTATTGGATGGATGAAATGTACAACCGATGAGAATATTAAGGATGCAGTATGTATTGATTACACCAGTAGTAATTGATTATATAATAATCAATAAAATAAGTGCTTGAACTTCTATGAATTTTTGCCTGATTAATTGCAATGTAGAATTTTGGAAAAACTGAATTCAATCGCCATGAGATGAACAATGAAGTCTACGCCATCCAGCACCTACAGCAGTCAATATTCCAATATATTTAAGTTTGCGAATAGAGTTTAAATCCTCTCAGCCTATTCAGTTCTACCTAGGGCATGAAAATATCTGAGAATTCTATATTTCATTCACTCGTCGACATGACAATAGTGGAGAGCAGATTGTTCATTTTACAGTGATAGTATTTGCAATGGTGCTTTTTTAATCTTAGCAAAAGTAGTGTTCACTATTTCTAAGGAGGAAAACTTGAAAACGATATTTCAACAGAGTTCTCAATCTCTACTTCTGCTGCGTTGTACCTATGGACCATTCAACGGCTCGAGCATGCCTCAATTCTACTTAAATTAGATAAAGAAAGCTTTTAGTCAAATGCTGCTGAAGTATTGAGCACAAGTCTTAGTTATTCAACAAGAAAAATATCAATTAATAGCATGTACTTCTGTTCGAAAAGCCATTAGCGGAAGAAAGAACATTGAAAAATCCGTGTCCTCTTATTTCTGACGACTCTGTGCTCAATAAGAAAATCGTGCCTGTTTGAAAGAATAGTCATCAGAGATTTCAGCTCAAGAGATGGCATGCTAGGTCCCGATTGCTTTGTTTAATGATTGTTCACCAGTATTCACCAAATTAACTAATGTGTGTGTGTGTGTGCCTGAACAACTGATTACATGCCCACTTAGACAATTGAAGCGATTTTTCAAACATTCATTGATGCTATGAGACACCTTTATCCAGTGTTTTTAAGGATTTGCCTACACGCACAGCCGAAACCTCAATATGGCAACTATGGCAGATCAAGCGAAAATCACTGAAACTCACTTAGCATACATATTGAAGCTGTATGAAACTTCATTTCATCATTGACAAGGCCTATTTCAATATTTTATTGAAATTGCGAATGTCTTTGCCAGTCAAGTTCTACGTTACCTTAGGATATGTTCTCATCTGCCGTATGCCATTGTTAAAGTTAAAAGCACGTTTAAAGTTTTTGTGAAACGCGGATATGAAGCCTGCAAGTTAATCAAATGTATGGAGAGACTGTTGAAAAAGCATTTTTTAGTTTTGTTTAAATTTGGTTTGCAGTCAGCCAGAGAATTTTGTATTTTGTGTGGCTTCATTTAAGAGTGTTATCATTGTTAAGTCATGTGTGGGGTCCGCCTTTTTGGCGGGGGTTCGCCAGCTAGGGTTTGTGCGTACAAAATGTTAAAGGACCCGAAACGCGACCTAGCTGGTCATTTTGCTGATGAACCCCTTCTATGTTTATTCTTTTCTGGTATGTCTTGTATAAAGATTGTAAATGTGTTTTATTGTTTGGTACGCCATCTAAGTATTATTTCTTTCTTTTATATTACCCGATGACCGACGTGAACGCTTTCAACAGCCTTTTTCAGGGCTACACTTATTAAGTACGTATTTATTGAGTTTCTATTGTATATTATTGTTCATTCGAAGTGCACTAACCTGACTTTTCCCATAATTATTATTATCTTCATGCTACCGTCCACATTAATCCACATCCATATTTTCGCAATTCGAGAAGCATGAATAAAAACGTTTCAAGTACATACAAATCTTTATGGAACGATAAGGCATGGCTTGTGGATAACTGTGTACAAGAAACAGTTTCACTTACAGTACATAAAATGTGCATCGAACAATCTTAGGTCTACATGGTCCGAGAAAAGTTGCGCACAAGAAGTCAATCGTCATGTATAAATTTGAGAGAATAAGTCAAATTAATTTTCAATGTACAACAATACATGTTCGTCAATGAATTAAGTCTTAGGGTAAGTATGCGTACTTAAGAATAATGTATCAAAACAAAAATCGTTCTGTCTCAAGATCAGTTATTTCATTTATGACATTAAGAGCTGCACTGATCGTGTCATTAATGTCGTCGTCGTGATCACTGTCACTCCTGTCCTTGCCATCTGTAGTATCAGGTTGTCTGATTGGCTGTCTTCCTTCCCCTTCGATCTCCGCGTTTTTGATCAAATTTTTCAATGTTTTGTCGAACTCTTTCATTCACTTTGCGCACTGGCTTCTTTTCTAACCAGATTTTTGCAAGCTCAATAGTTTCGTCTTCTAAGAGCTCATCTGGTCTATTGATTGCAACATTTAAAAGAGCGGGCAGTGTTCCATCGAGCAATCGATTTCTGTTGGGAGTCTTCGTCAACTTCATGACACTTAAGCCGCGCTCATTGTCGACTTACCTTAATGGCAGTGAGATGGCGATTTTGGCGAGATAAACTACATGTATATTCGGCTACATCGCCTCGTACATAGGGTCGCGTAGTGCCATCGTGCATACATCACCTGTACAATTGGTGGAGGCACGATTATCAAGTTTTACCCGAAGGACATTCTCGGCAAAACTTGGCCATTTTTTTGCGAAAAACACCTCAAAATAGATTTAAAAGATTTTAATTGCACAACGTCGTTCCGAAACGTCGTGCAATTAAAAAAATGTTGTACCTATTTTGAAGCGTTTTTCGCAAAAAAAATAAAAAAAAAAATAGTGGAATAAAGGGTATGGTCAAGCTTCTAATACAAAACGTGGCCAGTCTACTTGTAATCGACCCGGTGGGTTTAGTTAGACCACTAAATTTATTTGGATTACAGCCATCAGATTGATCAAAATTTTCTTATCTGAGCAAATGATTTATTTCGAGGTATTAGATGAGCGACAGTTAGGAATAGCCTTTGCTAGTAGAAAATATAGACCAATAGCGTAACATACACCTTAAAATAAGGGCACAAAATCACACTATGCTTCACGAAACACTGTACTGCACACTGTGAAACAGCTAGCTAATTAGACTAAGATGGTCCATGAATTCGGGTCAACCACAGAGATGGATTCGTTTGTCGATGTTACTCTAGAGGTTCTAGAGGTTACGCGATTCCATCTCAGTCATTGTATGACATGGTCACAGAGATGGATTCGTCTGTAGCTGTTACTCTAGAGGTTACGCGATTCTATCTCAGCCAATGAATGTCATGGAAGAGAGATGTGGACAGATATGTCTCCCTTTGACTTGCGTGATTGGCCAAGCGCGCGCAATGCGTAGTGAGAGTTGTATTAGGGAACACACGAGCTATCGTTGACACATGGAAGACTGGGAAGTGAACAGTACCTATATTCCACTCAATGCTTCTCCGTGAAAAATTCATCAAACGGAATTATTATCCACATTATTCGACTCCTCACGATCTAAATTACTGACTGTATACGTTCAATGCAGTGTCAATGATCTAGTTCGTCAGAATTCAGGCTTGAATTTGCATTGGGTTCAATGGAAAATGGATCTTTCTGCCCCTCGGGACTAGTTCTTGGCGTCACCATCCGTATTAAAAAATGTCATCTCTAGACCAAACAACGCAGACAAGGCAATTCACATGTGTGGGGTCAACGAATTTATTATTCATGTCAGCTTCATTTTTCGACAGATCAGCCACTGAATGAATAGCATTCTACGTCATGCTGAGGAGAACAGTTAGCAACGTGAAGCAAGCGTAATGTAATGTTGGTTGTAGCATCAATGGGTTGTCGTCATTCACATCGTAGCATTGACATGGTGATTGCTGACGTTGTAGATGAGTGCGTGACCGGGAAGATAAGTATCTTAACCTTAAGTCTGCTCCGGTGGTTCATTGAAAGAAAATAGTTAGACTGAGAAGCGAATGCGACAGCAGTTACACAGGCATGGATTTTCTAAATCCATGATTCAGCACAGTCCAAATCATTCAGCATCGTCCTCATACCGTTATCGACGATATAGGTGAAGTTCCATTGTTCATGATTGAAAGTATTGCCATCGTTGACAAATGAGAAGATTTAGTTCTCGACCAATCATAAAGCCTCTTCATTCCATGTCTCGAATTTTGACAAATTCATTGAAATTCTTCGAAAAAAATGTCCGTTGGTGAATCGGCGGCTTCAAAATTTCTGAACTACAGAAAATTTATGATTGCATTTTTTTCCATAATTATACGAGTAGACAAAACATTTTACGCGCACGTTTCGTAAAAAACACTGCCTCAGAACATACTTAGGTAGGCCTACTTCTATTCTTCCCCCCCCACATTTTTGTTGTTGACACCCGCGAGTGTTGCATCGTCAGCTACCTTTTCTTGCTCCTAAGTACAGTCTCACTACCGTCGCAAAAGCGTTGAGTGAATAAAATTCCTCTGGTTTGCAGAGAATTTACGACGTTTACTTTGTCGTTCACTGTAGTGTGCCGAGTTGTAGACAACAATCTCAAGAAGTTCGTGATCACTGCACAGCTGCATCTTGTTATTCTAACTGAGTATCCACGGGACCAATCCTTTATCACATGGGTCAATTAAAACTTCTCTGTGGTGCTGTGTAGGGTTTTCAAAATTCTTGACTTTTTCTGATCCTGGGATTGATCCCGTGATTAGCAAGCTTGGTGCATTTACTGACAGTACGATTAGGCTGGCGTAGGCTGAACAATACTAGGCGCTGTTTTGAATTCTTAGACGAGTACTTTAAACGATGCACTGTACAATACTATTTATGATATCAGATAGACATGTGCCTAAATGTCTATGACTTAATAATGAGTATTCGTTTCCCATGCTGGTAGAAACTATAACAATACGTAGATCTGGTTATCGTACATACATTATACGTTGTCGCAACCTGGTATGTGATTTCAAATCGAAATGCAAGTCCCGCGACTTGATTTTTGTGACGTCTGATAAAAACCCGATATTGTATAATAATCGCTTCAAAAATTGATTAAAAATTACACACCTGCGCTTGAATGCATAACGCTCTCTCTCTTTATTTCTCTCGACTGCCTGAACATAGTTTTATTTTTTGATATCAATGAAAGTACATAATTTTTCCCATGCTGCACAAAGATGCGCCAAAACTAATTCTGGCATATATGATAAAAATGTATGAGTAGGTAATACACACTTACATGTAATTACACGACTACCAAGTCTGATGCATTCTTGATAGTTTAGGTCTCATATTGATAACGAAAAAAGAAAAAATTCAAAAACAACAAAATATTGCAATTTGCAGCAATGAATTACGCTTATCTTTATTGCTACTTCCTTGTTATTCCATCGTCATACAGCCCAACTGCCTAAAAACAGATGTTAACGAATCCCGTGATCCCGGTTACCTAATCCTGATATTTTGAATCTCGTAAAAATGCGACAATCTCGGGATTGAAAACTTTAGTGCAGTGCTATCACTCAGTGACAGATCAAGGCTAATCTAAATCCAATCTGACTAAGGTTGACAAAATTTGATGAATTTGGAAAAAATGGAAGATGTGAGGAGGGGGAAGAATAGAAGTAACCGTTCCTAAAGTGCCTAAGACGATAGTTCCTAATAGTAGGTAACTGAGTCAAGGTCGTTCTCTTCAAACAGCACAATTTATGAGTGCACTAATGCTGAAAGAGTACTTGTATCCTTGATACTATCGGGCAACAATTTCGCTAAGAAATGACATCCCGAAGAAGGAGCTATCAGACAAGTAAGTAATTTTCTTTTTCTTTGGAAAGCCAAATTCTATTGTTGGATTGATTTTTATTCTCTAACGTTCGATTAATTTCAGCTATTATCTATAGCTATCTTCAGGAAATGATTTTATGACATTATAGAAAAAGATTTGAAAATTCACATCTGCATACAAGCGATACAAAATTACAAATACGAGTAATACAAAACTATGTACAAAATTTTTGGGGACGGTATGGAAGAGTGGAAGCTATGCGACAGGTAGTAAAGGGTTACATAGTACCATTAGCATTTGTTAAATGACTTGACATAGACGAAGGAAAATGTGATGTGAATTATGAAATCTGATTACCATAGAAGGTATGTGAAAATATGTAAAACACATCTGAGTCAACGAAAGAGGAAATCTCTATAACTGTCTAATTCGTGCTTGGCATTAATAGACGGTTTCAGTTTATTTATATAAAATGCCTCACGTAATCGGAGATTGGTTTTTATTTTCAAATCTTTTTCTATAATGTCATAAAATCATTTCCTGAAGATAGCTATAGATAATAGCTGAAATTAATCGAACGTTAGAGAATAAAAATCAATCCAACAATAGAATTTGGCTCTTTCCAAAGAAAAAAAAATTATGACCAATAGCCAAGGAATCTTTCCAAAGACAAGTTAGTAATGATTTGCAATACGGGCAGCCAGCCTATTTTTGGGAATAGTTTTCCAGTGATATATTGTACATGACTTGCTTCGAGACATAAATGATAAGGAAACTAAGAAGCAGCTTTAATTTAAACCAAGAATTTGCGCGACAAAAATCACTATGTAAAAAGTCTTTTTTCTGTAAATCAGGTAATTGTATTGGTACATTGGTTGCCTTAAAATTCAAAATTGATATTATTTTCGGAGCCTTGCAATCAATGGACTTCTCTTAAGGCTCTTCGACAAATATCGACATAAAAATAACAAGAGAAAACGTCTTCGGATACCATTTCTATCTATTAACTTGTGCGACGTTTCGCATAAATGGTATCCGAAGACGTTTTCTCTTGTTATTTTGATCATCAACCGGATACGTGGAGGCATGGTCTCAAGGCCACACTACAAAATATCGACATGATGACAGTAAAAAATATTGTCCTAACTTTAAACAGAAGTTGTTCTGATATTACAGACGTTGTCGATTAAAGATTAAATTTTACATCTGTAACATAATAAAAAAATAATTTGTATGAAGTATTTGACACATCAAATTTTGGGGCTCAGGCAGGTCGTGAGTCTTCAACTTGCGGAGAGCTTTATAGGAAAGTGATATGTTACCACAATTAAACACATGAGACCAATTTCAGTGTAAATCATCTAACTGGGAACCAGGAGTCAGAGACATCGCGAAGGGCTAACCGGAAAAATAAAGCAGAAAAATATTACAAATGCTTCTCGATAGAATGTCAGAAGAAAATTATTCTATGTGACCAAGCAAGCGCTTTTTTATCTCACTGTCATTCTTCAAATAATGACGAAAACAACAGTACATGGAATGCATGTTGCCCCACGAATCAAGATAAGTTAACAACACAGGCAGCCTTGTAACTGCTGCTGCTATTTTCTTCAATGATCATATTCATGATTATTTTTCATTGCGCTTTCTCAAAGTTGCTTTACATTGAATCTTTAGAGCGAAATCTCAACGACGTTGAACCGAACTGCAGGAGTCGTGTCGCTGTGTAAGTATAAAGCCAAATCAAGAATTTTTTTGAGACAATACAACCTCAAATTACCCACTGTCTCTCCCGGAGTTTAAAGTTCATGAGAATTTGTCACAGCAGTTTTATGATGCCGTTTATGGCAATGGAAAATAGAAAAGATAACGACAGGATCACCCTTTAAGTGACTTATCGGAAATTGATCGAAAAAGGTGAACTTGCAAAATAAAGAGTCACGGACCAAAATAACGTAGGGACCCACTCACTGATTCAACTTACCCTTGAAAATCAGTGGCTTGTTTTGTCATGGCAGACAATCCTTTCAGTTAATTAATATTTTATTAAAACTCATGAGACCGATTGATATTTATTAAAAAAGGCTAAGATTAATTCAGGCGTGCATTTACTAAATTCACATTTTGAATTTTTGAAAGATTTTCCCCAATTGGTGGAAGGCCAACCAAGAAAACCGTTCTATTTCCAAACTGTAATATCGCAAGAAAAGCATTTCGAGCGGCTCTCTGTTCAGTTGAGCGCAACAGTTCCAATTAATGCTCACCTTCAAATGTTTAATTTGTTTTCATGGACAATTTCTAATCGTCAATCGTTGAATTCCTATGCAGAGACGCTACAATAAATCCGCGCCGACATCCCCATCATCAGGCTAAAGTTGCATCCCGTCAATGTTGTCATCCGATTCAGCTTTTAGATCAAAGACTTTTAAGATGGACTTGCGTGTACCGTATTGCGCAGTACAATGAAACAGGGAGCAATTGGAAAGCCCTAAAACGTCTTCACTTTTTTATTATCAGAAGAGCAAGCTTTACAAAGATTGCCGCAGGGTTCCGAGTGCCTCAGTCACCCAAAAACCTATTGCAATGAGCTTTACAGCGATACAATGGCGAAGGGAAACAAATAAGGAATAGAAAGGAAACAAGACAGCAAACGCAATGAAGAGAATTATCATCAACTTCAGACAATCAAACGACGTTATTCCATTCATGGTATTCAAAGACATTCGATGTTAATAGAAAGAGAAACGATTTGCCCTCTGCCAATTGTCCTTATTGAATTTGATTGGTATGATAAACAGAGAGGGAAAGCAATTCGACCGAGCGCCATTCGAAAATGAAAAAATACATGGAAGAGAAGTCGATGTGATTGAACAGACTATGAAGCTTCCAATAATACCTATCAACTCAGGAAATAAACACGTTCTCCAAGAAAGGTGTTCATTTCACGCTTTGGGAAGGTAATGATGCGAAACATGTCAGTCACTCCCTGTTTGTACGCGTGCATGGCTGCTCTTGTGCTTGCATGTATGACAGACAATGCGAGCATAACGGCGTTGGCTCACAGCCAACTTGCGTTGTTGCACCGTCATTAACAGCTAATCTTCCTCATCCTTACAAACTCGATGGAAACAATGGATGAGGGAAGAATTTACAGTGACACTACCATCTAGTAAGGATGACCAATCCAAAGATCGAGATAGGCGCGGTTAATAACAAGCAAATTCCATCTTATAAATGATCACGGTGACCATTAGAATTCGAATCTGTTTCTACTCTGAACAGCATGATGATTCTTCAACGACAACCTCATTAAAAATGTTAGGGTAACAAAAGCAATGAACCAAATCCTACATTTTAAGACAATTGAAGCTACAGATACAATCAGAGTACGAGATCCTTCGTCCGCTCTAAGTCATGTGCTGACACTAGAGATGTACATGGCTCGACCTGGCGAGCCGCGAGCCGATGCGATTTTGAAATATTCAAGCAGAGCTGAGCCGAGCCGACGAGCCGTTCTAATTTTGGGAAAAACAAAGTTAAAATTCAGCCTAATGTACAGTGTCTATACACATAGTTTGTTAACAAGTGGTGATTGTAGAACATTTACTGGATATAATTACAGTTGCATCATCAATTATAGATTGTGAAGGAATGCTTCACTTGACGGTAAAAGTTAGTAATATGGTGACATTACAATGATTATCTTGTCTTATGAAGATTCCTGGTTGCATTGATGCAATATTTATACATGGCTATGGTTTTCCTTGTCTATTACTTTTAAAAATTTTAGAAAATGAAAAATCTGGCTAATATAATTACATAATAACATAAACATAATAACATAAGTTTTATCATAAAATTTTGAGAAAGACATTTATCACAGCGCAAGCTACCATTTGAGGATGGTGGTCCTTGACGAATAATAAAGAGCCCCTAGTCCATCAATCTTAGCATAAGAATATCAAAACTGTCCATTACTGAGTTAAGGCAAAGGTCTTAAAGTCTGCCTAAAGTCTCCTAAATGAATGAATTTTAATTCTTTGAGAAATTTATGCTTTCATAATATAGTACTTTAAATCACGAAAATTCGGAAAATAATTCGATGTAATTTCTTTCAACGACTTGAATAAAAAGCAGGATTAGCTTGAGTTTGCTGTGTTTCTCAATTAATTATACTATATTTAACGAAGTCAATATTGACAGTTGATCGATCGCTATTAGAGCAGCTGCCTCAAAGGTATTATTGTACACAATACTAAGTTTTAAGTTATTTCAGACGCACTATGAGTAGTAATATGCACAGAGTAATATGTACTTCGATATGACTTCACTTGTCTTGAAAGAATGGGATAGGACCAAACTACAAACGATAATTTTAAGCCAAGCCGAAGAGCCGCGGCTCCGACCGGCTCGAACAAGTGGTGCCGAGCCGATCCGAGGAAGATGATTTCAAGCCGAGCCGAATCGAGCCGCCATCGGTTCGGCTCGGCTTAGGTACATCACTAGTTGACACGGAACTGGTGTTAATCACAACAACATAATTTTAGTAATGCACAATGTGAGACAAGGACAGTTACATGGACGGCAAGTGGACAGCAATGCCACTGCCATTGCAATCTCAGACCAATCACGAACTGCTTCTGGACACACTGGTCAGGGCAATCGCTTGTATGGCAAGAGCTTCCATGAAGGGCATGAGCTCCTCCACTCCAACAGCCACTTGGGCATATGTTCCTTTATCCGCACCCAAGGATCTCTCTGTTGCCAATTCACTTGCTACTGCAAGCGCACTCAAATTTATAAATAAGTTTAGAATGGACAGAAGCAGGAAGTTTATCCTAGGCGAACTGCCGGAAGATGAAAGGTCGAAAATGTATCAGCCAGCTTCACTACCACGACGCACAAGAACAGCCCGAATAGAACGCTTTTCAAACTGAGCTGTTCTATCACTAATAAAAGGAAACTTCATATGAACAATCTTTCCCTCAGGACCAAGCACAGGGAGAGGCCTCTCCTCGAGCACAGTCAAATACATATCAATTAAAAATATAGGATAGCTTTTATCGTCTCAAGGCGTGCATATGATGATCAATAGTATCAGGAGAGCAAGTGCGATAACTACGACTCACAAGTGACTTAGTCACAAGGCTGTCATTGAAAGGTAATACATCTTCATCCACAGTATGTGCTAATACATACGAGTAGACGTCCATGTGCCGCAAAGCACAGATACATCTCATATATCCAGGATAACAAATTATAGATATATCAAGGAAAACTACCTTATTTTCCTCACCGATGCTATATTTTCCAAAAGAAAATGTAGAACTGCTTTCAAATGACAAAGATGCTTTACATCAGATAGAGTGCTTTATTGTCATGCTTTAAGACAATGGTGGGCAACGCGTGTCCCGCCATCGATTCTCATATCCAAAGTGACCGGCGGACATTATTTGAATCGGTGATGTCAAAGTGGCCCACTCCGACTTTGACCTTTATTAAAAGGTACTTCTAAGCTTGAGGTTGAGCTTTTTTAGAATTTGCGTTATTGTGAGCTGAACATGGTTTTTAGCATTCGAATGAATATGCTCTCATTATGAAGGTAAAAGACATAGCCATCAACTAAGTCACATGTTGTCCCATGCCTTGTACAGAATATCTCACAACGTAATAAACAACGTTGTAATTAGCCAATAAATACATAAAGTAGGCTGAGCATGAAGATATGTGATCTTTATCAGCCAGCTGTACTTTCAAGTATTCCTCCTGGATTCTATTTATATACTGCACTACTTTTGTACTAGAATAGCATCATCATTCGAGTGTCGTTAGCGGAGACTACGTGGTTTTCGAAAGCCGTTTATGTTTGGGTGACATAGGCCTATGTACACTTATTATAGGTGCATGTAGTTTAACCAGTTTTTATTTATGTTCTTTTACATTGTACGGCATGTTGGAGGGTAGATGTACTATAGACAGTCATTTTACGATGAAATAATTAAGGCAATATTATTGTATTACCAATAAGGTCATAATACCATCATTCAATAACACAAAAACTTCCGCAATTAGTTCGGCCTATTCACATTTCATTAATATAGATTTTAGAATGCAAAATACAGTTCCTTAAGACAAAAACTTAGTTGGATACAATGCTGCTGCATACATTTACAAATACAATTATGCCATGTGCTACCACTATACATGGTACAACAGAATAACGCTCAAAAGTACTCAATAACGGACTTTTGAACATACCTATCTGTGTTTTAAAATTGGTGGCCCTCTATCCCAACTTGGTTGCCCACCACTGCTTTAAGAAAATAAAGCAAACAGACCTTCGGTCATCGTGCTTCATCCTCTTAAGTATTCGACATAATGCATGCTTTTGTGTAGCTTTCTATGTCTCCAGATTAATAATTCCCACAATCAGGTCGTTATATAGCACCATAATTACCTAGATATTTTACCTGAATAATTTGCCTACTTAGCACAGATATAGGTGATGATGACTAAGCATGATAGAATTAGAAAAATCAATTCTGGATTTCTGCCTTCAGGTTTGAAAAGTTCTCTAATGGACTTCCAATCGATCACTTTGCTTTTGCTGCGGTAATGAATGTCTGTTAGTGCGCTCATTAAGGGCAACCACTTTGTTGAACGATGCCAAGTTCGATTATTGTCATTCTTTGTATATGCTAAGTGCAGCTATAGTTCTACCGTGGATGATGCTTGTAGATAGAACTTTATGACAAAATGTCTCCTTAACTGCACAACAATTTATAGTCAGATATATTAATTACATGCCACGTTCCAGTCATAATCAATCGGTATGGAGCTAGAGCGTTTCGTTGGATGATAAACAGAGCTTTTCCTCTTGTTGATTCCGTCATTATTACGTGGAGCGCGATCAACCAAATGCATTGCATTCCTTTACAAAATTTCGCTAGCCATCTCGCCTGCTTTTTCGACTGCAACCTGTCCATTGTTTATACATCTATCATAATCCGTCAAATATCATTTTGGTTGTGTTAAAATACATTAACCTTCTCCAATGTTGATCAGAATTCTGTGAAAATTAATCCGTTGACAACTATTGGCATCAAAATCCAGCATAACCATCTTGTCGATGTATTGACCTTCCACTTCAAATACGAGCTGCTGGAAGATACTACCTAATATTTTGCATACTTTTTTCTGATTAACGCACAATAGGAGTAGGCTTGCAAAATGAAGGCTTTTGAAGCAGTTGTGATGACCAATGCATTTGAAGATAAAGATAGTCGCCCAATTCATTAATCCAAAGCAAATGAAGGCTATTCAGATATTTGCGCATTCAATTAGGCTACCGCTTACTTTTGTTCATCCTTCATGAGACAAATAAAATCTTACATTTTTCTGTTCACCGACCGACTATTACTATTATGCTGCTTGTAAACTGACACATCCTTCGGTGCTACTAGAAGTGGCATGCTTTCTATCTCCAGAAGTTAGAATCTCGATAATCATGTGAAATTTACCATAGTATGGTAACCTTTCATGTTTCATAATGGAAAAATGCTAATCAGAACTTTCTGAAATATCAAGATACAGACTTCAAGATATCCGTGTCTAGAGGTCGGGAACGAAAATTCCGGGCCTTGGTTGACGGTCGAAGCCGAAAACTCCGACCCGGTTCCCACCCTGTGAGAGCTCTTCCACCCAGGAGCGGCGAAAAAATACCATCTATACATAATGATACATGTAGGTTAAAATAACTTTTTTTTACCAACATTTATCATCTTAACATGAAAACTGAATTTTTGGAAGAACTAAGTTTTTTTCATCATCGTAATGATAGAAAAAGTGTAAATTTAAATTAGTACAGCAAACAGTGCCTATGCAAAAATCTTTAAAATTTCATCAAAAATTGGAATTTTGCGTCCCGATCAGCCGCTTTTTATTGAGCATAAGCAAAAATCTTCCGAGGTTCACTAATCGGCAAATAATCGGTCGATTGCCGATTATCGCTCTCGCGTGTCAATAATTGACCGATTAATCGGTGCACCCCTAATTGAAACCATATTCACCGTTAATAACACTTGAAAAACACTTTCATCAAATGCTTTGAACTTCCTAGCAACACTAAATTGATTTGCCTAATTTGACGTTCTTTACGATTTTCGGTCATTTTTCTCCTGATTTTCAGATGCACCGTAATGCATTGGGTCACTTGACTGACCTTTCTGTACAACCTTTACGCTGGATACACAAATATGACAATATGCAGCCTTATCGTTAAGAAACTTAATATCGTCGTCTCTCGCTAAATCAAGTTGTCAGAGCCACTTCCAACGGTAGAGTAGTCCCCCAAACTAAGAATGAATTTGAAGATTAGTCTCAATATTTGAATGACCAATATTATTATGAAAGACATGCGTTTTCACAAAACTTCAAGACCATTGTACAATAATGCATAGTTCAGAAAATGATCGTAAAAACGGCATAGAATGTAGAAGTCATTCACGTGAGAAAAGAGTCTTTGCAGCGACTTTGAAGAGACTTAGAGCTCCCTGAGAGGTGACGGAGGACGGAATGTAGTTCCACGCTTGTGAGGCTTTTACGGAGAAGAGCCTATTGACGATCGTTTTTAGACGTGTTCTTGGCACAAGTGAATTCGTAGAAGTGGATATGAGACAAGAGCGATGTAAAAGTGAGCTGAAAGGAACAAGCAGCTCACTGAGGTATACCTAGGAGCAATACCATGTATTTGAATGCTAAGGTGACGAGACGTAGATCGAATGAGGATCTTATTGACAACCATATCTCTCAAGATCTTCAATGCTGGTGTGATATGAGCGTGTCGAGGGAGACCGAAAATCAGGCGAGCTGAGGCACTTTCCACCGCTTGAAGGCGGTCAATTCTGTAGTCCGGCAGACCACAAAGAACGGAAATGCAGTACTCAAGCATTGTGAAGGCGATGGAAGTCACAAGATGAATTGTCAGAGAGCGCGTTATAAAGTGACGAATGGATTAAATTTGTCGAAGAATTCCAAAGCACGATGATGTAGTTGTGGAAACATAGGATGCGAATGAGAAAGTGGAATCAATTATGACACCACAACAGCGAATGGACGAAGTGGTCGGCGATGAGGATTGGTTCTTGGTGACGCTCGTCGAGGTTTTGTCTCGTGGCACACATCCTTTGCGTGTTGAGGCGCAGTTTATTTGACTTGAGCCGAGAGTCGATCTCGTTTACACAGCACAGAAGACTGTAAATTTGGATGTATCAGTCGGACCACACGATCCATTGACCTGAATATCATCCGCGAAAACGCGAGCCTTCAGACCAAAACCTTGAACAAGTTGAATGATGTCTATAGTGCATAATATAAAAAGAATAGGCCCTAGTACTGACCCTAGTGATTAGTTATTGAGTGGTGTCACATGAATTATCAATGATAGACTGATGACGTTCAGGATATCAATCGTCGGCAATTTGTTTCATTCCAAATGATGAAATAATGAATAAAAATAATATCATACAAATCATGTACAGACAGCCTTTATTCTTTATTTATCTCTTTATTATTTACCTTAATTCTAATTCAAACTAATTACCAAAATATTGGAAAAGGGAAATGTATTTAATATCCAGGAAAAACTTAAACTTTATATTCTAATTTTTTCTTAATAAGTCTCCAGACATTAACAGACATGCGAATTCAATGAAACAATGTACACATTAAGACGATGGTAGTCAAAGCAAATATTTATTGAGCATTATCCATGAGAAAATCAAATATCCCGCATTTGGTGCAAATCGCAATGTACAGATATTACATAACAATGTAAATTCTATTGCTTTAGTTACTTCTTTATCACAGATCAAAGTAAAATGGCAAGAACCCGCCTTGGAATAAATGTTTTGGTTGTTAGAGTTATCTTATGACTTCCATCGTATACGGGACTCAGCACACGGAAATTAATAATCCTTTGATGATCATAAGAAGCGCATTTTATATGAATATGACAATCAATATTGATTGCATGCAGAATTTTCCGCCGAAATAGCATTATATTAAAGTAAAATCCCTGTTACTATCATCTGATATGGCCTGAGTACGCGAAAATTTATGAGCTTTTCATAAGGACATGTAAATGGGAGGGATTTTTTGTTTTATTCATACTGATTGCAAGTTTTTAACTTTTTATTATTTCATTTATTTGTTCATGCATTTACTGAGATGCAACCGGAAGTAAGTAGAGCCCGCGTAGAACTACCAATTACTTTACTTCATTTCTCACACAGTTATGAATGGACAGTTAAGAATTCATGGCATACGATTATCATACGTTATATTATCACTTTCTGAATACGGATTCAGAATTTTTAGTGACTAGATTGCAATCAAATTCTATAAAACCTAGATGTAAATGAAGTATTCCAATGTACCTTGCTTTTAACGAAACAAAAACCCCTTCACATTATCCGCTATCCCTTCGGAACCGTCTCATCAAGGAATGATTTTTGATTTGGCGGAGGGGGGGGCAAATATGACGCAATACCACACGAGGATTGATCTCGCGGTTAAGGGAGGGATAAGAGCATTGGTGCGATGCTGACCTTAAATCGTGGAGCAAACTCACGTGAACCGCTAAAGGGACCATAATAGATTTTTTAACAACCATGACAACTCTCGATGCTAAGGTCAAGGCAGTGTTTTGAAAGTTGGGTGTTGATTCTGTGCAGTTTCCTATCTAGTATTTGGGCAGTATATATAAAATAATCACGTCACAATGAATACATAGCAGTGTTGCCACTCTTGAAAATGGAAAAAATACAGACCTGCCAACCTTGAAACATGAAAATCCGGGACAAATTTTATTACCTAACTACCCGCGTATAGGACGATACCATGTATAGGACGCAGTGGATATTTGACCCCAAAAGCGATGGAAAGACTGTGTGCCTGTGTATAGGACGCATCCTCATTTTAATCCTTAATTTCCATTATTTTTTATAGAAACGGTATCATTAAGTTAAGTCATCTCCATTCAATTGCTACGATCGCAGTGTGTGCTGATTCATGACTCACTCATCCTGTCAGTCAAAAATATTGACATATTGATAAATATTGACAAATATTGCAAGAATGATTATGCATAATTGACGTTTACAAGTCAACAGTATGGTCTCAAGTCTCTTCAACAGAAAGATCAGTCTGAAAGCAAGATCATAAGATGCATCCCACTTTATTAACAGCATTCGTCGCAAAAACTGGAATGCAAATTTGGAAAACACTTACTACCTTTTTAAACTCAATAGAAGGAAATACATCCGGGCTACATAATGATTAATAAAAGACATCAGCGTGAAAGGACAATGCCACTAAGAAATCCACAAACTTCATCATGCATGTTTCCTTATCTTAGGATTGCGCGCGCAGCGCAAATTTTTGAAATATGCGTTCTTAAACGATCTAGAATTCATCTTAGGTCAATAAATTCAGAATCCGGGACAGCATTTTAACTTTTCCGGGACATCCGGGACAGCTCCAAAATCCGGGACTGTCCCGGAAAATCCGGGACAGTTGGCAGGTCTGAAAATATCTTCGCCACAAAAAATATCCGCGATATGAAATACACTTAAAACAGATCCAGAAATCTTGCAGAATGCATTTAAGCCACTGCATGCGCGTACCCCAGCACAGTACATTCTGGATAATCAAGACTTTTAGCATTCAACCCCGATTACACGATGCAAAATTTAGTGATGAGTCCCATATAAATCAATGCATGAGCGCACCTACCCGATTTCTAGTCTCTAGACATGAAGAGACTCAATTGAAGGGGTCAGTTAATAAGGGGGGGGCGGGATGCCACTTATGTTCGAAAACGGATAGATAGTTGACGAGAGCAAGGCCTGAAAGGTTTTGCGGTAGCGCACGAGATAGTAGAGTAACTTATAAATACTAGACGGGCTGCCTCCGAGAATCAGTGTTGTTTGAGTTACTGTTGGAATTAACAGGATCATGGCGCCCTGAACAGAGAGGAGTAGGCGTTCAGGGAAGAATAGGAGGCGGGATGCGAGTCATTGTCAGAGTCAGGTTCACTGTCACAGGATCGGGATGCAGTCCGCCGCTGTCCCAGAGAATCTGAAGGTCCATTTGTACTTCATCAGGTTGCGGCAATGCATCATATCCTCGGCCCGGTTGATCCTGTTGTTCGGGCTCGGTGTCTGCTTCAGAGCATGTCTCGGAGAAACTGATGTTTTGCTGAAAGCAGCTGAAGGGGTCCGACTCCAGGATTGGGTAATTGGCTTGTCTCTCAATCTCGAGCCGGAGATCACGGTCGATAAGACCTGCTTCCTAGGGATCCACCTTGGATTCGAGTCGCCTAAGCAGTACCGCGAGTCGCTCAATTCTCTGTCTCTACGTTCCTTGTGATGTAAGCTCAGGAGGAGTCGGACGGTCGTCCATTAAAGAAACTGCATGACGCTTCGACATTCCGGGGCCACGTCGCAGCTTATCAAATTCAGTTACAAGCACACATGCACGTATTTTCAAGATAGTCAGGAATTTCGTCCTAACCGCAACAAAGTCACGATCGATAAAGTCTTCAAAAATACACATGGTTGGGCTAGTTAAGAGATTTCCAGCACCATTGTTGATGATGAGAAAAAAAGGCAAAATAAGTGAGCAGAGCTAGTATTCTATCACAAGGCTTATGACCGCCAACGGGGATTTCTCATTTTTCGCAAATGGAAAAATAGAAAAAATAATTCTCGCTCCCTCTTTCGTTTATGCCGTCAAGTAAGTTTTGAAAAAACAATTCTTTGTGCGTGGACGATTTGGGTCCAGACTTTTTATCGACACTTTAAAAGCCCAAGAGATATATGCACACTGATTGTATACAAATTGGTAAAGTGATCATTTAGAGACCTACGTCTTGCTCGGTTGCGAACAATCAAAAAACTTGTCGTTCACGATAACGATTCAATTTCGGACGAGATTGAATCAATCTAGCTTCACACAACGCGGTGTCAACAAAACTTCCAGCACACTTTAAAACATGGTTGCACAACTTGCTTTCGCTGGGGGCCAATTTTTTTGAGGAAAATATTGGCGGGCCACCTTCGTTTTTCATTTTATATTAGTGCAATTTTGCAAGTAGCATGTATACTTTGGAATACAGTTGTCGTTAATCCTAACTTCAATTTCATTCATAAATTATTTGCAAATTATTTAAGTTTAGGACAATATAGTTTCGAGTTAAGAGTCAACAGGATGCAAGTTTCCAAAATCAGTTGTGCGTAATCCTTATATAATTATAGATCTCCATTATCAATATTGTCTTCATAAAAGAATTTCCTGTACGATGATTTTTTTCAAAATTCGCAGGCAACATAAATATCATTAACTGTCGTGTAACATATAGTAGGCCCACCATGATCGAATGAAAAATACATTACCGGTTGATGAAATACATCACATGAATAGGCATACTGAATGTATTTTCTATACGGAGATTGTAACTATGAGTCAACGTGAAGCCAGTGTGATTGATATATGTGCTAGGCCCCTTCGTTCGAGTTTATGAACGAAAACACTAACACTAACGCGTTTACCTCATGCCTGATGAGACAGGATCAGCTTCTGGTTGTCGACATAATCGAAGAAGAGCACCCCTCTATTTTGTCTCATAGTAAAGAACAAGCAATGCACACAGAGAAGTGGATGTAGGTGATCATGACTAGGTAGAGTATCTATTTGAAACCTTAACAGTAATGTTCACAGTTATCTGATGAAATTTGGGAAGTTGGACCTTGGATTTTATATTTCCTGAACACTAGACCTTGGCCTACTTTATCCACAAATATTCTAGTAGATGCGTTCCTATATTAGCCTCGCGGGCCACAAAGTATCCTCGGCTTTAAAGCCCGCGGTCCATATCCTGTGCACCTCTGCTTTAATCTTGACCTGAAAGTCGTCAAGCGATTCGAACTGCAATCACAATCGCTCCAAACATGCACCCTCAACGCACTTTAATCATCACGATTAATAAAACTGCGATTATGCTCTTTGTATCTGTCTTGAAAGTCCGAGATGTCTTACCGATATAATTGCTTTTACGTACTTTACAAATGAATTCATATACGATATTCTTAACATTTAAATTGAAGCTATGTGCTAAATAACAATCCCCCTGAGACTCATAGCATCTACGACTAATACATCTACTAAATAAATAATAGATTGAATAGATAGATTGATTGATTGAATAGATAGATTTGAAGTCAAATTTTAAATGAACTGGCAAAGGTCGTACCGGCTCATTTGAACAGCACTTTTGATTTGAACACTAGCATTTCTTGTGATGATAATTTTGTCTCCATCTCGTTGGATGTGGTCTGTATGTACCCGAGTATCCAGATTGATAATGCTCTTGAAGTCATCGATAACTTTGCCATAGGATATTGGCAGGATATCAATAACATGGGTGTGACTATTTAGGAAATTATCAATTGTGTTTGGTTTTTCTGTGCGATTATTTCATCTAAAAATATATCTCCGAAATTTTCACAGTATCTCCGTGGAGGTGGCAACACTGACATAGTGTCATGACACGTGTATGTTCGACATCATACCCGCTTCTTTGGTGCTTACAGACAGCATGTGTCATATGCAAATATGTTATTCTGCCTGAAAGATGTCTGAGCTTCGCTTTCCAGAGAAAAGTTCACCTAGGGTAGGCCAACATACTGCGCAATTCTTAATCAATATCCCACTTAGTGCATCACATGTGGTCACTTGCAAATCATTGAGTCGACATCTGTTGAATATCAGTTAACAAAGATATCGGATGGATCAGGATGGACTCACCCATCATCTCATTTTCGACAGATAGTATCTACACAAGTTGTAATCAATAAAGAAGACACGTGTAGCTGTATAATACCAAATCAAATTCTTTGCTGCCTGGAGGATGAAGTAGAAGCGCATGCTGAGTAGTAAGGAATCCTCCCAACTGCGCACAGCGCCCCCCCCCATCTGGAGCGCGAGTTGGGTTGTTGTGGTTCTGGGTCGACCGGCCGGGTGTGTCGTGGTCGACCGTCCTTGTTGGTCTTGGGCGGCGGTCTGTGTTTTTGGTGTGTAGGATTGGTTGTAGGGTTGTTTTGTGTTTAGATTTGGTTTCCTGATGAAATTCTGCGTCATGTTGTGTTTCTTGGGTGTAGGTGTGGTCTAGGTGTGTTTTTGAGTGAGAAAATGGCTGTAGCGGCGAAACGAAGCCTCGTACGTGAAAATGGACGGCGGATTTGGACTTGTTTCCAAAGTCGTAGGCCAAAGAACAAAGAACTTCGACCCCCTCTCGGCAGCGTTTCTTCCAACTTTGGTTTTAGAGATCGTAGAGAGTCGTGCAATAGCTCGTTTGAAAGCTAAGAGTGCCACAAATTCATTGGAAAACACAGTTTGGCCCTACCTTCCTTTGCTGAGGCTTGAGAGTGATATTGAGACTTTTGGTCATGTTAGAGAGCCGTCAGAGTGTTTTTGTGTGAGAAAGTGGCTGTAGCGGCGAAACGAAGCCTCGTACGTGAAAATGGACGGCGGATTTGGACCTTTTGGCCAATTTTAGGGCTAGGGGACTTGTTTTCAAAGTCGTAGGCCAAAGGTGTAGGTGTGTTCTAGGTGTTTTTGAGTGAGAAAATGGCTGTAGCGGCGAAACGAAGCCTCGTACGTGAAAATGGACGGTGGATTTGGACTTTTTGGCCAATTTTGGGGCTAGAGGACTTGTTTCAATAGTCGTAGGCCAAAGAACGAATAACTTCGACCCCCTCTCGGCAGCGTTTCTTCCAACTTTGGTTCTAGAGATCGTAGAAAGTCGTGCAATAGCTCGTTTGAAAGCTAAGAGTGCCACAAATTCATTGGAAAGCACAGTTTGGTCCTACCTTCCTTTGCTGAGGCTTGAGAGTGACATTGAGACTTTTGGTCATGTTAGAGAGCCATCAGAGGTTGCGTTTTGTGTTTTGGGCTCCAGCGGGCGAACGAAGCATCGGACGATAAAACTGAGACCAGATTTGGATTCAGCGTCAAATTTTGGATAACCAATGTCTAACCCCCTCCCCTCTTATCGATTGCATATTCGCAGGATATATAAGTACGAGTTGTCTAACGAGTCTCACTAAGTTGAGAAACTGACTACAAGTAAGTCGTTCCTCTTGAGGGCCGATATCGGACTTCTGACTTTTCATTGCTGATATCAGCGAAGAAGTCAGACTTATAGGTTAGTCAGTATAGCATGACTGACTATTTGATGGTAGTAGGCCAAAATCTTCAAACGGCTATAACTTTGCTACTACAAGTCCTTTAGACTTGATTCAAAAAACGTTTGACAGCTCATGATGTGCTGTAGGTGACAGACCACTTATAAACGTTTTATGAGTAGTACTAAAATACTGAAAAATTCAAATTCGTATTTAATGATGATGACTAAAGTTTTTGAATAAAAAGCAGTCGTTTATGAGTCTCTGCGACTTGGGACGTTTCCTCTTGTAAATAACTCCACCGGTTTTCATGTCAAAATCGGGGCCCGGATACAAACACAGTGACATGACGCACGCTCTGTCCGCCCGAGGTTGGATTTTTGGGTCGAGGCCTTGGAGCTGGGATAACATCCCCTCTGAGTAATGCCTGTAACGGATTCAAGAGCCTAACGCCTAGACGACTGCTATCAAATGTTTTTGGACTTAGTCTTTCAATGCATATCAGCAAGTAGTATCCTATAAACACTTGCTATCAAATTTTTACTCTATCTTTACAGAATCGTCACTATGACCAAGATGATTAATGCGCGCATGCTCATCGGCAAGTGTAGCTGCGGCCGTATTGCCAGAGGCAGCGAGTTAAAGAAACACATCAAAGAGGGGACGGTGGGCGAGCATGTGAGGAAAGCGTTGTTGAGGGTGTGTGTGCATCATAAGGTAGTATGTGAGGATGGGAGTGATGTGGAGTTTATTAGGAACCATAGCCAGTGCCCTAGTGGCAATATTAGTATGCAGGGGTCTAAGTCGTGGTTTGAGGGAGTTTTGTTAGATATGGAAGAGGTAAGAGTGGCAGTGGCGGTGGGGTGGGGAAGAAAGGTGTTACCAAGGCGACTGATGAGGGTTTGAGTGAGGAAGAAGTGGAGTTGAGAGGGGACATCAAGAAGCCAGATGTTGATGTTGATTTGGATGACGTGTTGGAGGATTTGTTTGGGAACATTGGTGATCTTGAGGAGAAGGGGAAGGATGAGGGAAAGGAAGTGGGTAAGCCGTTGGCGGCATCATCGCCTCGGAGGGAGGAAGGGAACACGAGGGATGAATATGTGAGGATGAAGGATCGATTGAGGGCGGTTGAGGAGAAGAATAAAGTATTAGTGATGCGGAATGAGAAGTTGACTGCAAAGGCTGAAGGGTATAAGGTGACGAGAGAAGAGTTGGAAAGTATGAGGCAGAAGGAGAAAGAGTGGATGGTGGAAAGGAAATGAGCTGATGAAGAAAGCAAGTTTGGTGAGTAGTCTGCAGGCGAATTTGTTGAGAAAGGATGATGAGATAGATCGGATGCGAAGCGTGGTGAAGGAAACAGAGGAAGTGAAGGGTGTGAACAAGAGGTTGGTGGCTGAAGTGGAGCGATTGCATGAGCGTGAGAAGTGTAGAAAAAGAAGAGTGTATGAAGTCCATCTTCCCCTCTTCGAAAATGTGTGACGTACCGACAATAACAAGCGACCCCAATCAGACGCAGCAATGCTACGAGAGCGACGGAGTCCGATGTCTCCACATGAACATGGAAGACACCGGCGAGCTGGAGGACTTCGTCGTCCGAAAAGTCCGGAAGAAAGTGCCCAGCAAGTTACTTCAACATGATCATTTCCTTACCGCATCTAATCTCCTATTATTTTCCTTACAGAGTTTTTACATCAGCAGTCGGATCGCTTCTGATCCCGAGAAAGCCCCAAACGGCTCTTTTAAGAGTCACATGGAGCAGGAGTGATAGTACCTCCTCGTGGTTTGCTCTGGACAGACTTCGGTCTGACTGAATCTATCACATAATTAGAAAGACTGAGTCATGTCTTTGTATCAGAGGGGTATATAAACCATTGCCTCTCATTTTCATTCTATACTCCATCATGAAAACACCTAAGACGACAGTCAGTTCGCCTGACAAGCCTCGGCTTAGACCGAGAAATTTATTTATTGAGATTCTAGAGATGGAAGAGCGAGAGCGAGTCTATAGCAGTCTTGCTCGAATTGGCTCATCAACAACTCACGATGATGCCAATTCAACAGAGTGGGGGTATACACCGCCCTCTAACAGTCAGCTTATAGTAGAGGAGGTCGATGCCGCTGACAGAGAGATTACAAGTCTTTCTCAGCGGAATCGTCCAAACCTAAGTGTATTCATATCCCGAGAACAAACCAAAATCTTTTTAAAGACCAACATGGGGCAAAATATGATAGTACCTCCACGTGGTTTGCCCTGGACAGACTTCGGTCTGACTGAATCTATCATACAAATAAAAAATAAAATCACAAAGTTGCATCTGCTATCGGTCAACTTAAACGTTGCATGTTAAGGAGGATTTCGGTATAATTCTTCCTGTTGGTGGGAGATCTCCCTTGAGACAGCGGATGATATCGTAGTGATAAGTGTGGCAAGGGAGTGTGTCATATTTTAGACCGAAACCTCTGGGGCAACTCATGTTGGGCATTTGACACAGTTCTCAACGTAGCACTTTGAACGTGAATCGGTTGAGTCTTAGCTATCTGCCACAGGTTACTTTTCAAATTCTCCATTGCGAATTTTATCTGAGAATGAGCCATGAGTTCTTTTAAGAACTGCCTCTATCATTGAGGCTAAATGATGAAGGGATGAAATGGGAGGTCACTCTTACGCCACACGTATACAAAATCACTTTCTATCTTCTCTAATGGTGCGATCTCTTTTGATAGAAAAGTAGACCGATAATAAATGTGTTAACTAACCCCATATCTAAATTCCTCCATTTATTTCCATTTCTAGATAAATACATTGCAAAACAAAGACATGTAGTATGTAGGTTTATTTACAATTAAAGCAGATATACTTTATAGCGAGGAAAAGTCAAGTGGAAGAACCTTTAAGTCATTGTAGACTTTGTAGCACCTTGGACGTTTTGGGGCATCGGGCGCTCTTCTCACGCGCGTTGTTTTTGGTGTGAAATCACCATTACTCCACACAACTTGCACAATCTTGCCTTTATCACAAGTCTCCTTCTGATCGCAGTCTTCATTCCACTCGTCGACCACTTCAAAGATTTTGTTGAAGATCTCTAAGGCGGGAGATGTACCTTCCATCATGACAAAGATGAGAATGAGAAGTTTTTCAATTTTCTGACTTCAATATGTTTTTCAACAATGAATTCCTCAACAACCAATCAGAATGATTCTAATTTAGATGAAGACTACATCAGTCGGAAGATTGTAGCACTCTTATTCACATTATACGAACTAGCACGCCAAGATGCCAAACTCAGAAACACCATGTAATTTTGTGGTCGTCAATGAGTGGTGTGATGAAGACAAGTGTGATCAGAAGGAGACTTGCGAAAAAGGCAAGACTGTAAGAAGTGTCTGGATAGATGAAGAGTGGACACCGAAAACAACGCGCGTGAGAATAGCGCCAGATGCCCCTAAACGTCCAAGGTGCTACAAAGTCTGTAATGACTTAAAGGTTCTTCCACTTGAATTTTCCTCGCTATAAAGTATGTGCTTTAATTGCAAATAAATCTATAGAACTACATGTCTCTGTTTTTGATATTCAATCACTTTATCATTTATCCTCAGTGATAGAGGTACTACTTAGGAAAAATGATTGTATCCATCATCAACTGGTATGATTTATACTGAGCTCTCAAATGATCAGATTTTCACTATGATGTTAATGATTATGTATGCTAGATTACCCAGAAATAAGTGAAAACAGACCGATGAAGCAAATAAACATTTATTAAGAAATTCACAATTAATTCAAAAGTTACTCGAAAGTCAAATTGTCCCATAAATTCTCACAACCATTGCAGTTGCACTTCAACTGCCTTAATCGTTCCTCTGCCGCGACCAACACACCATACATAGATGTAATTCCATTCTACTTCATTATGGGGTTGGGATGATGGACTGTACCATCTCCGTATATCATGGAGAAGGCTAATGTCAGTTTCCGTTTTTACATCTTCCTAATTGTAGAGCAGGTATTTCCGTCGCACATAAATCATTTCTAACTCTTCTTGCTCCGTTAAATCTGGTAATTGCAAATTTGGAATATCATCCAGCCTTCTCTGCTTCTCCACCGCTGCCTTTTTCGGAGCGTGAGGGCAAGTTGGCATGCTTGATGCAGACACTGGTGATTCATGCGAGAGAGTTGATGGTGAATCCATGACTTTGAAATGTATGCCATAAAATTGATTTCTTAGTCCTTAAGTATAAGCAAGCAACCAATCAAAATGAGTTGCCAATGAATGTTGAGTATGGGAGTATATAAAAGGGAAAAATAGACTAGATTTCTTTCCATATTTGAGATATATCAACACCAAGTGAGCTTTTCTCTCGACTCAAATATAATCTAACGTTGCTGACGTATCCTATTTTGGTTTGAGTCAACTACTACACTCTGACTATCAAAGTATCAGATTTTGACTTGATTTCGTTGAAATGTTTTCGTTGAATGAGGATTTCATCACTCATCTCCCTTAAACGTTAGGTTAATAGCATCTTTCTCAATTTCAGGCATCTACTTCATCATCAAAGCGCTCCCTTCTCGAAGAAGCTTTACAACTGTTGAGTGAAGGTAGGTTGTAAAAATAAACTATGACTTCAATAGAGATGACAGAATGATTTCTCCTCCAGATGATGACAGTTCCAACTCAAGTGCGCAGTCACGAGAAGCATCCAAAACATGTGCTGATTGTGGGCATATCTTTACGAGGAAGCGCGATCTCACCCGACACATCCGACAACGTGTGTGTCAACCCAAACCATCATCAATCTCCCGAGGTGAGGATGATTCTATTCAACATTTCTCCTTTACTTGTGACTTTTGTTTTCAATCTTTTGAAACAGGTTTTGAATTATCTTCACATAGACTTCACCACGCTCACACAAATGATAGTTATAGCAACAGCACCTCCTCTATTCGACTAACTGAACTATCGCTCAATAATGTAGTGAGCAATTACCGTATGTAATCCTCAGAAACTATTGCTGATTTTCCGGAGTGGTCCCATCAAAATTCAACATTGATAGATGCACTCGTTCATAATTTAGAGCAGTTTAGAATAAAAGCGCTCATCTACCTCATATGTAAAAGTTAATATGTTAATGTTAAAGTTGATTATCATACTGGTGAAATAGCACAGAGGTTGGTGTTTTACATACCCTCCTCTCCTGCTACAGAGGTAGTCGATAAAGAAGCTTGGCTAAATTTTCACATCCAATGACTAAAATCAAATATTGATGAATTTAACGAGCGCGATAGTGGTCTAATTTTTGATGGCATAGATTCTGCCAAGTTTAAAATTACTCTATTAGAAAATTACCGTGGTCGAGGCTCCTTCAATGTTCCAAAAGCGTTAAGAGCTAAGAAAGCAGTCATTTCTGTTGATTGTGAATCACAGTGTTTTAAGTATGCGGTATTTTCTATTCTCCACTATCATGAAGTACAGAACAACCGTTTCCGTAGAAGCAAATATCATGAATGGGAGAATGAAATGAAGTTTGATGACTGCAATAGCGAAGACATGAAGTTTAAAGATAGAGAAATTTGAAAAATTAAATGAAATTAAAGTAGTAAATTAAAGTAGCAGTAGAAACTGGCAAGAGGGGCTTAAGGGTGTGCGCTACAACAACCGTTCATCAACTTATGATCGGGTAGTCAATCTCCTGCTAGTATATCAAAATGATAGTGAAAATTGTCATTACTGTGGTATTCCTAAAATGACTCGACTATATTCCCACTTAACATCTAGAAGAGGAGAGTATTTCATGTGACCGTTGTATGCGCCCCTTCTGGTCAAAAGATAAATTAGAAACACATTATGAATGGTGTAAGCGAGGTATACTGCAAATAGAATGCATGCCCAAAGATAAAGAGTTTTCATATAGAGAGAAAGGTGATGAATTAAGTCCTCTTCGTGTCATCTATGCTGACATCGAATGCTATATTGATGATAACACCCATAAAGCGGCAGCCATATCATGTTATGAGGTATGGCATGATTACTTCAAAAATAAAAATAATAAAATGCACGTCTGGCAAGGTGCATAAATTCTTACAATTCCTCGAAAGCGCTCCAACGCAGATCATTGAATATGTCAGCAGATGATCAAGTACAATTTGAAAGTTGTAAAGTCTGCCAAAATGTAATAAAACGTTTGATGAAGATAAAATCAAGTGCGCGACCATGATCACATCACTGGTAAATTTAGAAACGCGCTATGTACAAGATGTAATTTTTCACTGAGACTGAAACGGCGTACTCTACCCGTTATTTTTCATAACTTCTACGGTTATGACAGTCATATGATAATATATGGGGGGTTAGGAAAAATGAAAGAGTGGAAGTTAAGTGTAATAGCTCAAACGAGAGACAAGTTCATGGCCATGACAGCAAAAGTAGCAGTTGACAAAACTAAAGAAAATAAGACAGTCTATTTTGATATAAAATTTTTAGATTCCTATCAATTAATGGCTTCATCACTAGCATCTCTCGTTAAAAATCTTAAGTCTCTTCCACTAACTCAAAATTTGAAGAAACAATATCCTAACTTGACGGATGAAGTCATCACACGCAAAGGAGTGTTTCCATATGCACACTTTTATAACATTTCTAAACTTAGTGAGAAACTTCCATCAATAGACAAATTTAAAAATGATTTGACTGGTGTAGAATGCAAGGTAGAAGATTACAATCATGCTCAAGTTGCATGGACAAAATTTGACTGTCAAACGTTTAGCGATTATATGATCACCTATCTAAAATTAGATGTATTTTTTCTGGCTGATGTATTTCAGGTGTTTCCACGAGTGGCATTAGAAGAAGATAAATTAGATCCTGTTCACTTTGTCAGTCTTCCAGCCATGTCATTCCAGTCTGCTTTTAAAATGACTGGAGAGACCATTCATCTCTTACAAGATCCAGAGATGTATAATTTATTTGAACGAGGAATTCACGGTGGTCTCACATTTGTAAATAGGCATCAAATAAAATCAAAAATAGTAGATGATGATCAGATTCATCTTAAGTACTATGACCAGAATAATTTATAAGGTAGTTCACTGTCCAAACCTCTATCTCACTCTGAGTTTAGCTGGTTAGGTGATAACAAAATTGAGCATTTCTCCAACCCTTCAAACATACTAGCTATTCCAGATGAAGGTGATTGGGGATATTATTTTGAGATAGATCTTATCTATCCAAATAGTATTAAGAATAAACTGTGGATTTTCCACTTGCACCCGAATCAGGCGAAGTGACTGAAGTTATGTTTTCGAAATTTATGAAACAATTTCATAAAGATTTAGAAGGGAGCGGACAGCCTAAGTATAAGCCTTACCGTAAACTCTTGCTTACTCAATTTGATAAAGAAATTATTTAGTCCACTTCTCTATCTTAAAATTTTATTTAGAAATGGGGATGATTTCAAAAACAGTTCACCGCATTATCAAATTTAGACAGAAAGCCTTTCTGAAACCTTACATTGATCGTAACAGCCAGAAACGTGCACTAGCCCAAAATAATTTTGAAAAGGATTTCTATAAATATAAGAATAATAGTCTTTTCGGTAAGACGATGGAGGACGTTAGAATTGTATTAACTATAAACTTGTGAATCATAATGATAAATTTCAAAAGTAAGCGACATCACCTCTCTTTATTGATAGAGATATTATAGATGATGAGTTGGTTGGTGTCAAAATGATAAAATCAGAAGTAGAGTTGTGCAAGCCCATCTACATTGGACAAGCTGTGTCAGATTATTCCAAGCTTGAAATGTATCAACTCTTCTATAGAATATTAAAACCATGCCCTCTAATTAAAGACGTGCGTTTGCTGGGCGGTGATACCGACAGTTTCTTTTTAAGTATCGCTGCTCAGAAAGAGTTAAATTTCAATGAAGTAGGAAAATCTTTAGAAAAATATTTTGATACATCAAATTATCCTACAGATCACCCACTATACTCTACTAAAAATAAAGCAAAATTAGGATGCTTTAAAGATGAAATGGCAGGAAAGAAAATTAAGGAAATGATTCTTCTTCGTCCTAAAATATATTCTATGAAACCAAAAGACTCCAGTGACAGTATTAAGTGCGCAAAAGGCATATCTAAATCGATTGTTGTAAATATGAAACATAGGGTCTATAAGATGGCCTACATAAATAAGAACACAACGTTTGTCAACATGACCATCTTAAAATGAAAGACACGTGAGGTAAAAACTTATACATTTAGGAAGCGAGCACTTTCAGCGTGGGAGGATACAATATATCTCTTCCACATGGACATCCTGGCACAAACATATCACCACCCAAAAGAATTAAACTGACACTACTACATTCAGGTGATGTGTAAATAGATTCATTCCTAAATCAGTATTTTGATTTGTTTTTTGCTGACATTCATTGTTGCTTTATGTATCGCCTTAGATTGCACTTGTGAATATATGCCTACAGTCAGTTCATTCCCACCATATCTGTGGAAAGACTTTCCCACTTTGTCAACACTTCTTCAAAACACTTTTTCATACATATCTTTTTATTTCAATAAAATTTTACAATGACTTTACTTTGTTTTCCAAAACACTAAAGTTATGAAGGATTTAGCATCTTTCACATGGATGCACTCATGTAAACCATTTGTAATTTTGAATGAAATAGACGGGATAGTTTGTTTGATAACAGGATGGTAGAAAATAGGTTTAAACATCTTTTCAACGATTCCATAGGAAGCGTCTTTATCATGAATGAAATTACGTAAAATGTATTCTTTTTTCTCACCAACAGAAATAGGTGAAATCGGGTCACTTTGAATGTAGATATGTTGTTCATGTTTATCAAGTGTCATTAGCATTCCTACACCAATCATGTATGAAGTAGCAAATTTATCTTGTAGCAATGAAAAGCCAATGAGTTTTTTCAAATTGTTACTCAATTGACATTGAATGTGATCACCCATCTTCATAACAGCACTTTGAATTTCAATTGAAAACGAAATGTGATGTGCCTTTGCATCATATCTACTTTTCAACACTTGCTTCAACTTATGTTGTATATATGGATTTATGACACGAATAAAGTTTTCAACTGTATTGTATGGACGCGGCATTGTATTGATACTGACTTTAGTTTCTTGATAAGATAGGTAAATTTTCTTGATGCGATCACCATAGATGTCCACCCACCATTCATCATTAACTGAATCAGCTTTAGTGTGATATTCATAAGAAGCATAAACCAAACCGCTTCCAATAATAGGCAATACGTCTTACAAAATGACGCAAGGTTGGAGAGAAATAAACTGTAAGTTTGTCATTATATTTCTGAATAACCAACTTATCTTTGTCCGGAATAATTTTCTCTCCATACTTCTTACCCACAGTCTCATTCCATCGTTTTACTAACTCAATAAGTGTCAAAGGCTTGACACCACGCTTTTTCAAAATGATGCGTTCTTCACATTCTACAACATCCTCATCAAATATTTTGAATTTATAATGAAATTTGTTTATTCGGTTTGAATAGATTTTTGTAACATTTGCAATAGCCATTGATGTCAGATGCACACTGTGTCCAAAACCGAGATGTGGATAGAATTCATTATCCAACCTCAATGTAAGACCATTAGTAAAAGAGTGAAAACGATAGAAGTGTCTCCCGTGCCATTCATAGATAGTAAACTCAAACTTTCTGACCCTTATTTTTCATAATAAAAGCATTGCCACTATTGAATGCCTTAATGATTTTATCTTCATCTGATCCATAATAATCTGATTCTAACTGATTCCATTCATTGTTCCACTTTCCATCTGATGTTAAATGGCATGGAAACTTGAATGCATTATTCATCGTTATTCCATCATGTGTGCGAGGAGTCAATACCATTTCTTCCAAATCATTCACATTCTGAATATTACTATCATAACAAATGCTGGAAACACCTACTTCCCATTCACCTTCTAGAAGTAATGGACGATTTAATTCTACTCGATAGTCTGATGGCTTATTATTAGGAAATTTATTCATAGAAGCATTACTGGGTAAGTAAATTAGAAACGAATCTTTATTTTCACTTTCCATATCATTCACATTGGAAACTTGTATTT
This sequence comes from Prostheceraeus crozeri, assembly GCA_907163375.1. Classification (NCBI taxonomy): domain Eukaryota; kingdom Metazoa; phylum Platyhelminthes; order Polycladida; family Euryleptidae; genus Prostheceraeus; species Prostheceraeus crozeri. The sequence continues at coordinate 149,445 of CAJQUW010007022.1, read as the reverse complement.
TCACACTTTTGCATTAATTCTTCATTCGAAAATGGAGTGTGATACTTGTCACAGCATCTTTATGAAAAGGAATCAACGCACCAGCATCGTCATAAATTGCAATATCAATTTGTGGTATATAGTTTCATTTCAAGTTTGTATAATGCACTTTCTGAAAAGTATGCTCAGATAGAGTACTATTGCTTTTTGGTTGGTAGGGTATCATTGCTAAAAGTGGAGCTTCAACATCTCCCACACGTACATCTTCACCAATATTGGAATATATCTGATAATAGTTAATACGACGCGGTAACGATATGCTCGCGCTAGCTTTTGTTACAGTACCACTTTTAAAAGTATTTTCATCAAATCGAAAAATGTCCATTAGGGTATTGTCCATAATCAGCTCAATATTTTTCCCACTTACACTAAGACAAAGAGCACCTTCTTTTTCAGAAAATGAAATATGCTGTTCATTGATCACTTCATTCAAACAATTTATAGCCAATTTCACTGAAGTGATAATGCAAGGTGTCAGCACTCTTGCTTTATATAAGATACCACCTAAAGGATATATACACTTTCTGTATAAAGATACGGACCCTTCTGCATCAAATTGATTTGAACTATTATGTCCCAGATAGCGCATATTAAATTTTCCATGAAGAGCGGCAGAACGATGTCGCAAGAACTGATGAAAATCTTCTGAACAAACCAATACTAGATCATCATCATTTAGTTTATTGATTACGATATTATTAGATCTTTGTTGTAAGTTAACGTTGCCACTTGTTCACCATCTACTCGAAGGAGATAATTAAATTTCTTCAATAGTGCTTCAGGAGTCATGTTCGTCTTGCCTTAATCACAATCTTCTTCACCAGCGTCCTTTAATTTTTGGAATAAGATCCACATAATAGGCTTTCTCTTTATAAATTAAATTTTTGCAACCTCTTGGATATTAATTTTGCTTTATAATTATCATAGCTTGTCAAGGCGCTAGCAAAGTAACCTAAATCATTTCTTAAACTCGGACTCAAAGCAACAATCCAATCATTATCAACTGCATGATACATACGATCATATTCACCATTGCGGGGAGTAAACTCGACAATTTGTCTACGTGCTTTATTCAGGAAATCAAATACGATTTTTTTACACGTTGAGAAATCTTTCTTCGGCCATTTCGGAATGTAAACTCGACATCCCTCTTCACACTGACAGGCATCTGTACGTCTCATATTAATAGTCATCACTTCATGATCAAAAGTATAGACATACTTACTGTGAACAACTTGGATGACGCCTACTCCCCACTTCCCATTCAGCTGTTGTGTATTATCAATGGGAGTAGAAAAGATAGCAGCTCGATTGTCAACAAATCTATTTGTTGCCACATTGCTCAACGAAACATTATAGGATGACATTTTCATTTCGGTAATCTATACATTACAAATTTGCATAACATCATGAAGACTTGGATTTTGGACTCTCTACAATATATTAAAGTTGATCGCGACGGAAACGTTCATTTGAAGAATTCTTGTGGAAATACACCGAAAGGAATTACATGAACATGGCGACAATTTTTCAATCTTAATGATATCATGAGGGATTTGGAATATTTCAAAACGTTGAAATTCATCTCCTTGGGTAATCAAGTTTGGCTTCAACATCACAGAAATGAAATTCAAATCTATAATTCCCATCTCTCCATCTATTTATCATTTCGCAAATGTAATTGGGAAAAATATAAAAGATGTGTACATCGCTCCATTTTGTCATTCATTCGACGCGAGTTCATCGCATTGCTACGCAAATCTTAATCAGACACCATCTTCAACACAATGTCGCACTCCATCATGAAGACTTGGAAATTGGATTTTCCACAATATGTTGAGATTGATCATGAACGGAACGTATGTTTCAAAGATTATACTGGAAATGTAAGAAGAGTATTTGCTTTATCATATCGATATTTTCAGTCTCTAAATCATATTATGAAGGACTTAAAATATTTCTATATGAAAAAACATTCACGCATAGGAAATCGCATATGGTTGAGACTCAACAAACAGCGAATTCAAATCTGTCATTCACAACTTTCTACCTACTTCACATTTCATCAAGGCGGTTGGGAAAAGTATAAAAGGAAGATACATCGCTCTATTTACTCATTTCTTCATCATGAAACGTCATCGCTACACCATCGTCAACATTCTCCGACGCATCAGACTCTACACGAAAATCGATCTCGCAACATTACATCAACAAATTCCAAACAGCAAGTATTATCCGGGTCGACCGCAAATGTTAGTGGTGAAGATGAGCAATTTATGGAATCTTCAACTCTTCCCAAAGGAACTGTTCAGATTCTCGGCGCCCTTTCTCATTCATCAGCGCGGTTAATGCGCTTAGAGCTGCAGAAACTACTACGACGGATATGGAAGAGGGAGAAGTGTGTGATGTCGAATCTGACTGTGGACAATATGGTGATCTCTACTCATTTGAGTGAAGATGTATCGTTTTTAAAGATTCATACCAGCAGTTTCAATTTGTGTTATGAACCAGACCTTTTTCCCGCGGCTCTCATTAGTTGCTGGTTACCTGTACATGTTGCAATCTTTCATAATAGTAAAGTCATCATTACTGGACTGAAATCTGAAATGCAAGCAGATACGATCCTAGACTATCTAAGTATCGAGTATGTACATAACCAACGGATTGTAAAATGAAAACAATTTTTATTCCAACATGATGCTTTTTATTTCAAATCATTATAAAACATACAAATCATCTTTTCATTAGAAGATGGATTACATGAAAACTTTTGAATAACAAATTTGGATTGGTGTCCATGTAAACGTTTTAAAATGAAGTACAATACGAAAGCACCACACGTTGATGAAAGTGGATGTTGCATTATGCGCTCATTTCGTTGATATTGACGAGTATGCTTTCTCAACCACTGCTGTGTTGGTATATTTGGAGGTTGAGTAAGAGAGTCAAATAGTTCACCACGTCTGTCTTTTCCAATAAAGATAGCTTTCCAATGCTCACCGCCTAAATTCTGTGAATGAGTGTTCAATACGATAAAGATGGGATACTGTTTTACAGTAGTCGGTAAGGCATCTAGCGAATAGACATTATCAAAAGCTTTCAACGTAGCTTCATCTGGATCACGCTGCACTTTAGTCTTGATATCGTCAGCATTCAACCAACTCATTAGCGATTATACTGAAGAATCACGTCACGATACTTAGTTATTTTAATACTTGAATAGAGACTGCATAAATTAATACATTGATCGTCTCCGTTAGCGTTGTTTTGAACTCCAGATCCAAGCGAATATTATGAGGAACGTTAGCTTGACGATAAGGTGCACTAAAATCGCTGTCGGCAGTCAAATCAAATGCATAAATAGTATATCCATTTAAAAACTCTTTCATTTGAGTCCGTTGGTATCGTCTGTGTTGTAAAAGCCAAAGACATTCATGTAATCAACATGACTATGCAGAAATTGATAAGAAGTAAAATCTGGTTTATAGGGTGGGCCAGGATGACTAACACCATTTACACGCAAAGCAGTTTCACTTAAATCTGTGTTTGAAGTTGAAAGGATTCTTCTTGACATTACCTTTGAATGCATCATTTTCAACCACTGCTACCATGAGGAGCTTTGGCGCTTCCGATGGAAAAAGACCATCTTTCATAAAACTCTTTTGATCTTTAGGAATAGTAAATGTGAGAAGCTTTGTATGTTGAATGGGATAAATGGCATTGTTGCGGTTAAGACCTTCAGCATGTCCTCTAATTACACTTGGATTAGCCACCACTCGACGAATGCATACTGTAATATCCTCCACATGAATTTTAAATTTCACAACTCAAGTAAATGCATTCAACAAAAATTCAGGCTTATTCAATGTGAGTTTGAGTCGCATACTGGTATTACAGAGTAAAAATTTTGATTGTCTGAAGAAGTCTAAATTAAGTGGACCATATAGCTGACATACTTCACTATCTTCAATCAAAGTAGATCGCTTTATAAAACCAGTGTTTGTCTCACTATCAAATAGTGCTGCTTCATCTCTATACCATCCCATTGCTGCCATATGACTGTTTTGAGCTGCTGGATGAAACTGTGATAGAGCATTCAAATATGCTTTATAGGGATAATCGCTTTGACCACCTTCCACCTGTTGCTCTCCAATAGTTAGAGAAACATCGCGAAATAATGTTGCCAGCGGTAAATTGTTCAGACCAACTTTATGTGCATCTTCAATTTTAGTTCCATCTTCTTGTTGAATTCTAAACCTTAGATCAACCATCGCATAACTCAAATCAATGTTATCATCGCTAACGCCAGGAATAACAAATTCAATAGGACCAGTATTCTCAGCTGTACGAGGATGATAATCCACAATACTTGAACTAAGAATCTGTCTGTATTAATTGTTGATCAAACAAACAAAAGCCTGAAGTTTCGCACTCCATGAGTAGAAGTTATGACAGCGTCGTCGTTTAGCACTTGATGAAAGATAACAGCGCGCGAAGTTTGCCTGAATGCCTTTTCTTAGTTTTGTTTAAAGCTCGCTTCTTACCACCTCCGCCCTGTTTTCTTTTTCTTCTAATATTCATTCGTTTAGGTGCTTTCTTTTGTTGAGTAGCATTAAAAGTTTGCTGTAATGTTCTTGAACCGCGTTCCTTCCCACGATTCAGTAAAGTACTCTTTACATTTTTACCACTGGTAATATCATTAACAACATCACCAGCAAAGCCAACAGCATTATTGAAAAAGTTTGTTTTAAAGATCTTCCGACAGTAGATAAGAGAGGTGCTACAACAGATTTCAGCGCACCAAATATGCTGCCTCCACGTTGACGGCGGGTGCCGCTGTAAATTGCACCCACGCCACTTAGATAGGAGGGGCGTGAATAAAACGATGCAGTCGGATTCATAGCTTAGACATTGACATTACAAGTTATGTCTTTGCATAAATCACTGACGATCGCGTAGATGAAAGATGTCTGCAAGACGCATCCAAGAGTTCATACTTAAAGGATAACCGACCTTTTTAACAAGACACCATTCTTCACCTTGTCATTTCTTACTTCGAATGATTTTCTCCAATAAAATATGTTTCACTTTGAGTGACCATCTCAATCTCATCACGATAAAAGCTACCATCAATTTCTTCATTATCGTAATCTTTCAACTTGTAAGTTGTTGGGGAGTCTTTTTTATTGATACTTGAAACTGTGAAAATCTCTTCTGTCCAATTCGGGAGATAACCTTTGGCAAAAACACTCTTAACTTTTGATATGCGAACTTTGTCACCTATTTCCACATCACTTTGCATTATTACGTTTGCGTTGAAATGTTTCACGCACTCTATCTACGTTGCCAGCATTCACATCCGCTGGTCTGAGTCCAACAGAACGATGAATAGAGTGATTGTAGGCATCAAGCGTATCTTGTAGAACCTTTGTCCAATTTTGTGTTAAATTGGCAGTGAAATGTCGCCACAAGCGATTTTTTAATGTGCGATTAAAACGTCCAACTAGTGCAGCCTTATAAGCACTCTTTACACTAAACGGCTCAATATCATATCTCTCAAACAATCTTCCCACATGCTGATTTTCGAACTCTTTTCCTTGATCACTCTGAATTCTCTTTGCAATACGACCCTCTCGGAAAATTGACTGGAATGCCTTTGCTACTCGTTTACCTTTAGTTTTTAAAGGCTGAGCCCACGCATAACGCGAGAAAATATCAATTACGGCTAAGATAAAATTGTGTCCCGAGTTATGTTTTGAAATAGCGGCAACGTCACACAAATCTGCTTGCCACTGTTCATCAATGTCATGAGTAATATGAAGACGGGTCCGGTACTTCTTTCTCGCTTGTTTGTGGCTTGACCCTATGTAGCTTGATCCTAAGAAATATGTAGCTTGACCCTTTAACCATTGTTTAACTTGTGAGTGTGGAAGACCGCTCGCTTTTGACAATTTCTTTATAGATGCAAATCCTGCAGGATGTTTTACATCATAATATATTGACTCTAAAAGTTCATCCGATGACGACTGACTCTTTCTCCTTCTCATGTTTTTGCTTTCCTACCTTTTTGCACTTACAGCAACCACAGGATTTATGGGATTTACATTTACATTGCTTAGGAGTCCCATTGTGAGAACTGGCACAGCAAGTACAAGTTACAGTTACATTTACTTCCGGCGGCTCATTACATGGTAAGCAACACATCTGCTTCATATTAATAGTCTGAGAACATGCATTTCTTTGGAGTTCTTCTACGTCGTTCTCTTCCCCTTGTTTGCTTGATGGGTGTGGCAGGGGATTTAGAAGGTGATCTCTTAAATCAATTCCTTGGCATTTTCATTTTACTCTTAACCGGTGAAGTAGATGAAGTAGCATCAACTGCTGAAATAGAATCAAGTTCTTTCAATGTTTCATTATTCAAAGCAAATTTTGGAACATTGTGCTTTTTTAATAGTTTAAGAAAGTAAGACCAACCAGGTGGGACATAGCCTTGACGGCGCTTTCTGCGCGTTGCATACTGAATCAAGTCCTCATAACGTGAAGCGTTAGTAATTTCATTTTCATCTGAAATGATTTCTCCTCTATCTTTCACAGTGAGATAAGGTTCAATGCTGTTGAAAAGGGACATTGCATGTGCGCGAGATGCTTAAGGTGTAGCAGTCGAAACAGAGTCACGCATCTTATTCTTCAAACTTTTTAATTCTTCGACAGTTTCCGATTGTAATAATACAGCACGATGTGGATCTTTGATATGCGCATTTTGCTGATAATTTAATTCATTTTTATAAATTTGATTTGCGAGAGGATGTCTTACTTGTTGCATGGCAGTCAATTGCACATATTCATCCTAGGGAATAACATCCATGCGAGAATAAGAACTCAGTTTGTAGATAATCATAGGCTCTTTTAAAATATCACTTCGAAATCTAAATTCTTCCGGACACTGCTGTGTAAAATCAATAAATAAGTAACCGTGTGGTTTTTCAGTTGCTGCTTGAAAAATTTCAATTAAGGCTTTTGAACCTCTTCGCGCAACTTGTCGCGCTAAAATTTCAAATTGACTTCTATCTCGTGGATTCTTCAAAATAGCGTAATAGTGTGTATTCAGGTTTCGTGTGCGGGCTTCTTTCCCATCAGGAAACAAATTTTGCGTGATATAGATTATAAAGCATCTTTTGTGATGTGCTGCGCGAGTGAACGTATCTGTAACATCTTTAGAATTCTCGCTTTCTTTTAACAGATCATCCAATACAACGACATCATTGGACTGAATCTTATCCACTGGAATAATTCCTTCATTTCGAATAAAGTTACGACGTTGCAATTCCTGAAAGAGTAACGGTTGATAAATACCATAACACCAAATCACTCGATTGATAGGTTTCCTAAACAACTCCTTTCTTTTATCTAGCAAATTCAGAGTGAAAACAGTTTTACCTGCATGGGATGGACCTGATGCAGTCAGAACTTTATCACATTGAAGTCTGAAATCCATTTTAATACTTTGGGATTCAATATTTGCAAGATTAACGCTTAGGATTAAAGATCCTACCCATGAGGTCACCTACTACAGGAGCTAACAGCGGAAGTAACACTGAAAGGAAACCGCCCTTTTGTGTTAGAGTTTTCCTCTTTCTTTGAAGGGTAACTTTAGGATTGGAGATGAATCGCAATTTCGTAGTATGTCGCCTAAGTAACTTTCGTAATTGTGGTGATAATTTCTTTGTCCTCAAACTTCTCACATGAGAAACAATTTCTCGAATAAATTTATCATTAGCATGTCGTATAGCATTATATCGATGATTTCCTTTCATTCGTTGAAGAGCTCGAATGGCCTCAAAAAATTTTGAAGACTTTCGACTTGCGTTTCGCCATTTTTCTCTTAACCATTGTTACAACTTGATTTTTCCACATTTGCATAGGTGCTAACTTTAATGACAGAAGTGACACTCAAAATGAGCTATATCACAGTGACTGCATTGACAAAGTTGAATACAGTATCGTATGAAACAGCGATGGCAGAAAGTATGCTTACATCTCTTAAAGATGCAATTTTCACTTCCATCCTTTCGCCTACATACATCGCATATATTTTCACTCTTGCTAACAACTTCTAAAGCAAGTCTTTTTGAAGACATGAACTTGCTAGCTTTTTCTAAATAATAGACACATGTGCAGAAGGAATGTACTTCGAGAGTAAGCAGGCACAACTCGAAAACCAATTGTGCTACGATCAAGTACCGTTGCATCTTTAAGTTTCTTTTATACAAAGTTGAATGTGAATGTGCGAAATCGCTTCAATCACTAAACTGCTACCATGATGGTTAAATGCATCAAGACGTTGAGCAATTTTTCCCGTGTGTCTTTCAAAAAATTCTTCGGGATTATCTACAACTTCCATCGAATAAGAAGCAAAGTGTAAGAAACGATCTTCTACCTCTTCTTTCCCAAAATGGCAGAAATGAATTTTTGCAACTAATCTCGCCATTACAATTCTATTAGAAAACGCATCCATAAACTTCAAAAATAGAGTCCTAGTATCACCAATAACTGATTTGATGTTTATCTCATCTTTATGAAAAGTTATCACATAATCTTGAATAGTTCCCTCTAAGCTTTGTCTATGAAAACTTAATGTTCCACAATCATTTGAGAAAGACATTATCATCCTTCATCTATCCCACCCGTTGCATGAAAATAACAAATCTCTTCATAAAGCATTTATTAAACGACTTTAAAAAGCATGCATTAAAAATTGTGGGTTTGATACAGATAAAATAGATACAGTTGGTAGCTATCATATAAAGAGCAATGATGACCAAACATTACTTTAGCAGTGTTGAGATATGGAGGAAAAAAGCATTGATTATGAATTTAGCGACTACAACGAACATTTAAAATAGGAACACTCAATTCCTTAAAACGTTTAGTGACTTCATGATGGTGTTGGTTAACTCTACTATCCCAAGGTGGAAGTAGAATATCATTGATGATTAGATTTGGAAATAGTTTCTTCTCCTTAGTAGGATCATTGCAAAAGATACATGCAACATTAATAGCTGCTAACCATCTTTTAAAGTCAATAAGAAGACCACATTCATTAGAAAAGCCATAGCCCTGCAAGTATCGCTGATTAAGTTCATGGATCTGTTTTCTCGCCCAGCTATCAGCGTTGGGATCACACTTGGTATGTTGATGGTAGACACTAACAATTTGATACGACCAATTGTCCATAGCAATAGCACTGAGCTCCTGTACAGGTTCACCCTCACAATCCATAAAAATGATGATAGATGACTAAAAAGGAAATTACAAATTTTTACTCATCTGATGAAGAGTCCTATAACATATTACGAAATGATGAAGTACATCGATGCTATTCACGACAAAATACACAAATAACATGATGGCAGCGAAGAAGTAAAATGTATCTGATAAGTCCACGTCTACGACACTCAAAGCACATGAGCGAATTGTCATAAGGTAGAGATAGGTAAGAACTACTGATTCTCCTTCTTTGGCTTGCGCTTACCGGCAGCATTCTTCTCTGACTTGCGCTTTGTACCGCTCTCGTTGAGGATTTGATCAATAATGTCATGAACGTCTGGTTGCTTTGGTATATATAGGATGGATTGAGCATGCATCGATATAAAGGCTAATTTGTTGTTCTGGTGATAGCCATAATATATTCCACTGATAGCAAAACCAATATTCCAAGTGCCTTCTGCGAGGTCTTCACATCTGATGGGTGTCACTTCATCTCCTTCCTTTTTATAGTATGAGCACCAATGCGATAGTGGTAAAGAAAGCTTTTTACCATCCCATATCTTTCTATATGGAGTATCATTGTCGTCTCTCGCCTTCCATTCCTTGCTAAGGGGAGTAGGGATGTCCATATTTAATGTCGCAAACTCTTCAATAACATCGAGTTGGCGACGAATGTATGGATTCACAGGAATGACTAGGTAGTCCCCATACTGATTGTTCAATATCTTCACTTCAGTGGAAGGAATCATTCCCGTTTGCAATACTATACTATGATCGTAATAACGTATGGCTTGTCTAAATTTACGCTGTAGTGGGGTAGGATTATGTACTTTTGTTTTCTGTTCTACTGGCCTCAACATAAGACGATCTGATTGTAGAGATCCTTGTAACGTCTGAACACTATCTTGTCCTGTAAATGTAGTAGATGTAGTAGATGCCTGAAAATAAAAGAGATGCTATTAAGTTAACACTCAAGGAAGGAGAGGAAGGAAGGTTCCGACTTACCATTTCAGACGGATAATATAATAGGAATGTAGAGGGAGAACGTGCGTCCGACACCTATGTGACTCAAAGATAGATTGATTGTCACTCTGAAAACCTCATTATTTATAGAGAAATGCTGCATTTTCATTCAATGTGCTCCTTATTGGCCAATGACATCAAGCTGATTCCAAATCTGGTCTCAGTTTTATCGTCCGATGCTTCGTTCGCCCGCTGGAGCCCAAAACACAAAACGCAACCTCTGATGGCTCTCTAACATGACCAAAAGTCTCAATGTCACTCTCAAGCCTCAGCAAAGGAAGGTAGGACCAAACTGTGCTTTCCAATGAATTTGTGGCACTCTTAGCTTTCAAACGAGCTATTGCACGACTTTCTACGATCTCTAAAACCAAAGTTGGAAGAAACGCTGCCGAGAGGGGGTCGAAGTTCTTCGTTCTTTGGCCTACGACTTTTGAAACAAGTCCTCTAGACCCAAAATTGGCCAAAAAGTCCAAATCCACCGTCCATTTTCACGTACGAGGCTTCGTTTCGCCGCTACAGCCATTTTCTCACTCAAAAACACACCTAGACCACACCTACACCCAAGAAACACAACATGACGCAGAATTTCATCAGGAAACCAAATCTAAACACAAAACAACCCTACAACCAATCCTACACACCAAAAACACAGACCGCCGCCCAAGACCAACAAGGACGGTCGACCACGACACACCCGGCCGGTCGACCCAGAACCACAACAACCCAACTCGCGCTCCAGAGGGGGGGCGCTGTGCGCAGTTGGGAGGATTCCTTACTACTATCCTGTTGGATATTGCTACAGTAATAGTCAATAGCAATGATACTACTTCTGCATTTAAGTCACCAAGGTCATTTAACTCTTGCGAGTTATGACGGTGCTTCAATCGAAAATTATGGGGTTAAAAAAATACTTTTTCTCCTCCATTATTCTCCGTCCATCCGGTTCCACCGCACCTCCGTCTCATAGACTTGCCATATGTGTTTGCTTTTCCTTCCTTTCGTAGTGGTCAAGAGAGGTATATTTCATATGAAATACTTGAGCAAATTTTATAGTCTAATAAAAGCTTCCTAATTCTCTGACTAAACAAATTTGGGGCTTTAGCTTTTGTAAATTTTCAAAATGACAAGGGCACATATATAAGCGGATTCTGGTCACATGATGGAGCTTTTAATCATATCATGAAGCAACTTGATTAGATTAGAACATTAGAAACATTAGATTAGAGGAAAACTTTTCACAACTTCAGAAAATCTGTGGTAAATATTCGTTAGATGGTGAAATAACTTATCTTAGATGTTGAGAGTCTATATATGTCGAACTATCATACTTCAACCATTTATGTTTCAAAACTTTCAAATTGGCTGTGCGTTTACCTGACTGTGTTATAATTTTGTTTGCACTATATTTCTTGATCAGAGCGGAGGTCAAATTTTTCTTATCTAATTTTCAAACAATTTGATCGTTTTCAAACGATGGTGAAAATTGGAATTGAAAGAAATTGACCAGAAACATTTTGCTGTTACAACTTACTCTTCAAAAACAACCATCAACCATCATAGGAAGTTACTTTCTCTGGCTTTATCCTATAAAGGGAATTTGTTTCGTCAGACAACTGTAAAATGCACATGTAAACTGATCGGTGACTGACTACAGATCTGCTGTGTTCATTCTGTGAAAGAATATAAGTTTCACCCTTTCAAGTTTTCGATTAATGGTTCAGAAACTATAGCGGATTTTTGTAAATGTCTTGATTCAGAAATTCTTTCCATTCCTCATTGCGTGACGGATCACTTTTCATACTATTTCTCGATTAGTTGAACACCTTATCAATTATATCGGGAGCCGGATTCTTTCTCCTCTGCTGTCACCTCTGCTTCTCTCAACATCCACCAATATCCGATCCTTTCCGTACACAGAACCCTATCTCTTGCTTTCGTTCTCATCACCAATGCGATGCCGACGACTATTTTTTTTGTTCTTTATTTCTTGATACTGTCCTTGAATGAAGCAGAAATTTAATTTACACATAAATCATTGCCATTGAATCGTTGCACAATCAGATGGAAATGGAGTGGAAAACAAGCGGTTAACTGTGACATCAACATGTAAAATATATTCGCAACTGAAAGAGTTACCATGACGATGATGAGAAGCTGTACATGTTCAACATTACACATCAGAACTAACTTCGATAACATTTCTGTTAGACAGATTCGTAAGGAAAAACAAAGGCAACGACGGTCGATTCGAGCGACGCATAAGGGTTACGTCATCGACAGAACATCGATAGCGAACTCTATACTCTTCCGATCCACAACTGTTGTAAGACGAATTCCAAAGACAGCGACGAAAATCAAACAAAAGTCCATAGGTCATGATTCACATGCATCACTTTTTTCTATCAAACTGAGTGTTTACTTTTGTCCTGTTATGAAAAACATCAATAAATTCGCATCGCATCTATTCAAGATTTGGACAAAAATACTCGCATAAAGGGTGGATCATGCGCTTGAGTAACTATATTTTTTTGATTTACAGTTTAAGATGCGTGTTTGTGCCAAAATTTACCGTTCGAGAGGTAAGAAAAAAGGCGGGGATTGTCGAGATCGGTGATATGACCAGAGCGGTCTATTTTCTCACAATTTAGCCCCGAGTCTGGAAGCAACCACAGAAGCAAAGATGAGATACTAAGAGGCCCAACTGCACATGAACTTTGTAAACCGACCAAAACCTGTGTGACTTTGGTTTAGTTTAACCCACGCGCCACGTGGGAACTAAAGACCGGGAGGGTGTGCGCTCGAAGCCGGTATCTGAAGCTAGAGGATGTTGGAACTAGCTGACGATTTGCTGTTACTATGGCCTCAGCACGCACTCCGGTCTGGACACAAGTCGGGTCGGTGCGGAAGCGCTGATTTCATGCGAAAGTCATAACAAATTTGAGTGTTATCCAAGTGGAAGATAAGAGATTCTCAATGAAAGCGGCCACTCATGTGAGACAGCATGACGTGTAGATGCTTTTTAAACTAGTTCTATAGACGAATTGCATCTTCAACTTTAGTATTTGTAGCCAATAGCTCAAGGAAATAGTATTCAAATTGCGTCATAATTTCGCAAGATCGATAGTTGATTAAAATCTGATAGTGTTGTGATGGTCTGGAGTAACGGGTCACAAGCTCATGGTACCATGCATGATATGAATATAGTCTGAATCTATTTTATATAGTCTCATCAAATTTAACAGATTTTTAGTCGTTGCAAAATTTATGACGTTCAGTGCATGTGAAAGTTTCAGGTACGACTTCGTTCAATATAAAACTTCATGCTGCAAACCACGACAATAAGCTAAGACAAACTAAGTCATCTGTCTTCCAAAAGCACTCAATCTCTATGGTATGAGTAAGTGCAAGCTTTTTGGATATCAAAAACTCTCGCGGTCTGAAGTTAACAACTCCGTTGTACAAAACTGTTTTCTATATCAATAGAAAACCGTTACAACACTACATATTGTCAAGCTCTTCCTTTCATTATACTTAAGAAGAACTTAATTGAAGTAGATTATTATTATTCGCTTCTTCATATTCAAATCATTGGCGATTGTTTGCAATCACTGTACTATGCCAAAAACAGTAAAATCATAATAATGCGAATACAGCAAAACATGTTGACCTGAGACAAGATGGTCATCAGTGCAGCTTCCACATTAGAATCCATTAATGGATAAATACATTTTCACTGTAGTTTTTCACAAATAGATTGACGTGTTGATGAAATGTCTCGCTGCCATATCAAATCTCGATGCAGTCAAATGTGATTGTTCTACGAGTTTGTCACACAGAGACGATGAACCAACGCGATGGAAAGTGAAGTCAAAAAATCGGCTTCTAAGACAGGCATTTACCGAATCCTTACCAACATCACGGAAATTATTCGAAGATGAGGCAAATGGAATGGGATTAGCAAAAAGCCATCTCCTCAAGTTTCCATTTAGCTTTGTACAACGACAAGTCAATCAAGTTTGGCCGGTAAGAAGCAAAGTTGGGAAGACGACTCCAAGAAAATAGGACACGCCTGGTTCTACTGCAAGGTCATCCGTCGATATCAGTGTCATTTTCATCCCATCACCCTCGACCTATCAAAATCCACATCTATGATTAGTAAAGTCTACATGATAAATGACACCAGCTCATGATGTCAAATATCATGATTGTAGTCATAAAATTAATGATACATGATAAACCTGTACTCTGTCACTGCCAGAAAATTTTTCACACTTCTAGGAACGCAGAGAATTCAACCACTTCATTTTGCAGAAAGTCAGCAGATTATTCAGTGTTAACAATAGAAAATCCACAAATTTAAAAATATTGAAATAGATCTTATATGCCTACAGTTCATTACCTTTCTGTGTTATTAAGGTCAGCATACTGAAATCAGAATCCGGCGACCTACTTAGCGAGTTGCAGAAAAACCATTTAGGTAATCATTGTGATGTAAGATAAGTAAATCAATTACCATGCTTTTCGTAGGACTAAACTGCATTCTGTGACACCCATTGTCTTCACTTCACTACTTTGTCTTGAGAGAGAGAGAGAGAGAGAGAGAGAGAGAGTATTGTTTGAGATGTCCACACAGGGTTTTCGTGAAAAAATCGCGTTTTTGCAGACAATTGACGTAAAAGCAGAGAGTGTCAAGAAGTCATAATTCTTAGAAAAAATGCTACTTAAAACAAAGTATAAAATGCCATTCTGACGCTGCATGGAAGGAATCCCACCCTCCTTTATCTAACGTTTAGAGACTCGTCATTGGCCATCATTTTGTATCCGTTGCCAATGACGAGCGAGTTATCTTAAAAAATATATTTTTGCCAAATCTTTGCTCGCTCTCTATAAGTCCGAGTGCCACATTTTACATTTGTTTTACTTCATGGAAATGCTGCCGCAATGCAATCACAAAATAAGACCGGTGCACGCACCTTCAGACACAAGAAGTAGAAATCCCTGCTTAGAAGGGAACCTACAAACCTACAGAATACCACACGCGCAATTTTCATTTAGCAGTCCCAGATCTATTAATAGCAATATATTATTCAAGTAGCAACCACAGAAGAGCATGTATTATGTATTTGAGCCTTCCATTGGGAAAAAATAATATAAATAGCATTTAATTGAGAAGTACATTGAAAATATGTACTTGATGTTTGGAATCGATGTCTGGAACACATTATCAGGCAGCAAATATTTCATCTCATATTTAGCTTTGTGTCTCTAAATCCCCGGTTAGCTGAGAACTCATTTCTATATCTAGAATCATTGAGCCCGACTGCTGTTGAATGTAGTAAACGTTACAGTTAAAGGATTGTCCAATGTTCATTGATAACGCCATTAGCTTCCCATTCACAATAGCTCCTCAATTCAGCAGCAAAAGGGCCTTCATTTGAATTAATAACTTAGAGTATATAGGGAATTGAAGTAAATTGTTATTTTTGAAGTCGGTTTTTAGCCATATGTGCCTTAATGATCACGACGCTTAGTCGTTGAAATATATTATATTGGCTAAAAACTAAAAAAATTGACTTCAAAAATAGCAAATTACTTCAATTTCCTTTAGACTTAAAGTCCTCAATTCAGGGTTAGGCAAGGCAAGGTGTGCACATATGCATTTTACACATGCATATTCATTTTGCATGTCTTAGGTTCGACATCGATCCCACCTACACTTGAACTCAGGTCTCTCATGCGTATAACAATAATTCTATACCACAAGTCGCAGCGCCGGTCCTTGATGAGGTCTTCCTGAATTTGTGATTTGATTAATCCTCTCCCTCGGTTAATGTCGAGTTAGTTCATCAGCACAGAGGTGGAACCAGAATGTAAAATTTCTTACCAGACCAATGCCGGTGATGGCAGTCAAAAAACATGTTAGCCCACTTTGCCATACTACAGGGAGTTCGGAAAGTCACTGCAGTGAAAATACATCTACCAGTATATTTAAATGTTTCCTTCCATATTAAAAGCAATAGAGAGCAAAATATGCGTTATAATAATGAACATTTTTATGCTGTAAAACAAATTTCTAAACATTACCAAACTGTAGACCTATAAAACTGTAGACAAGATTGATATTGACAATTTCGAATAGGCCTTAATAAATGTTGAAAGTGTGAACCACCTACGCGAATGCATTCGCTCACACGTCCCTTCATGTTATCAAAGACTCGCACAAGTTCATCAGGAGTGACTGAATTAGTAAAGCGAAGAAATTCATCTTTCAATTGTTGAAGTGTGTAAGGATTGTTTTGAACACATTGGCTTTTGCTGCACCCAAAAGTAAAAATAGGAGGTGTTAAGTCTGGCGATCTCGGTGGCCAGAAACCCTTTATGATAAATCGATCTCCAAAATTCTGACGCAGCCGATTCAGCATTTCGTTTAACGTGTGTACAGTTGCACCATCTTGCTGAAAGACTGTGCGACACTTCTCATGGTCCGAAAGTTCTCCGATGAATTTTGATAAAATGTCAATGTAACGTTGGGAAGTCAACGTCTCTTCAAAAAAAAATAGTCCAATAATCCTCCTCCTGCTAATCGCGACCCAAACACCAGGTCTTAGGGAGTGAAGTGGCGATCCATGAAGCTTGAATGGTTTCACCTCAGACCATGTGAGGCAATTTTGGCTATTTTCGTAGCCAGATAAGTGAAACCACGCCTCGTCGGAGTAAAATGTATGGTCTAGATAGAGATGTGCTTCAAGAAACTAGCGACAGTAGTGCAGGCGCTTGACATGATCTGCATCATTCAGCTCTTTGCTGCTCGTATCTTGTAAGGATAAAGGGATAACTCTGTAGGAACGGCCTTATGAGCAGTTGCCACGCCGATGTCTGATTCGCGGGATAGTTGCCGTATTGACTTATTTGGTGAGCGATCCATTTTTCTGAAATTGCGTTAAGTGTTTCAGCCGTGAGTAATCCGGTCTTCCACTTCGCGGCGCGTCTTGTACGGAGCCAGTTCTTCTGAATTTGTTAACCAAATCGCGCATAATATTCCTAGGAGGGAGAACGGTATCAGTAAATCGGCTGCTAAATTGTTGTTTTACATCAAATTGCGTATTTATCCTGGTTGCGAAAAACATGCTCGATCATAAAGATGCGTTCTTCTAGTGTTAGCATGTCCACAGTCAATGAATGAATGGATGAATGAAATAGCGTGTAGCAACTGGAGTGTAGTTCACTTGTCTCGATCTATCAATTATTGTTCTTCTTATGGCGTGCATATCCTGCTCTTAATTGTTTTTCATAGGGAAGAGGCATTGAAATATTGATGTATTTTCACTGCACAGCGACTTTCCGAACACCTTGTATGAACAACCAACTAGATGCATTATGATGGAAACTTCACTAACATAAGTCATCGTTATCTAATCATAAAGGATGTTATGCAGTCAAATTATTGTTTTTTAGAGGGCTTCCGCATTATCTTGTTATTTATTCCAGTTCTTTTATCACGACATGCGTAAACAAACAAGAAATGTCTAACCAACCACTTTACTGAACCTGCGAATCTCTAGTTTAAACAATAGTCAAAGCTGACCTGCCGATAACTACATTCTCTCTGTAGGGCCATAAAGCAGATGTGCATGATTGACCAGCAATGTGCACTACATACATTGTACATCTAAGCCTAAGCACTATATTTTCTAAGTGCATGTCAGTCACGATATCAGACGATTAGCCGATACGATTTGGGTCAATTCCTTAATTGAAACTACAAAGGAACACATTTATTTCTGTTCCGCCTTGATGGGCAATTCACTTAATTCGGTGATTGCATTCAAGTCTGAACAAATCTCCCATTCAACGCATACTAAAAATTTTGCTTAAATCGGCACCGTAGACCAATAATTCAAATTCAGCATTTCGCAAAATTCAGCACATGTTCTACAACACAAACATGTTTTACAACACATTTCGTGTAATTCGCCAGATTTAGAATAAAACAGATTTCCATAAACTACTTCAGACTGAACACATACTGATTACATAGACGGAACACATACGTAGACAACATAATCTTTATTTTAGACAACATAACATTCATCTTCACTAGGATTTCAATATTATGGTAAAAAAACTAAGCTTAATAAATGATATAGCTTTTCACAAATAATCATACTTTGGCCCTCAAAATTTCATGAAGCAGGCTGTATGTATTCCAACATGCACAGTATACACTAGCTTAGTCAACATGTATCTATTATATTGACACTATTATATGCAACAGTGATTTATATCGATCACAAAGTAGCAAATGCATGTATTCAACTCGAACAATACTGGTTACTGCAGGCAGACCTGGACGAGATTTCAGCGTGTCCCAGGAAATGGCAATTACGCTTGAATCTTTCCAAATCCCACGTTACTCCTTTGGTCATCGTAATCCCTCCGATGTCTACGTACTTAATAACCAGCCTCTCAAAGATACGACCTTCTCGGAAGATCTTCGTGTGGTCATCTCGAACAACCTCACAGCTCACAAACATGTTCTTTAATGCAGACAGAGAGCTCACATAATACATTCCGCTATTCTGCGAACTTTCGTACACCGTGATCCTGATGTTCCTCTTCGTCTGTACAGATGCTCGTCCCCATTTGGGGAACGCTAGCTTGGTTGTAAGGAATCCCCTTGCTGTACAAGACATTGCCTTAATCGAAAGGGTCCAACAGCACTTTACTCGATGTGTGATACACTTATCAGGGCAACTCTACGAAGACCGCCTTCGAATCCCGGGTATTCCAACGCTCCAAATTCGTCGCCGTGCTTTTGACTTGATAGCCGTGTTCAGATTCTTTTTTCAAGGACTCGTGGCCATGACTTCAAAATCTTCAGAAACCCTCTAATGGTTCAAGTCCGAAAATATTTTTTCCAAGCATGCAATCCCTACCGAACTTCAAGAGGAACTTGTATAATTTTCTATAGAGAAAAACGAACTTTGTTACTTTCCCAGTAGGCCTACCTGTAAATACGTTCATTAAACAGTATGCTGACATTACTTTTTGCACCTAATTGTTGTAAACTTGCCATGCTTTGCTGCATTATGCACTTATGGGTGCAATGATATAATAATGCCGCAGATGAAGTCAAGGAAAAATCGAAGTAAAAAAATGATCTGGCACGAGCTTCATCAGATGGTGATGCATTAAATGAGAATGTAAATTTGCAGAAAAATAAAGATGGGATTCCACAAAACGAATGCTACACATGGCTTTGCGGTTACTGCTGCAGGTGAAACATCCTTATTAAGAAATTTCAGTATGCTTCTCTATACCAGTCGATTTCGATATTCATGATCACACCGGTCGCACATATTCCTACCGGCCGGCACTGGCAACGGTCACTTAAACTCATGCCGGTCGGCACCGGTCGGCACTGGCAACGGTCACTTAAACTCATGCCGGTCGCCACCGGTCGGACATATTCCTACCGGGCGGCACTGGTAACGGTCACTTATATTCATGCCGGTCGGCACCGGTAGGACATGTTCCTACCGGGCGACACTGGTAACGGTCACTTATATTCATGCCGGTCGGCACCGGTCCGAACGGCATGCGTTCAACAAACCATGCTCACCTACAGGACGAGCATTTTCCATGCTGCCGATCACCAAATCATAAATAGCATCTGACAAGCATTGGTGCAAATCTTCTGAAAAATGAGTGGTTTAATCAGCGCGAAAAGTATCAATCGGCATTAGATAGCAAGTAGACTGGGAAAAGTTTCCATCTATTTTGTATATTTGAATGACCTGCTAAGGTTAAGCCTATGTACATCAATAGTTGTTCATGAATATGCAGCGGCATTCGTCCGATGTCTGTCTACAACTGATTTGGACAGTTGATTAACTCGATCTCGAAGAGACGAGTCGTCTGCTCCTGATTAGTCGTGTTCTCGATCGCCATCTCCTCAAGTTGTCTCATTTGGGATTTGACAGACATTTCCACTGGACCTCATTCCACTCATAACACGCACAGAATATTAAGAAGGGAAATTGGTATGAAAGAGTAATTTGAATGACAAGATTGGAGGCGGAGTAACAGGTTGACCTGGAAACGAGGCGTCTTCCTTGGTTTGCAGCAGCACAATATCCAGGGATGAGATTAAGACGACAGGGTTGCATTTGCCAGCATAGAGTGATTAACAAATAAATAAGAAGTGAAAGTTCATAACAAAGATGTTAACTCCCATAGATCAACGATAAGCATGCACTCACTAAACGCATGTGCATGTAGATATGAGAATGAAACAGGAAATAATGAATCCTTCATTGGTACACTCGAAGAACGATTTTTCCAGAGAAGTGATAGGCCTATTCATGAGCTTAGAAGGAAGATCAATTACTGCACGAAGTTGAGTCCAAAGATGCATTGCAATTATCTTTTCATTTCAGTTAATATTTAGATGCATGGTGCTCATATTCATCGTTTTGAGGGTCCTATGTCTTGACATGCTCAATCGTGGAACCAAACTATTTACATTCTGGACATTATCTCACTCTTGTCGATCTTTAAGATGGCTATGAAAAGTGCCACATTTTGTGACATAGAACGGTTCAATATACATGAATTACCTATATATAATAAAGTTATAATAACTGCTTAATATGAATTAATACTGCGAGAAGCAGAAAATCGTGATGTTGCGGTAAAAATGTCTGCTCTGACAAGGCCTTTCGACCGGCACAGCCAGCCATCGTCAGGCGCTCGATAGGTCAGCTTCGCCAACACCCCTTCGAAAATTGCGGTCGTAACGACAAATCAAATAGTCTCAAAAAATAGACAAACCATGTCTGCGCTATGCAACATATAGATGGCGACTTCATTGCTAGATCTGCTGTTACTTCATCAATCTTCGGTAACAAATAGCGCATGTTAAATAAAGAGGACTGGAAAAATAGGAGAACGCTCAGATAGATCATGATTACATAAGAAAGAACCCGTCCATAACTTCGACCACGAGTCCGACAGTCCAAAGCCTAATCGAAAATGTTTAACAAAATCGTATAACAATTTTGTTGCGTAGGATGACTACGTCTTCTCCTCGACTTCTCCTAGATCTCAATTCTTCGGAAAGTTGTTTCTACTCAAGCTGCTACGGTCAGCGTTTATATACACATGTTTGTGATGCGTAGATTTTCTCATTTCACCACTTTTCTTGAGGATTTCAATTTTGAACTCATAGTTGGGACATTGCACTTTCAGCAATCTAGGTTTGTCTATGTGCGTCAGCGATGCGAAATAATTTATAATCTAAATCATCAACCCCAGATAAGCCAACTTCTCCATCCAGCTACAGGAATGTATAATCATCGTGTTCTTTCCTTTCTAGCAAGGAGCCACTGATACTTTCCGAGAGTCCAGAGGCTATCAAATTACATTTTCCTCTCGTTCTATCTTCAATTTCATTTACGACACTGGAAGGAATATGATTAAAATTTGTCGAACTTAAGACAAGTTCAATTCTGGAGATATGTCTAACGAGCCTCCGTGCGCATCTTGAGATCGTTCAATCAATTTTCAAGCATGCTCGATTTCTCATTGAAGGACTGCACATAAGTTATCACCATATTGATTTCTAGCTTGCCAAACGACGTTATTATTCGAACTCCGGTCATCACGCAAGAGAATCAGAACCACAATCCACCAGGCCAGTCACTCAATTGATTCTAAAAGGCATCAAAACCATTTGATATTCTGGATCTCGTGAAAACTTTTGCAGATCGCATTCGAAACTATAACGTCTCAGATTTCGCGGACTATTACGATACTCAGCTGTGAATGGTTGGACGAGAAGAGTGGTCACAGACTATGACTCCACCACAAATCGGAGGATAAGGAAACAAGAAATGAGGAACACGACGAGACGTTCACACGAATGAAAAGGAAACAAAACGACGGACTGAATCGAATAAAAGATCGAAGAATGAATGACTAATCAAGGAAAAAGTCAGGTTAGTGTACTTAAATGATAATAATACACAATAATGAAAATATACACAATCGTTAATAATGTTGTTAGTCCTAAAAAGGACTAACGGGCGTTCACGCCGGTCAGCGGGTAAGATGCTTGTATACACTCCTACATATAAAGAATAAAACATTAGGCGCACAGAACAATAAAACGAATTATACAAGATGTGAACAGTCCAGAAAGGATAACAAAAATCGAAAAAAGGGGCTCATCAGCAAGATGACCAGCTAGGTCGCGTTGCGGGTCCTTTAACATCTTGTACGCTCAAACCCTAGCTGGCGCACCCCCAGCACACACTTTGCCAGGAAAACCTATTTTGATTACTGCACGATGAGAGACAATCTTCCACGCAGACCGCACAAATTGTACATGCACCTAAATGAAATCTGCCTTGAGAGGGCAAAATTTTGATGTTTTGGCATTGTGTTGTGGATGCCAGTCTTTCGTCGGCGTTGATGTGATCAATACTTATCCCTGTCCCACCAAAAGCATGAAACCATTATAGCAAGCTAGGCGCGCCATAAGCTTTCACATACTAGTCACCAGTGTTGGGCATCGTTAAAAAGAAAGTTCCGTTAATTAAAAAATGTAGTTAATGCATGAATGGCGTGAGAAGGCAGACGCATATCAAATATATATAGAAAAATAGACCAATCTGCCAGAAGTAAGTTTATTTTCCGCAACGTGTCGAAGCACCCTACTTCGTCGTCAGGCGATAATAAAAAAATTTTATAATTTTATATTTTATAAAAAAAATCTTATTATGGCCTGACGACGAAGTAGGGTGCTTCGACACGTTGCGGAAAATAAACTTACTTCTGGTAGATTGGTCTATTTTTCTATATTTATAAAAAATGTAGTTCCGTTAACAATAATCCGTTAATTTGGGAGTAAAGTAACGGAAGTTAAAGTTAAACCGTTAATTCATTAAATTTTATGTCATCTTTAAAATCGTATTTTAGTTAACATTGTCTTCACAGATAAATTTCTTGCTACTCTTAGTTTCTTTTTTTCTTCGGCTGGGGACCCATACACCTCTCGTGAAAACTTATAAGCCTACATCCTTGCTATCCATGCAACTTTTCTCGAAAAAGACTTAAATCATCTCACAGCAATTCTCAGGCCAATGTTTCTTACAAAATGTTAAGTCGTTTGTTCTGATGAATTATTCCACAAAGCTTTTATCCATCAATCTTTTTCATTCGAGTCGTTAGGTGAAGAATAAAACACTTGCACATAAGGCTGACATATTCTTCCTGCACTAAGGAAATTTGTTCGGCACTTCGGAGCATGCGCGTAGACGAAATGAGACCGCATTGGGGAACAGAATCGATTCTTGTAACCTTGTATGACTGCGCTTCTGACACTGTCTGCCTCATTTTGTGAAGAGAATAGCTTCACGCAAATACCGATGCGAATTCTGTATGACCCCGCGCGGTATTGTCAGAGTGCACGATGAACGAATGTGAAGCAAGTTAACTCAGCCTTCAAAAGTCTGTATGTATAGTTGACTTGACATCATGAGCTGAGCTCTCAACCGCGTATTTATTTGAAAAAAGTTAACGGATTAACGGACTTCCATGAGAGTAACGGAAATAAAACCAATCGTTAACTTTTTTTAGAAAGTTAAAAAGTTAAAAAAAAAGTTAGCTTCCGTTGATTAACGGATTAACGGAAGTTAACGGATTGTGCCCAACTATGCTAGCCACTCACAAAATTAGGATTAAGAATCTCTGATCAGGCAGTCGGACCTAGGTCACTTAGTCTAGAAACAAAGGAACAAGTGAAACAGCAAGTGAACGCGTCAATAAAGAAAAAACTTTTAAAATAAAAAACTGACCACCGGTAACTTAATTGTGACGCATCTATCGTTTTGTCATGACTCATGAGTTTTTCATATGCAAACAGTGTCACTTAAATTGCTTCTGTACATCAAGGCTGCTTTCACTCCATCTCACATTCACAAAATTGGATCAGCAAGGTAAGGAAAGCAAATTCAGGGGCTAGGTGAACGTTGCTAGTGTGAAAGCGATTATTATGACAAGATCATTATACTCGGCGAGACCAGAGAATGCTTGGGCGAGAAAAAGGAAATATTGTGATCGCATACTGAAAATTCTTGGAGATAAAACATCACCGTGTTTGCCAACGGTTGTACCGTGTAAAATTACCGAAAGACCTTGTTCAGCTGCTTGTCTTCTTTCAGCAGCAAATTTCAGCTCTATTTTTGCCCAAGTAAAATTCGCACAGCTGGCTGACACATCCAAGTCAGCAGGTTCGGGCACTCATATGTGAGAAAATGTATAGGCGGAAATAACTCATCGCAGATTTCGAGAAAAACATAGATTCTTATGAAATGTGATGATCGGTGATTTCTCCGATTGTTCCATTGCTACGAGTATAAGAAGGTATAGAATAAAAAGTATGATGACAAAACTCATGAGTACAGTGGATGATATTACTTGACTGTCCCATTCATGAACAACAAGCAAACGGTTCAGAGGAAATGGCTACTGAAAATAACCGCATGTTGAAGACAGATTTGGTAGGGATGGAATATATAAAATTCGAAACTTATCAAATGCACAGGCCAGTGTGTGCAACTGGCGCAATCTTTTACGGATAGTTGATGTCTTCAGATACACTAAGGTACATGAGACTGGAATCAACTAAGCATTGTGTCGCGAAATGAGCTTGGTGAAATTTGAATAATGAAAAACATGGATATTTTATATATTCATACGTTACATTTTCAATAAAATCTACGCACCGAATCTTCATGGCTCAAATCCTAGGTTTTAAAAAGTCACGATTCATGAGGTTTGATCGAGCGCGGTTGTATATCGGCGTGTAATTATCACAAAAGTTAAATATTTTCTCTGGATTTGTCGATTCTCAAAAATTCCGGAATATTTGGTCCAAATTTTGGGAAAAAATTTCCAAATTCGGGACTGATTTTCAAGACTTCGGTTAATTCCCGAATTCGGGAATCATTCGGAACATCGCTGTCAGTAGACACAGAACTCACGTTGTCTATCGGGAAAATTAAATTTCATCAATTTCGATATCGAAGTTGACAGACGCTGATCCCGGGGTTTCGCTAAAATCACAGATTTTATGATGCAGGAACTCGGGATTGCAAATCCATGCTTGTATGCAATGTCTCCGAAAATGAAGACCCCTAGATAAAAGAACATTCCAAAACAATAGTGATCTTTTTAATTTAGTTTATTTCCAGATTGCTGCATATTTAGAAAACGTTCACTTCACTATATTGCAGAGAGCTCATTTTCGCTTTACTTATTTACTCTCCTCGCTTATTGTCTCTTCTTCCCTCGGTTTGAGGGCTGGACCATATATGCATGTAGATATAGATGCATAGCTCTATATACCAGTGCTACATGTACGTGATCAGATAGGTTTATCTATGTGGAAAATTTCCATCCCAGCTCATGTCTATAGATCGCCCTTTTTGATTCTGAGTGAATAAACCATTGAAACCAATGGTTCATTCTCAATATTACACCTTCAATCCTCGACGTTAGGATGTCATGGTAACTCAATATCATCATGAAGGAGAATGATATCGATAATGAATTGAAAAGAAATGAAGTTATACGATGAAATTGTGGGTGTATGACTCTGTTAGAATCTCAAGATTGGAGTGGAGAAATTATATGAATTACTGGTGCGTTGAAGAACCGGTCACTCATCTTGTTGTCTATCCATCTTTTTGCATTGATTTGTTCAAACTTGATAGTTCAATATCGAATAAAACTGGTTATATTTCAGACAACATAAAAAACAGACTACACCACATTAAATCACCAATGATAAAGCACAATCACATCCTAGGTGAATCCTACGTCGAAGGATCAATTTCCTACACACAAGATCAATTTCAAATTGTTAACAGCCTATGTACTAATCATTCCTTTTTATGTCGTATTGCTGTGGAAGAATAGAAGAATATTTCGCAAAATTATATTTGCTTGGACTAGCCATGTGGATTCCTACTGGAATTAACCACCAAGCCTTCCACTGACAGTCTATAACAATTTTTTTGTTAACTATCACCAGAAAATCTTTCTCATCAAATGTAAAACAACACAAGAAAGTTTTGAGCAAACGTTTCATAATCCCTCCCCAACACCTTCGACTCTCAGACCCAACGACGCAATATCACAGCGGCGCCGACGTCGCAATTCAATCATGAGTTTGCTATCAACATCTGAAAAGCGAAAGTTGCTGTCGGTAGGAAAAGTAAAAAAGATACTGTATAACGGATACAATGAAGGTTAGATTGCATTAACACTAGCGAAAATATTACACTAATGATACGTGTATGCCTATCTTTCATAAGACAGAGCA
Organism: Prostheceraeus crozeri; assembly: GCA_907163375.1. Classification (NCBI taxonomy): domain Eukaryota; kingdom Metazoa; phylum Platyhelminthes; order Polycladida; family Euryleptidae; genus Prostheceraeus; species Prostheceraeus crozeri. The sequence continues at coordinate 122,726 of CAJQUW010007022.1, read as the reverse complement.
GCAATCAAAACAACACCGTATTTCTTCAATAAAACTGAATAGTGGTTAGTAGTGATCCCGTGAATATGGGCTTAATAACATTCACCAGCAACCAGGCGATGGAATACATATATGTCCATAAACTAGAGTTAATGAGGAGGTCCGCAAGCACTTCTGCTAATTAAGTATTTTGACCTTCTGATCGTAATAATTTATTATGATGGAACATGCACACCCCCTCATGAGTGCCGTCTTGCTACGCGGCTGCTATTATCCTTCCTTTGTAATTGCAAAATGTAGTCTAGTAACAATGGTGACATTTATGTATGTATGAATGTGTACAATCTGTGCATAAATGGAAACGAAAAAGTGTATTTAACATGCGGTTTTAATGATGACAAAAAGAAAATTCGAAATTATCGATAGAAAATGGCAAGAGAAACAATTCAGAAAAGTGCATAACGAATTGGGACATGATTATATATGTATTGTATATATTGTATTATTGGTATCATCTCATCCCATTGTTGTTAAATTTGCAATAATTCTATGAATTCTAGTCATTATTTTGTAAGAGCATTGGAATACAAAATGTTCTGACACTATCTTCTGTTTCACTGAAGATAAGGGTGATGATGAAAGGGGGAAAACAACAAAACAATTAATGACAAATAAGTAAGGGAGTTTCACTTGGGAAGAGTATAATAAGAGGAATATAGAAGAGAAGTGTATCAAAATTCCTTGCAATCTGGAGAAATGAAGAGATTACGCGGGGTGAGGAGGGCACGCTCTCGAGCTCAAAGGCATGGTGTGTTTCTCCAATTGATGAAGATTGCGAATTGCAGCTACAAAGAAAAGAAGAAGACATAAAGCACACAGGAATGTGCGTGAAGCGGCTTCGAATGACTTCGCAGAGCGTTCAGATAGAGAAATGTAACCTTGCGACTTCCCTCATTTTGCCGATCCATTCTTAATCAGTTTGACTGTTGAACAAGACCTTAAAATTTAGGAGTTAGTCAGCAGAAATTTGAGATTGATTTCCTGTAATCACTATAGATTACTGCAATATCTTTAATTTATCTCAATCAAAAATACCTTAACATTTTGAAATCTTATAACTCATAAATATCAAAATATCATATCATCCACAAGACAACTTTTAAGTTTCGTTTTTAAGAATGACTTCTGTTGAACCTGTATCTCTCTGATTAAAGCTGAGATTGCCACCGGGTCACCGCATCCCGATCAGGTCTCACATCGAATCAACGGATCCTAGATAACGAAAAAGTCACCCGCCGGTTACCCTGTCCTGAGTAAGCCGTGCATTCTTTCAGAATATACGAGATAAAATTGTTATTACACAGTAGTTTATGTCAACAGATCAGCAAACCAGGGCTGAGGACGCGATGAATATTTTAATCGCGTCCGTGTCCATGTTGGGTTAAATCGGCGCGTCCGCGTCCGCCTTTTCTATCAAGTGCTCAATGAAAGGAGCATCGATCAATTCAAAGTTATGAGCAGATACCGTCTTCTATTCACACTCACTGGATAAATGTAGACTCCTAAATGCTTGAAATGGTGCTTTTAGTTTTAAAAAGATAACAATCATTTATGTTAGGCGATAGGTCTAACCGATAACCACTAACGTATCGAGCAGTGTTGCCACAGCGGCCAACTGGAAAGAATTCCGCCGCGACGGTCTAGGTGTGCCGATTGCTAGACCTATGTATGAATCGCTTTATTAAAGATAGATAGAGCAATTTTGGGGATCGATTTGCAGTCACACGCACGTACATCACGCAATTTAGCCTATGTAAATAATGATGCATACTAAATTGAGTAACCTGATTTTTCTTCTGTTTCCCATGCCCTCCCATCATAGGTATCTTATCATCATTAATTCAGTAATGGATTCCAAAGCAGTGAGTTTAATGCGCATCACATATGCTTCAATTGCAACTCTACCCATTCACTGATCAAGTAATTCAATTTGAAAAAATAGCACAAAACAGATGCTGAGTTACGTAGGCCTACTGATGGGACCATTCCATTAATAAGAGAGGCTAGATAACATTAAGAAGTTTTGATTTTAGAAGTAATTTCAGAGAGATTGAAAATCTAATGGTTAAATCGCTAAATCATGACGAGGTGTGAAGCGAGTATCTGAGATTGAAACGTTCCAATACTGTAGGAACATCATGCAAGTTGACACGGACAAGAAGCTGAAAATCCGCATCTGCGTTTGCTACCTGTAGGATAATTAAGCTTGCGCCGACTGATCAAAAAATAGGACCGGCGGAATTCTCAAATTCCAAGAATTCCGCCACCACCTCCAGATTTCCGCCGATTCCGCCGCTGTGGCAACACTGGTATCGAGTAATGCTTCATGGATCATGTTGTCAAATGTTCAGGTACTGGGTATAGTACCAGTGGTGGTTTATGAGCTTGCATGCATTGAAATCCTATCATTCATTATCAGACCAGTAAATCTCCGTGTTGCTGGTATGCATGTACATGTAGGCTATAAGCCATCCTGTATGTACCGGTATTTAATTAAATCATTTTTACATAACACAGACGTAGGAATAAATTTCACAAATTCAATGTAGACTGATAATAGGCCTATGGAGGCTTTATTTAATGATAAAGTGCTGCGTGCATATGTTTTGAAACTAATTTATAGGCCTATTGGCATTAATGTTTAAATTTTTCGATGTTTAAGAAATTAAGAAACTTCACAGCATTAATGTCACACACCATTTTACATCTATTAGGTCTACCTACTTTGGGCCTACCATGCTCTTAATTCAATTCTATTACAGTTATTTGCATGCTTTAACTAAGTTGTTTTTTTTTATCAACTATGATTATTTAGTGTTGTGCATATACTCGTAATTTATTGTAGAATGAATGCTATCAATGGCCGACATACAGAAATTTAAACACCTGGTGATAATGATCGTGTGCAGGTGGCCGGCCGGTCTCTAAAATGATGTTCGGGGCTAGACGGTGACCAACGTCGCTCGAGCATGTTAGTCGACAAGAAACCAATTTATATGTTTTATAAAATATTAAATAAAAACGATCAGATTATTCATTGAAGTTTTTAAAAAACGGTAGAAAATTGAAAATTTACGCAACAATGGCATTATACAGAAACATGCGCACAGACTACGTGCCCAAAAAATGTCATCTAGAATGTTTGAAATCGACTAACAATTGCAAGTATCAAGCAGTGGAATCTAAATCTAACTGAAAGTAAAACAAAACTCTATAATGTATATGTTTGAGTACTAACAGTACAAAATGACAAAATCATGCAGGTAGACCTCTCGAAAATTACGATTGATCAACAGCAATCAGATGTTTAATACTACTGTATTAAGTGTCAAATTGTGTGCACCAAGAAATTCTATCAAGAAAATTATGACCAGAAACACCACTGCATCTGCCAATTCAGGAGACATGCCTGATGTGTTTTCTCTCAGTATCAGTCGTAAGTGCGAGAAAAGTCGTTCTACTCAAGCCTGGATCATCGGCAACCACGACACACTTCTACATGTGGATTGAATTTCTTTAGGATGCAAATCAGAAATCTCCCACTCTGTTTTCTTCTTTTGCAAGTATGCAAGAGGCTGTCTAAGTAAGACTTAGGAAAATGTAGACAAAGGTGACAATGAGTGGTACTCTAGAATTGCATGTAGGTCCTACTATTCACGCAACAACGTAAATTTTATATGCGTTCAATGAGCATAATAGTGTTTCAGAATGCATATTAGAATTTCTATTAGCTCTATTCTCTAGAAGCAGATAGACTAAATCTTCGATTCTTCTCATCGTTGTGTTTGAATTTCAAATAAGCTTATCGGACGCGGACGTGAAGGATTTCTGACCATGTTCGCGTCCGCGTCCGGCTGATTTCGTTGAATCGCGTCCGCTTCCGCGTCCACAGCCCTGCCGCAAACTTACAGTAATTTCATGTATGCATCAGCGTTGCCAGACCCAAATTTCATTTTTTTGCGCAGACAAAAAATTGCCCAGAGCAAAAAGCAAACATTTTCTCCTACATCGTGGATATAATCCCTTCTTTTGTTTCAGAATTTACATCAGTTTTAAAGATGCTCTATTTGCCAGCTGATGTCTCTATAAGCTTCATCGCTTTCGCCTTGATTATTTTTTCAGTACATTAAATCTATCAAATTTAATCACATTTGTTTTAGTCAACATGTTTTTGCAGCCTCACTCTGACAACGCGTTTTATTCATTTAGTGCAAAAAACATATTCTGAAAAATAAAACAAAATTGCAGACAAAATACTTTCATTGAGAACGACATATCTGTTGTAAGAATGGGAAAAGGTCATATCGCAAACTTTTGCAGTTAAACTTGAACAATATATACGAAACAAGGTCAGACTGCACTGATAAAACAAGTTTTGAAATTCCCATTTGCTTGATACCCTCATTATGAAACACAAAATACTCGTACATGATACATCATACTCAGGTACAGGCATCACACACGTATATTTAAATAATTTAGTCAATTGTTTATGCAAAATTTACTTACGTAAGCACGATACAATTTATCTGCATGTTGGAAGTATGATTGCCTTACTAAAGTATGAATGCCCTCATTATGAAACACAAAATACTCGTACATGATACATCATACTCAGGTATAGGCATCACACACGTTTATTTAAATAATTTAATCAATTGTTTATGCAAGATTTACTTACGTAAGCACGATACAATTTATCTGCATGTTGGAAGTATGATTGCCTTACTAAAGTATGAATTTTTGCGCATTAAGGTACAGAGCACTCCGATTTTTGAAAAATGGACACCATGTGATTTATTTAAGTGTGCGTATACTATTGCACTTTTGTGCAATTATACTCATGTAACTTCACATCAGGAATGCTGTTTTTAACACTCCACAATTAAAATAGTCTATATTAAATCATTACTTTGACTTTTCAAATATATAGCAAAATTCGTTGACATTGACTATATTTTTATATCATGTATCATTATTAACCTATTCAACTAACGTAATTCTTACAAAACTTACAACAGACTACCATGAAATTGTTCGTTTGATCAAGAACAACATGACCACATGCCTTGCACATCAGTCACATAAAGCTGATGAAATCATATGTATTCGCAGTCTCAGTCCCTGACAACCACAGATAAAGCAGGATTAGTTAGGATGCGATGTCTCAGTTAGAGAGACGCGGACCCATACCGTGTGAATAAATCGACTAACAACGAATATTGAGGACAACACAAGATTTCTACGTACCCTAATATTTCCATTATTTTCCGGTTTTTACCATCTGTTTTGGTAAAAAACAGTTTTCCCCACGTAATTGCCAACCCTGACAGAACGTCGTATTTGTACTTTTTTTCTTAACTCCAGCCGGGCTGATATAGAGATTTCTCTATCTTCGTGACTCCCTGGCAACGTCAAGCAATGACAACTCCGATAACCAACGACCCCCTCTACATCTTGACACCCGCTACAGTTGCCACATTTGAGAATGGAATGCACAACTAGAAATTAAACAATCGATGATTACCCCCTGCGGTCGATCAATTACTCGCTTTATTTAGCATTTAGCGTTTTATGTGTATAGATATGAAGTCTACATTTGCTCATTGGTATTATCTTTTGTTCCAGCAAGTAATGCAGCTCGGGATCCTATAACGCTATGAATTTCTATGATCGAGTGCTGATCACAATCAATAATGATGTTCATTATCATGAACTGAATATTCGCCAGTTTCAACTTCAATAAAAGTAGAATGAGTTTCGTATTAACTGTCAGGAAAAGATACAGAAATTGATCACTTTACAAGGGATAACAGGTGTTATTAACTAATGTTTCCTTCTGCTCAATGAAATTCCGTCATCGCATCCATGGGACCATTGCGTAAGCGAGCAGCGGCTTCTACAAAGTGATAGATGTCCCTAACCGTCGTGTCTCGTTGCGTAACTGCTTGAAATACATTCTGACTGTCGTGTTCATCCGCATCCAAATTGTCAACTCCGTGCGATATCGCAAATGACCCTGATGGACCTAAAGTGCTGAATGATAAACACAAGAAATATCCATTCACATTCAACGTATTTCTATTAACCAAGACGGTTCCAAGACGGACAGCCTCCGATGGAGAGGGTTGGAATTCATGACCTTCTCGATCCCATCATGCACCCTCTGACATCCGCTTGGGCACCGGCGCTAATGTCCTGTCAACGCCGAGCGCTAGGCGGCGATAATTAACCTGGCTAACCCCCGAGCCGGAGGATGGCAGTGGAACCCTGTTGGAGTACATGCCATTATAGCTTCAGGCATCCACCTTTTGCAGGCTTTATTATTGGCTGCGTACTCCACTGCCTCAGTGGGTAAGAACTTTTAAGTTCATAAGGCTATGGGTCCATCCCAGCCAGAAAGAATTGGCGGCAGGAGTGGCATCCGGCTGCAAAAATCCGCCAAATTAAATCAAATCATGATGTCTTCACTAAAACATGATTCGGATATGGTAAGGGCGTCCCCAGTTTCAAGCGACGCGCACCACCCTCGTCCGAGTGGTGTGACCAGTGGACCACGACTACCGCAAATGACCGGCGACCGCCAAATGACCGAGGATCTATGACCGGCCGCTCAATAGAAGTAGCTGATGCGTTAACACGCAGGGGTGTGGACATTGTCTGTGTACAGGAGGTCAGGTGGACTGGGTCTAAGGCGTGTGACATTGGTATGGGATACAAAATGTACTATCAGAAATATCACATATTAGGAAGTGAGAGGGAGAAACGGTGTCGGTATCATATCAAGACAAAAACTAACATATCAGGTCCTGGAAATCAAGAGGATATCGGATAGGATAATCAGAATGAATCTGGTCGATCCCGATACCAAGAAATTGTATACAACTGGATCGGCATATGCACCACAACAAGGTTTGAGCGACCAAGAGAAATACGACTTCTATTTGAAATTTGAAGAAGCAACGACGACAAACGGAACGCTCATAATAGGAGGAGACATTAATGGACACATAGGCTAGAGCAGGTCTAACCGCACTGCACATGGTCGGCAAGGATACATTACTACTAACCAAGAAGGAGAAATGTTGATCGATTTTGCGGAGGCATCAAATTTGGTTATAGCAACCACATGGAGGATAAAGACGCGGCTGACCGAGGCAGGTGGAGGAGGAAGACCAGGCCGACACCATCATGAGACGGGATAAGGCCTCCAAGGTAACCAAGACGGCTTCCATACCGCACAGCCATTCCGGAACCTCCTCCAATCAAAGGATTTTGTCACAATGCTACAGCTAACTAATTTTTGTATTTTTTAGGTCAAAGAGCTGTCTGAAGACCTAAATCGCAAGTGCGTCTACAAAAAAATTTGAAACTAGATTTTAGGGTTTTTCGGACTTTATGAACAATAAGAATTTTTAATTCACGATATTGAAGCATGTTATGTTTTATTTTTCGATAATATTTCAGTTACTATTTGATAATGTTGACAACCATAGATGTGCCATGCAGCCAAATTACTTATAATTTAAGTTACTTGAATTTTCATTTGTTTTATCAGATTGAAAATTAATAGTTATTTTGATGAGAAAATTCAGCACTTAGTGGTTCCTTATTGCTAAATTTTGCGAGATAATATCAAGATCTCAAACTGTAAAATGCATTTTAAGGCTTCTGATGATATTAAAGACTTTGTAGCAACCGTGTTATGAGAAAAGCATGGCCATGGCCATGGCAAACACAAAATTTAGTATCGTACAATTTACAAATTTATGTATGACATTTATATGATTGTGAGGAATTCCTGCAAGTTCGTTCCTTCTAAAACGAGTTACTCCCCTATTCATTATGGTTCATTTAACTTTCTCATGGAAAAATTTCACCAGCAAACAAGTATTTATACCAAATTTCAGACAATCGCTAGACTTCGATCAGATATATTTTATAAAAGATGTAGGAGTAAATATGACGGACTTGATGTGTATGTTCACTTTTATGGCAGCACCTTTTTAGTACGGACCGCATCGGCTCATTTAAACCGTTGGCTTACTCCAGACCAATCTCAAGCCTGATGACATGAACATGTATAAAACCAATCGCATGGAACGTGACTTGCGCTCATACATTGACCATATCATAGAAAGGTATGTCTGGAACGGTTTCTCCCTATTGATGAGGTCGAATCTAGGAAGACAAAGAAGCACCCAAATTTGAAAGCGGACTAATATATTCAGACCTCTATCCAAGGAAACCATGATTGACATAATAAGTGAATCAACAAGGCGCTTCATCTCAAGTCTTTGTGTTGTTTTCGAAGGGACAGGGACCATCATCCTCGGCTCCACTTGAGACGGTGGCCTTCCATCACAGGTCAGCAATTATGCGTGTGTCAAGAAAAGTTTACCTGCCCTCGGAAATATTGCTTTACCTATGTATTTTCACTTGTAAGGTTGCACTATTCTCTAGTCAAACATACATTTTTTATTATCACAATATCAATTCTCGATTAGTCAGACAGCTACAATCGCATTTGAAATATTCACTCTCCTCGACCTCGTCAAGTGTCGACTTTGGTCCTGGCAATTCATCGTAAATGTCTTATGCCATCACGACCTGGACAACTGAGGAAGATGGCCAACCTTTGATCGTCTTTAAATCGATAATTAACAGGTAATTGTTAAGTTGTCGAACAGATGCTGCCTATCTATTGATTTCGGATTCGAAGAAAGCAAGAACGCTGCGAGCGTTTCCATGCTGCCACCACTATGCTGTACCTGTTGCATTGAATAAGGAACCCCAGAAGCTACCTATGTGATCCCACTCCGGAGATCCTTCAGTATGAAGACACTTGCCTCTATGGCCGTAGAAGTGGTTATGATTTATTCTGCTTTAAATTAATCGAATTAAAAACAAGGATGCCATAGGCAACCTAGCAGACATTATATCATAGTAATACGTAATGTCATACCGTTGAAGTGTCTATATGGCGGCTGATGGAGTCATACCTGTCTACAACTACATCAGGAAAATGTCACTGCATGTGTGGATGGCTAGTGTTAACATGCAGTACATGTAGAGCGATTTCCACAATATGCTAATTGCATTTCTCAAATTTACCCGGGTATGGCAGCAACTTTAAAAGGGGAATTGTGTCGATGTTGATAGATGTGAACAAAGCCTGCTGATGATTCTTGATATTGGATAAAGTGGCAGCTATTCGGGGAAAGGGGATGTCCAATTTTTCAACTGAGGATGCGACTCAGTATTTAATTATTCCATTTACAATAGACACTGTTGACTTTGAGACAAAGCGAGAAAATACAAGAGTCACTGCGATTGAGAATTCACCTGAAAATTAGGAAACTGAGACTGCACGCTCTCTTTCCGTTCGCAGATCCGTGGGGATCATGCACAGCTTCGGTCGACTAAGCTAAGCGGAACAGTTCCATCATCTGTCCGTCAACATGCTCAAATGCATCTTCTCGGATATGAAAAGAAATGGTCGATTGATTGCCAAGAAAGGAGAAGTAATCCCTTGATAGTAGAGGTTGCTGAGTCAGGTACAGGTCCATCGCCACAGGCGGGTCATCAATTGATTACGTAATAGCGCCAATGTCCAGTCTGACATCTTTAATTACATTTGAAGAACGCAGACAAACTCCTGAGACGAACAGTTGTTCGATTTCATTCCATCATCTCAAAATCCCAAAACACTTACAAGAAACGGACGAATTTCCAATCTCTGCAGCTACCTTGTAGGAAGCTTCTCGACATTAAATTCGGCTCGACTTGCTATTTACTTCATTTATCAGAAGCAACGACGGATACACAATAATCCGCAGGGTGAGTCGGTAGCGTTTATCACACACTGACAGCGTCGCCGACGGCCAGTCTTTGATGCTATCACGAATCCTCATCCCTCCTGACTCTTTTCCTTTTGTCTCCTTCTTTCATGATGCGTATGATGATAATGCGACGCATTCATTTAATACCTTCAATATGATGCAGTCATTGAATGCAAAATATTGACAAAATATCAAGGATTTTCTGCTGCGCTGCGTCATTGCTGTTGTTGTTGTTAACAGCTACTTCCAAGTTTACAAATCGCTACCACGTTCGTTACGCGCACCATAAAAACTGTTATGGAGAGTATGACATTTTGCGATTTACATAATCATATTGATTTTTCACTAAATTAAGTTCGATTTTGCTATCATCAGTATTAAGCAGAGCACTTTCCGCAGGCAATAATTCAGTTTTTCTGAAACTGTGTCGAGTAGCGAATGAAATACGGTTACTCTTTCATTAATGTAAGATGATTATGCTGTATTTAGATTAGAGCTGTGCACCAGTTCTCGCACCGGTGAACCGAAATGTGCGAATTTCGATCAAATTGATGTTTTACTGTATAGCTTCAATTACGGTCTATTTAATTCACTTTGTCTGCTATCTTAGTCAACGAATTGGAGAGGAAGACATTTTAAGCATGCAGTATAATTTATCCAACTAGGAGAGCATTGTTCAATTGCATTTATCAATTAAATTCAAACTTTAAATTTCATATTATGAAAATTCAACGTTTTGAAAATCAGGCTGCATGTTGAGCAAAAATGTGAAAGGGGTGGAAAATTAGACACCATGATAGATCATTTTAGGCCACGAAATCTTAGTATCCGCGACCTCAGAATTTCGGAATCTCATGGTGAATACTGTGTACCCTGCTGTTGTAAAAGATGAGGCTTTTACTTGTCGGCACACTTTGCTCCTTCTATTTTGAGACATGACTGGAATCAATAATCCTATGAATATGCTGTGATAAAATTGAATTATTCGCAGAAATTGCCATTATATAACCCTTCACATAAGATATCTATGCAATTTTACATCAACAGCCTTGTCATCTCATATATTTAAGTATGTATCTAAGATTCTTCTATTGGATTTTCTATTCATTCTCTATTCTATTCTATTTTCTATTCAATTCCGCGATCATGAGATTGGGATTCCTGAGGATTTTGGTTATTATTCTTCGGGACTTTATTATATAGGTTTAAACAGTGAATATATATTGTTGACATTTACAGATCAAGCAACGGAATTTTGCGTCTCTTCGAATTTCATCAATGTAGTCATGTTTTCAAAATGATAATTCGTGATTTCATCGATCCATCTATAGATATATCATACATATAATGCATATTTTTTAGTATTGAAAGACGTCGAGCATAAGTATTCACATCTGCCATAACGAGAAATTGATGTCATCAGGTATGCATCTCAATATGCATAAATTATCCTTGCTCAAAAACTAATTTGAAATCATTCCAAAGAAACTTTTCAAGCAACATGTTAAGCACATTTTTATCTTAACAATTCACTTTTCTCATCATCAAATGGTTCTAATCATCAGGTGACCACTTCTTGTCTATATACAACTCTCTACTGACAGACCATCTCACGTCACTCAGAATTTCAATCTGCAAATCGCTCAGGCGAACTCTAGCAGTTGATGCTCTGTCTTATCTCCAGGTCAACAATCATCAAGGAGAAAAGGATGGTTTCCGAGTCGAATGCTCATCTCGTCTGGTTATCACCAAATTCATCTATCTATTTTTTGATAAGTATTTCCCGAATCAGCACAACTTCATCTTAACAGGATGGGAGAAAGCCTCGGCATAATGATGAGTGTTCAGCATCGGTCAAGTCTTGAATAAAGCAGGGAATCGTGGAGTCTCGATTTTAGCTATTCATACTTGTCTGAATACTGATGGCACGCCACTCTCATTTCGGACGCCATCTCCAGCTCTGAAGTAAATAATGCTGAATTAAAAAGATCTTATTTACGTTGATAAACTTGAAACGCGCTTCTGCCTATCATACAATCAAATATTAGGGGTTCATCGGATTTGGAAAATTAAATTCCCGTCAGATTTGCCGAATTCGAGGAATAAAACGACTCTACACATACTAGTCTATGTAATTTTGTCGTGCTCTTCAATCGCATTCTTCAACAGCAATTAACACAGTATCAGACGATAGCCACATGATTTAGAAACGTCGATGCAAATTGATTGTTCTTAAGCTCCAGAAGTTTAACGGGAATGTGATCAATATAAATTGATCAACAGAGGGAATGTGAATTTCCAAATGCAGACATCGCAGAAAATATCTTCTACACAATCTCAAGACCCAGATTCATGATGTTCAGTGATTGTGACACTTTTGAATTTTAAAGTATCCTGTACTTCCGTTGAATATCAGCTTATTATTGTCTTATGATTTAAAAACATAAAAGCCCACTCGTCAAAATCAGTTAGTTATCAGAAGGAATTTTGTCCAATAGAAAGACACAAACGGTTACAGACGAGTGAGCAGTGGTACTGAAGTGTCAGTAGCGGTAATGAGTATAAAATCTGCGATGAGAGCATTATTCGCTCGGGCCATGACAGAGAAAGCAGAATAATTGTGCTAAGTGATATCAGTTGGCAGGGGGCGCAACCAACATAACACTTTGAACAGTGTTCACAAGAAAATTTATAAGTTACGTTTGAGAAGAGACCAATAGACATTTTTCTTTTCCATGAAACAAGTTGGAAGTCGGATCTTTGAAGAGGTAGACAATTACGAGCATTTTGATTTCAAATGCAAATCTACTTCATGCTATCAATCTTCGCACAGACAACATAAATGATCATAAATGATTTTGAGGTCCTAATAATGCAACTTAAGTCACGAATGACGATGAATATGGGTCGCAGCAAAAGACTGAGAATCACATAACTACATAGCAGATTGTCAAATTTATGTCGATACTCGTGTTACCAACACAAGTAAAGGGAAATATCAACAGTTGATTTGATTATCAAGATTCAACCCGCTATCGAACCGTCAATCGATGGCAAATTCATTCTCTGATTAGTTCAGGGAATGGTTTAATTGTTTAAAAATGACTCTGGTTTAGAACAGAACCATGCATGCATGCATCCACTTTCCCAGATTCATTCAATATAAAAGATGAGAATTTGCTTATATTATTCCATTTATTCATTCATTCTCATCATCCTTCCAAAATCTTCAAACCCAACCGCGTGAACAGTTTGTCATCTGTTAAACGTCACTACTAACTTCTGGTTGTTGATTTATTTCTGCTATAAAACTAATTGAAAGACTTTCAAGTCAAAAGTGGTTTGAAAAAAGACAGTTCCTACTCGCTCCGCAAAAACATGAATTCAACTGCAGCCGCCTTTTCTATCTACAACAAAATCGTTCCTTTCGAAATAAGTAGAAAAACTAAGTTGGATGAAAGATTGCAGGCTACGTGGTTTTGATCACTGACATGTGAATACAGTAACTGCTGATTAACCGAAAAATAGCTATGTCATACAAGATATTCACAATTTCATCGTAAAAGCGGCGCAGAGGGGCATTTTTGTGACCGAGACAGCTGCTTTATTTTAAATCTCAGCCGGGTTGCCGTGGAGGATTCTAAGGGTGACCTACGACAAGAAGGGTGTCGCGTCTCTACACAATTATATAAAGTGTGATAATATGATTAATTAGCAAGATTAAATTGAGAAATTATTGTAAGTCCACTTACAAATAGGACTTAATTTACCTAAATTGTATAGCCTTGAATATATTATTTATGCTTCGGTTAGTATTTCATCAGCGAACTACATATATTTAAGAAGTCGGAAAGCAATTTTTAGAACCATGCTGCGAAATGTTGCAACTTTAATGTAAGCTTCTATTGATATTAGTGTTATGAGTAGCAGATAATCATCGTTAAACAATACATGCATGTATTGCTACTACTACTACAGACAATATGTAGTAATACAATATTAGTTACTACTCATGGTTAAATTCCTGAATGAAGAAGTCAATAAATTTTCATGATTTCATGAGTAATGCGGAACCGGTAGAGATAAATACATGTATGGTAAAGTATTTCGCATCCTAAGCAAAGTGTAAAGCTCTTGTCAGACAAAATACTTTCAATAAACAGCTGCAATAACATAACTGAGAATCGTGACGAAGAGTTGAGTGAAAAGTGCTATCATGCTCATGGTCATTTGTATCCAAGGTTTTGCTTTGGTATTCCGTCAAATACGCAATGAATCATTAATACAAAACATATAATAGCTATAGCTCATTCTCTTTGCCTTTAAATGGTGTCCTTCTTCAGTTTATTTTGCAGTTCATCGTTTTCCATGAACCTGACAGTTCCAGCCTCGGTCCTAATTAAACTGACATTGTTGCTCTTAGATATGCATATGAAAACAAACGTATACGTCGTCCACAGAATTTCTGCTATGATACACTGCTTTAATGACATCAGTGTTGCTTTTGTGAATATGTCGACTCTATGACGTTGAACCAATGAAATATGGTCTTTCCAATGCTGTTTTAATTGGTTTTGAAGCAAAAATACTCACACTTTATCATCGATTTCCTAGAGAGAATAAGGAGACAGCTTCCCACCTGACCCTTGCAGATCGTCTTGCTATGAGCTACACTCTCGCATCAAAGTATCATTATACAGGCGTCTGAGATTTGCAAATATTGCAAAAATAAACCAATATCAGTGGTTGCATGCTATCAGCCGTTAGTGAGGAGATTTCTGCATTGCCAAAGAGCGATGTTATCATCACTAAGATCAAGATAACAATTATTCAAAATCGCATCGACTTTACTGGCTGAATTATTTTTCATAGGTTCGCAACGATTAATTATCATAGTAATTGAATATTATCTCCGCTTTCATTGTCTTCCAATCTCAGCCTGATTGGCAATAAACACTTGCACTGTTATCGGCGGGCAACAATGATCAATTCGTGCCCCGTGTTTTGCGTGCAGTGGCAAATTGCATGTGTTTGTAGGGGAGAACAGAGAAAAAACGATTACAAGAATAATATTATGACCACATGTCCCTGATCTTCGCCCTCTTCTATTACTTGACTGTCCGTCACAATCTTTTGCAAATACTCCTGCCCGGGAGGTGTGAGTGTAATTTTACACTCAAGTCATTGATTTTTTAAACTGGCTGTTACTTTAAAGAAGTGCTGCGGAGCAGCTCTCTCCTGTAGTCAGACATTTCTAGGAGCCGGAGTGTGCCTTTCGAAGATCGTGATAGTATGTTCTATTTCAATGAAAGTAGAATGTAGTGATAATAATAACTAGGTCCACATGAAATTTGCTAGTTTCCGAATTTATACCCAGATACACGCACAATTTCATTCTGTTGATTGCTTGTGTTACAGGCATGTACATGTATATTGTCATAAAGGGCGGCCTCTTGTGCAGTCCTTCAGTTTGTTCACCCATTCTGGATATTTTAAGCTAGTATTTGAGATTCCGATGCGTACTGACGAGCTCTTGTAGGGCGAAACGCAACGAATACGGTTGCCAAGGAATTTTCGCGCCTAAATTGTTCAAGTCTGTTGACATCTTTCTATTCTATACTAGTATTGCGTGTTGTTTAGTTTATGCATCACGTCATTCCCCTAAATCCCTAGTAACCGATAGATTTTTTTATTATAATTTTTTTGACGTAGATTTCATACATGTGTCGGTACATGTGATGAAGGCGCAAACTTCAATACGAATCGCGAGTAACCTGAGAAATGCGAATGCAGAAAGCTAGCTGCTTGAGTACGTCTGCGACAACAGTGCGAAAGTGTATCTAAATGTCATGAAGACTAAAATCATGGCTTTCGGAACTAATCAAGTTGAACGACCCTTTTGTTGGACATTGTGCTAAGTTTCAACTTTCTTGGTGCTTTATTGCATCATGACGGGAAGGACGATGGAGACTTACGAAGACGAATGCGCTCCTTGAGTACGTCTGCGACGAGAGTGCGAAAGTGGGACTGTATCTAAATGTCATGAAGACTAAAGCCATGCCTTTTCTTAACGAACGAGGTACATCAAGGTGAACGACCCTTAGACATTGTGCTAAGTTTCAACTTTCTTGGTGCTTTATTGCATCATGACGGGAGGTACGATGGAGACTTGCGAAGACGAATTGATGTGGACCAGTCATAGGTGACGTCTCTGACAAACTTATGGAAAAGTCTTGACGTTAATTTGTCCAATAAAGAAACATTTGGCTCCATATGGTACTCTCGGTTGTGCTATATGACTGTCAAACAATAACCTTGTGTAAAGAATGTCGGTAGAATTTGGAGTAGTTTTAGATGTGGTGATGGCGCAGTGCTATGCATCCTTGGATTATCAGAAAAACGAATAACTGTTCTAAAGGACGCCATAAAATAAGAAGAATAAAGACCAACTATATTGGCAATATAGTGAGAATGAGGAAAACGAATCAGGAAGCTGACCGAGACTAAAGTGTGAGATCGTAATACGCAATGTCACCGAAATAAAAAAAATAAAAAAAATTGGGAGTCGGAGCTTTAAAAAAACACCTTCAAAGGTATTTGATCGTCCTTTAACGTTTCTATACATCAACAGACAGGTTATCAAATACGGGGCCTCACATATCCGATATTTCTACCCTCATATTGTTCAACAAAAGGGTCACAACTATCAAGTCTGCGTTTCAATGGCTCACTTAAATTCACTGGAGGAACAGCTTCATGATGTGTCATGAGCTAATTTCATGTAATGAATTTTCCAAGTGAAGTGCCATGAGAATATAGCCCTACCAGACCAACTCACTCTCGACTTTAGACGAGAGAATTCGGGGATGCAAAATTACTAGATCAGCTTAATCGCCTGATACCAACAATTCGAATTTCTGTTTCCGGGGTACGTTGAAACCGCAAACAATCATCTGACGATCTTAATTGACACAGAATACGAATAATTTCGTATGCTCATCAATGAAAATTGTTAATCCGCAATCCGAGGTTTGCGGCAGAGAAGTGTTCCATTGAAAGATGTTTCAGGAAAACATTTCTGAAATTCTTGTATTGTTTGCCTCATGTGTACGAGCCACTTTCCTAAATATAAGAGCATAACATGTAATCAACAATCTACCAGAATGAATCAACAAATCCAATTATCTAAATTCGTTTATTGAAGCACCCAAACATACAAGTGCGACAAAATAGTATTTATCAAATGTTACTACGAAATTTCAATGTGTGATAAGTTTATAGAGATCCATTGAGCGACATCAACGCTTTTTTAGAAATAGAAACACACCTTTGAGATGTTTCAAAGATCACACAAGCTAACTATTCAACGATGGCTAAATGCTAAGTCAATTTGGTTGACAGTTTTTGTGATCAATTCGGCGGGAAAAATCTCCTTCCACATCAATCAGCTAACATTTACAAGTTATAATAGCAGTTTATGCATCATCATCGACTGCAGTTACACATGCCTGCACTCAGTCAGCAAGTTGATGTTCCTAATATCAATCTCCCTCTTATCGAGAGGGGCAGATCACAGAATTCAAGCAGATGCATGGAAAATTGTTAACTTGACATGTTATGAAAAGAGAGGCTGCTACTCGCTGGCGCCAATTCTATCTTGCGAAGTCAGTCGCCAATGGCGCTCAAAATCGAAAGAATTGGTCACAAAATCACAGAAAGATGAAAGAAAAATTAGACATGATGAAGGAATCAGATAAATCAAGGGACCGACTAAGTTGACGACATTCAGTATATCAGAGAACACATTTTCACATCGATGGAAATGAGGAAACTTTTTTAGCGCTATCTATTATAGGATTGCGAATTGCGATCATACAATTGCCCATGTTAAAATGATCAAATGATCTATAACCGCTTGCTATTATATGTATTGAGCACAGAATCAGTGCAGGCATTGGTAAATAAAATGTAGTAAAACTATAATTTAACTCAAAAGATGATGAGCTATCAAAATATTCAAAATCCTAAGAGCATTAACTAATTCGTTGTAAGATAGTTCAGCTCTCTAAGAATTACAAAATACACAACCATGCTGTGATCATTTGTTCTCCAACTTTCTTGGCTGACAAATGCACCCAATGGCTTTTGGATGCCAAGACCGTCCCAATTTCGTGACTGCAGCAACATATTGATGAAAAAGTCTAATTTTTCAATACATCTGGATCATGGTGTGGATACGAGAGCTTCTACTGTCGAATTTTGAATATAACTTCAATATTTGATTGTGTTTGTTGGATTGTTTGAATTAAATTGGATTAAATTTTAATTAGATTTTAATTGGAATAAATTTAAATGTTTGGATTAAATTGGATTGTTTTTCTTTCGCGTCATTAAAATATGGAATTCATTGAACGATTCAATAGTGAAAGCTTCAACCTTCATGATGTTCAAGAAAAGACTCAAATCAGTTGATCTAAGTGAATTTTGCTCATACTGTGACTGCTAATATGTGATTTCGTATAAAATTATTTGACAAGTGCTTTTTATACCTGATGGTAAATTTTATTTAGATACATTCCTACATTACATATTGAAGATGATTCTCATCATAATGAAGATCAAGAAGAGTCTCAATCTCATTGATCCGAGTGAATTTGTATATATTGTGACCATGATCATTAAAAGTGTAAATTTCGTATAGATGATTTTGTTGCATTCATTCTTGTATTAGATGTTAAGCATTTACGTTCTTTTGCTCCATTGTGAGGACTCCCATCCAATGAACTCTTATCATGTCGTGATCATCACTCTTCAAATTTGGAAATATAGGCCCTATAGATCTCACGTATTATGTATATGGTATATGATGTATATCATGATGACTCTTAAAATTTGTAAATATGTAGGCCTCATATAATTAGTTTATGATGGTATATGATGTGCATGTACATCATGATCGCTCGGTAAATTTGTAAATATATATCTCATGTATTTTTTATTGATGCTAAACTTTGCGTATGCATATCTTGCACGTGTTATCAACGCTTACTTGTAAGTGCCCTTGAGGCCATCGCTTTGCGTTTTCTGTATATTTCAGAATTAACATTCATGACTTATGATTTATCTATAATTTTTACCAAAAATAGTTTTGAGATGGTGCTGACAAATTATAAACTACAATGAACGAATTTCGAAATGCCATGAACCACCTTTGACTCTTCGATATGAAAGGATCTTAGAATTTTCTTATAAAGCTATTTCAGATTTTGAGATTAGTCATTTTCTTTAATCACTTAATCGAATTTTGCTAGTCAATAAATAAATCACTAAAGAATCATTTCATTTCAAATAATAGATCACCCTAATAATCAGTTGTGTGCCGTGGTGCAATGACCTCCATCCAGTTCATGCTCATCATATTCGTAAACGGACGTACTTTTTTTACATCTTCGATTGATTTCCTAAATCAAAATTGCTGTTGTTCCTCGGAGATCAAAAGGCTGTCTACATAAATTGTAGAACAATCTTCAATTTCACTTAATCTTGCAGGAATCATGGTGCTTTATAAAGAACTGTAATGCAGCGCACTAATGCAGCCTATTGAATGGTAATAATTTGAACCGGCACTTTGATCTTCCTCAGTTAGTAATGAATAATATTTACGATGTGAGAGAAACCGTGTCACATATATGACTTTGGAAAGTCAGCGCAATTAAGAACGTCTTCTGCATGGATTTTGACATATATTTTAGAGAAGTTTAAACTAAGAACTTGACTGACACTCCGTGACACACAGACAATTGACAATTATGCTTCAACTAAAATGTTATTTAAAACAATATTTACAAATGAGTTTCGCTTCATTTACAAAAAATAAATGTCCACTCTTACATGAATTAACATTCTTATACGATGATGAAAATCATCCCAGCAGCCATTTATAATAGAATATAATGCTTACTAATTCAAATTATTAATTGAAGTAGTCCTAATGAGGACTGATGCCGTTCTCCAATCTGCAAGTGTACAAATACAATGCCACTGTAACCGTTAGATTAATCAGTTCTTAAAATAACTCAATGAAGCTTTCTCGTGGCAACCAATTAAAATTGATCATCTTTGGCCCAATATCTAGTAAAAATGGAAATCTTGTAACACTACTCATTCTTACTGTTAATGTACTAATACCATAGATTCCAAACACTGCCGCATACACGTTTAAAGCAGACGTCTAATATACTGTACCGACTACAGATGCTGGTGGATGCATGTTGCAATTCTGCAGAAAAAAATTGGCGAACGCCATGTGGATGACTTTTATTTATTCCACTCTCAATCTTTGGTGCTGAGTTTTTAGCAAGACTGATGAGTTTACCTATAAGTCTTATGATTAGATTTAACCTAATGATTGAACTCTGATCTCCCGAGCGCAGGGCGAACACTGCCACTAGTCTACTGCACCGATAAAGACAACATTTCTAAGCATCATAGAGCTAGTCTGATCATCGCACGCTGACACCTACTGCTGAATTTGAAATTTTTAACTTAATATTGCTTAAAATGTAGCACTAATTGTTGATTGTTCCAAATGAATGAGCAAGGAATTGAAGTTGTTTACCCAATTAAATCTACTTTGCTTTGCTTTCTTCAAATGTACGAAGTACTATTATTAAACAAACTTTTGGAACATTGTGATGCCATTTGCCGTATTTTGGTGACGTTTTAGAAGAAGAAATTAAGTGTTTGGGCTCAATTAAATTAACGATGGCTCATTATAAAGAAGCTCATATAAGTTTGACAATTACCGATGTTGACTACAAAGTTAAGGAAAAGAAACAACTGCCTCTCAATCCAATCAAAAGATTTTGAACATCAGAAAGATAGATTCTGAATAGTGTAAAAACATGTGAAACATAGATTCAGAAAGTGTGTGTAAGAAATTAGTAATTTCACATCCGACAGCAGCAAAAATTCAGAAAAAACAGTCTTTGATTTGTGTACCTACACCGCTGTAAGTGTGAAAGCGTAAGAGAGATGTTCTTAATTTTGTTAATAGTTGTTGCGCTAATTAAACGGTATGGTAACGGCGCCTCATCCGTCAGGTAACACTGAAAGGTCGTAATCGTTGTAGTACAAGGAGAAGGCATGCCCACAGCGAAGCAATCTCGGTGGGATGCAATCTGTGGACTTGTCACGCACCACGCGAATGCGATGGATTTTTAGAAATGATGAAGTGACACATGATGGTGCGATATCATCGGACTTGGTAAATTAAATAATGACCAATCTTAGAGACAGTTTCCTGTCAACATATCGGAAATTAGAAAACTAAAGGCGAATTATCATAGATTTAGTTCACCATACAATTACATGTTCCATGACAATGACAAAATTTTAATAAGTGAATCCAAAGAATAGAATGAAATCAAATACCTAAGTTTGGCAAAACAGAAAGATATTGATGGCCAGAAACAATGAAACACCAGAGAGATTGGTCTGATAATCACATTTATACATGTCCTGTATTTGACGTTTTCCCGTAAAACAGTTTTGTGTTCTTTTATCATCAAATACTTTTATTCAAATCAGACTTTTCAAAGTGAAGTCACAAAAAACTCTAACAGACTGCTACTGTCAAAAAGAACACCATATTCTATAAAATCGCTTTGCCAATATAAGTAGAAGGTAGCCTGTAGTAGAAGGCATTCATTTTGACTAAAAGCTCCCGGGAAAACTAAAAATTTTCGGTCTCGATTTGTTGAAAAATGTTTTTTCCAAACCGCGACGGGTCTTCGGCATCCTGCGGCTTCTGAGGTCGATGTTATCCTAGCATATGGGAATATTGGTTGCACAGCATATTGTCAGCATCGATTTCAGAAGGCGCAGGACGTCAAAGGACCATCGCGGGTTTAGAATAAAATTTTTATTATACAAATCGAGACCAAAAATTTTCAGTTTCCCGGGAGCTTTCAGTCAAAATAAATGCCTTGAACTTTAATCTATTTACTTAAACGCTTGAACGACCTCACTTATTTTCTGATATGTATATATATATGTATATATATATATATATATATATATATTCAAAACAAAAAAACAAAATTGAATTTCCTTTCTTAAGTGATTTCAGTATGCTCTACTTGTGGATTGTTTTTTTGGTTTGAGTTTCAAACGTAATAGAAACTCAACATCAGCAATTATTCATAAATATCTTTTTCTTACATATTTGCTGATTGCATATAGAAATGAAATATCTTCCCTGTGACGATCAATATGGATAGAGAATATGGCTGATGTCAGCCGATACGTTTATTACAACCAGTAACGCTGGTTTATGACATTATGCTATTCAAGGAAGTTGAGCTCGTTCTAAAACCCATGCGTTGATTCGATTATAAAACTTTTTTTTAATCGCAAGTAAAATACACAAGAATTTTTTGGCAGAAATTTGGAAGTATATTCGACCATTCCACGGACGGAATTTGATTACCAATTGACCGATTCTTCTAGCAGAAAAGTAATGAAGCGGTGATCGAATAAACAATGTGAAATTATCGCATAAGATAAAATTGATCCTTTCCGAAGTACTTAAATTCAAATTTAGGTCAGTTGCTGACGCATCTAATTGTTAATAAAAGTATTCTCGGGTAGTAGTCTGAGAGCTAGCATGAAATTGTGCAATAAACATGTATTTCCAATAAAAAATTGTGATACATTGGCTATAATGCAGTTAGTGACAGTTGATCTAAGTCAAAAAAAAATATTTCCTTAATACAAGAAAGCATGCTCTTTCATAAAAGTAGGCATTTTCATTCAGAATCTCTCTTCTTTGACTGGTATAGCACCCATACATGAAATGACTTCCTACAATTTTCAGGGAAATTTCAATAAATGTGCACCATTTCCTCTCCAGATAAGATGTCTATACACTCGTACTTCATTCATTTGTCTCGAACTACCACTCGTATGAAAGAACATAAGTGTGGATGTTTCTGAACAAATCATATTAAAGAAGCACCTCTTCGACTTTAATCTGCAGTCAATAACTCAATAAAATCGTGTTTGTAGCCAATATGTCACGATTTCACCTTTAGATAAATGAGGTTTTTATTGTAAGCACTAGCAGTATGCAACTTATAATGTATGCAGCTTCTAACTGAAAGGCTGCATACGTCAAAGAACAAAAATCTGATAAAAATTTGCGACAAGAAAGTGAGAAACAACATGTTTCTCGCTTCTCTTGATCTGGCGGTGAGAAGCTCGCATTTGTTAGGTTTCTTCAAATTCTATTTAAGGCATCATAAAAGCGATCTTCTAATTAATAGTTTCAATGTATGGCATATTTCCCCTTAATGCAGTGTACCACAATTTCGAATTTTTTGTGTCATACCTTGGCGTTCATGTACATGCATGACATACGTGCCTTTACAAGACTTAAATTTTAACAACTTTTCTACTTGATTCTCTCAAACCAAATAAATACAAGGACAAATTATTTAGAATGTGATCGAAAACGATTTTGCGATATTCTTCCTCTAGGACTACCTATCCTCGCAATAGTTCCGGTGAGACAATCATCGAATGGTAATTGTGACGACCATGACAGTAAAGAGAAACTATTGATCAGATATCGAATTTCCGTGTGTGCATTTCTTGTGTTTGCTTTGACTGATAGTCAAAACCGGCACCATACGTCCGCAAGCAAGAATCATTTTTGTTCTCATTCAATTGTCTAACAATCTTGAACAGACTCATCAATCACAGACGTCTCAAAGTGTCCTCAGCTGAGTTCGGTTGTCATGAATAAATCATCCAATACTCGCGTTATTCTATCAACGAGTCATCAAGAATGACTCTATTCCATGAATTACGGCAAATCATCATTTTGAATCTGTAACGATTGTCAGTCAACAAGCTGCACATAAGTCGATGAGATTATGCTGAATGTCCACGTGTAACAAACGAGATGGCAGAGGACGCTTGATTTTTGCACTGCCAGTATTTGCTTATAAATTTGCTGTTTGATTGTCGAATAATAACAAAGCAAGGAATGCAAGATGAAAATTGCAATGGTTTTCGATTTTCTCCTCCATTAAGAATTCCCAATCACATTACATGAGAAGTTCACAGTGAAGAGAGAAGTCATTTCAATGTTGCTATAAACAACAACAGATGAAATTAGATTAACGACAGAAGGCGGCTGTATCACCTTTGAACTTCACTTGTGTTGCCAGAAGACATTGCTGAGTATATCGAAGGCGACTGAGGTGACTGAGAAAGAAAGTGCATAGGTCGGAATGCGGTTGAAATGAAGAAACCTTTACATATTGCCGCCAGAGGCGGTCAAATTAGCTTCTATTTTGCTTCGTAAAGCGTAGCCTATCAAAACCAGTTTATGATTAGCAACGAATATTCTTTTGAGCAATGGTACGTATTTAGCAATATTCAGATCAGAGACTGACACGTTCACGAAAATTTTGAGCGGCAGTCATTTCACATTCACCGTTTAATTTCGATTCATTTCAAACGTAATGTTGAAAATTGAGTTTGATTTCTCAGATGTCAATCAAAATATATAATTTCCAGCTTCTTCATTATGAGTCTACATGCATTTTCAATGTAAGATGCTACTATCTAGAATATCACTACAGAATCTCCCGATATGCTTTACCATCACAATCTGCATCCTCATTGCCTTAATGGCATTCATATCAAGGACTATTTCTGCATCATCGGTTCATAGCGATGGCATACAATGCAGCCATTTGAGAATATCTTAAAACAGGTCTACACTTATTGCCGTAAAAAGTTAGACTAAGTTAAATTGTCACTTTTGTCCAAAGAATTATGTATGTAAGGCACAACGTAAACTAAAATTGGTGATTGCTATCAACGTACGTATATGTAGGTGAACTCCGTGTACTGCTAAATACAAAATGTCCGTTTAAGAAGATCTCACAGACTCAGTCTTGCCGTTGTAATGAATTTCCAGCCCAATCCCAATGAGAATTTCTATTGGGAACCCAAACCCAATAGCCCTCTTTAGAGCTAAAAAAGTACGCAAGTTGAACCCAAGCTGCATCGGGGCTTACCGCTAGGCCTACCAAATGTGTTATTTTTTGAATTGAGGAAGGCCACGGACGTAGGCTTACGACTGCAGTGGCCTTAATAGTAATAGGGGCTTTAATTGATCTGACACAATTATGTATAATAGACCTACTGTATGGCTAAATTTTGAACCGAGACTGCCCTCACCTATGAACTTATAGGGGCCTACTTGTATAGCTGATATGTATGTACGAGCCACAAACGCACTTGGCATTAATTAAGCCTATATCAGATAATGTGTTATTAATAAACAGCTCGCCACACGGTCTCTTTTTGAAACCATTGTTCCTGTGCAGTGTGACACTGTTACAGCGTCATACAAGATACTATTACGAGTTATACTATTACCTGTTTCAATCAGTGGTTCATACGCACGCACAAAGCACGAGTCGAGGCACATGAAGGCCTCCAAATTAAGCCACTATTTTTAGCAACTAGGAAGTTAAAGCTGTAGAGTAGGGCTAAAGATGACTGTGTCAATTTGTCTGCATCACATTAAGAGCTCTCAATACTCAAATTCGAGAGAGGTAAGGTCAGACTGAAGACACAGCAAGATGAACTGCTTAGAAAACATTTGCAACGTGCTGACTAACTTCAACGATTACATGCATATTTTGTTGGGAGAGGGCTTATTGGGTTCTATTGTGATTTACTGGGATTGGGGTGGATTTTTGGTAGCCCAATACCAATAGCTATTGGGATCCAAATTGAGATCCCAATCCCAACGGCAAGCCTGCACACACTTCAAATTGAGGCATTCATGAAAATTAGAAAACTGAACTTTTTGCAAGTCCCACTTCTCACTATCAATCTTCCATTTTGCCGTTTAACAGCTTGAAATTAGTCTTCACCACGTAACCGAATATTCCAAAAGTTTGCCGAAAGTAACCGAAAATTTAAATAGAACTAAGTCACTGTACTTTCTTCATACGGATCAATGTACGCTTTTCAATCCCGCTTTCACGCGCGTTTCCTTTATTATTCGATGTGTTGTCAATCCAAATCTCGATTCAGTTAATGGTTTTTATCACTATCAAATGCCGACATTCACAAAAAATAGAAAATTTGCAATCCCTAGTTAGTACATGCAACAGACAACAGCATAGTAAAAGAGAAATGATGGTCACCATATGTCACTCGCATCAGGTGTAGCTTAAGAAAGCTGCACAAGATCCTAGAATGAGACTACCCTGTGGTTTTAAGCATGAAATGGTGTTCTTTTATCTTCCTCAATCCAGGGTTTACATATGGAATTGAAATTGTCCATATTTTGGAAACCACAAAACTTGAGATATACCGGACAAAATCGTTTCGTTAATACTTTCTTGCTGTATTAGCGGACTCTGTTGCTTCGTCTTGAGTCCTAGATAAAGCTCAGTTTTTATACAATCCACAAATCGCCAAACTGTCGATAAGTAGATGTAAGTAATACCCACTTTCAACGTCGAGAAGCTATTCATTGATAGCTAAGGATTTCAAATCTACAAGTACATTAAAGCAGATAACCTCTACGGGTGCATCAGTTACGCCCGCAAAGACAGCGCATGGATTGGAGAATGCTACCCGTCCTAATTACGAATACTTCAACTAATTATTCGAATTATCAAGAATAACATGTTCGAAATGAGTACTGGGATGATTTTCATCACCGTATGAGAACTCTAAATAACTTGCAGTCAAATATTTAAATCAATTTCAAAACGAAATCGTTCATTAAGCAAGTGCCGGATTTTTGGTGAAAGGATGGCCATCATTTTTGTGATACCATTCACTTCTACTGAGCAATGTCATTAGAAGTAAGTTGAGTCATTGTATATTTATAATTTAGTACAAGATCAATCTTACCACTTTTCATAATAATACAGAATCATA
Source organism: Prostheceraeus crozeri (assembly GCA_907163375.1). Classification (NCBI taxonomy): domain Eukaryota; kingdom Metazoa; phylum Platyhelminthes; order Polycladida; family Euryleptidae; genus Prostheceraeus; species Prostheceraeus crozeri. The sequence goes on along the minus strand of CAJQUW010007022.1, from coordinate 95,865 downwards.
CTAACAGGATTAATAAACAAATAGGGCAAAAAATACATCATGCCACATATTTCAGAGCAAATATATATTCATCATGTGCGGGATGTTCATACATGTGCCTGATGATGTTCATACCAGTGCACTCGGGCTTTTGAGTGAGTGAACGAGGCTTCGAGCTGTTCACTGGTGAACGAGTGAATTGAGCGAACCCGGTTTTCTAGTAGCTGGTGACTACCATTAAACTATGAGATTTTGATGATTGTTGAGCAATGATTTTGCCGGTCATGAACGCATTGACCTGAGGTAGTGATCTAAATTAATAAATGTCCTGACGGGTTATGTGTTCATATATTTTCTTTTCGTTAATCGGGCAAAGTTGGAAATAAGATTGAGGACTCAATTACATGAACACGCGTACATATACAGTCTACCAGTGCACATTATACATGATTTTTGTAAATTCAATTTATGAAATCTCCCTCACCTGAGTCGGCACCCTGACTATGTAGGGCATGAGAAATACTTGTCTCGATGCGTCCGGTGACCGGGCAATGAGTGACAGTTACTGCAGCAGCCGATCCCGCATGATGCCTTGCCATAGTAACAGCAGAAGGATGGCTAGCGCCTCCCCCACTGCTATGTCCAGAACTCACAGTGTTCGAACTCGGAGATGGAGAACCGACAATATTCATACCTGTGCCGGAGGAATGAACTAGAGGACTGTGAACGATAGTGTGGCCTCCTGCACTCATTATTGAGCGAGCAACATTTGCGGGGATGGCAGAGAGAGCAGGGACCGCTTGATTCGATGGTGTCCAATCTTTTGTACGAACCACACGCCGCCTGGAAATAAACAATCAATGAGACGATTTACTTTGATGACAACGCTTGAAGCTTTAATCTAAGTGTCATCAGCTACTTTCTGACTTGCATCGGAATTCTATGTTTAATATATCCCTCGTCTTCCTAAAATACAATTCCAGTATCACTGTCTTCACTATGGAAAGCCCTTTGAAATTTGTTATGTTATTAAGGCATTGAGGCAGCGAGCAATTTTCATCAGCCAGGAAAATCGACTTTATATTTTCCGGCTCAACGTCACCTCGTGTCTGATTTCCAGGGTTGCCGAGGGAATGGGGATTCTTTGGGGATACCCATGGGTATGGGGTGGGTAAGGGACTATGGGTATTGAGGCAATCCCCACAGCTCCCATAGGGCTTCTATGGGGATTCTGTGCGGATTCTGTGGGGATTCTGAAGATTTTTGACATTCACTAGAAGCTATCAGAATTGACATCATATCACAATCAACTTCGATGTTGAATTACAAAGAATCACGCAGCCTACCCATCACACCACTCTTAAAATGCATAAAATATCAATGGTGATCTTTTTCACATTAGTAACACACGTTCAATAATTTTGAATGACTTATAATGATAGTTCCAGGTGTGTCAAGGACGTCTGAAGAGGAGGAATTCTGCAAGTCTCCTTTACTGCAGAGCCGAATGGATACTTACGAATATTAGCTCTAATAGTATAAATAGCTCAGACAAAATTATCTGTGATATAATTAAGCTTGCGTGATAAATGTGATTAATCATTATTAACCTAGATTTTAAACTAATTACGATATAGAAGACCTGTTGGGTCCATCCCAAAAAGCAAGGCACATGAAAATGTTGAATGATTTTAGTCGGATACATGAACTGTGTGACAAAGATTTCTCACACCAAGTCATTCAACTGTAAGCCATTTACTCGCATTGCAGTCATAGTTATAATGAAAGCTCACATTTTTCACTTGTCCAAGACTTGTCAGAACTTTCATTTTCATCTGATAGGCATCCTTAACTGCACACTTAAGTGTACCTCAATAAATGGTTCATTCTCCTGCATTTCATCACCATACACAAATGGGTCAATAATATCCTCCAAGTTCTTGTGCAATAATTCGGTGACATGAGTGGTCGAGAAAATCAGGATGATTTATATGTAGGATGATAGGAAGTCTATATCTATAGTAGTAGATTACATTGATTCAAAGCTTTTTCCTTCACCACGTGTATATAGTCAATTTCTACTGCGAAACAATTCTAGACTTGAGATGCATAAAGGCCAAACTCGCTTGATATTTTACTTCTTTATCGGCATTGATGAAGATGGAATTATCAATGATTGCTACATTAATTTAATTAACGAATGTTAAACGGGAATATTCATACATATGAACATGGCATGATCCACTGAGCAATAAGCGATGGCTACAACATACATTGGTAGACCGCAAACATATAGTGAAGGCCTACATAAGAATTTTCGACAGGTGAATTGTTTGTGAGAGTGACCATTTTGAAGTACTAGCAGTGCACACTAGGTGACATGCCACGCGTAATTACGCGTGGTTAAGGACATTCTATTCTTCTACCCGCCGACATACGAGCTGCACTAAGAGTCAAAAATCACTTGATCTGATGCTAAAACATGGGGAATGTTTATGAATGCGCGCGGGCGAGCGTTTATAGTTTGCGCGTCGTCTACGGTTGTCTGCATTGCCGCTTGAACCACGGATGAAACGCTAAGCATGTTCTGTCTTCCCTGAGCATGAAATTGAGGTACTATCACATTGCTTAGCCTCTGATACATGCAGACACATGAGACGCAAAGTCTATATAACAGGACTGCCAACTATACTAACTTGTATAACAGATGTTGCAGCAATGTCCCGCATAGCCACGGACGTTTAGGGTCATGTGTAATTACGCGTAGTTTACGCGTGAATTACGCGTAATTGAGCGTGGCATGTCACCTAGTATAGCAACATATGAATTTTTTTCATTTATGTTCAACCCTGTCTTTGTATGTTGATGGACTTCATATTATTTGAAAATAGCATCACTATAAGCAACCAAACGAATGAAAAAGCCTCACATTAGGAACCCCAAATACCAACTTGCAGGACAGCCAAAGATTATATTCTCACAAATGGAACACGTGAAACTCGCATATAATCTATCAAAACAGCCAGATACATGCACTTAAAATTATTTGCTGCAAAAATCGAGTCTTCACGAAAAGCAGATGACTGAAAATATTGTGGGGACTTCAAGGTCATTCAGGACTTGAACTAGCAGTTAACAGCTAATAGTTAAAATTTCAATAGATATATTGATAAATATTCATGCTTGCTTTTGCGAAACTTACTGTACTTAACTCACGATTGTCTACAGCGAGGAATTTAAGCATAGCTCAATTTTGAAATGAATGTGTGTATATTTCCTGAGAATGCTTCGCATAATATGTATACATGATGCAATGTAAGCTTACGCATGATTTTACTTGATGTAGACTGCTTACTTCGTGTTATAACAGAGAACGGAAAAAGGCGAATACAAGAAACATATATAAGAAGAATATTTAAGAAAGAATATTTAACGAAGAATATTTAAGGAAGAATATATAAATAGCGTTCTATGCAATGCTCGAGTGTTGTGCAGAAGTAAGTACATACTCGTATTAATATTTCATCTCAACATTTTAATAAGACCATGTTTCCTTTAGTCTACATGTAGTTGTTGAATTTTTATACAAATGTGTTTCCTTTAAGGGAACAGTAATGCAAAAATTGTACCCTTCAAATAATCCTGTAGCAAAATGAAGTAGGATCGACATGGTCAATAACTAGGTTAAGTGAACCAAAAAATCCAAAGTGAGTAAAATAGGAAGTTTGGAAAACACAAGCTGATCAATAACCGAGATAATTCGAGATAGATTTACGTTTACGGTTAACTACGTTATGGTGGCTTTATGGAAAAAGGTGTCATGTCTCATGAATCATCAAAGAATTATGAACGGAATGATAAGAACCTATGTAAATTGTACGTGTAAGGTGGCAGCAGACGACAGACTTGCGAATCAGTAGAGATAGATAAAGACTACCTATCTGCTAACGCAACCAAATGACTCAGGCAAATGTAAATTTGCAAGCCAAATACGTGTGCATAGCGGGCTCTATTCCTTACTTGAATGAGCATTTAGTTAAATTTTCGGTACAATAATTTCTAGGTGGCAAGTCAGAAACAAGGCTCAATAATGATAGAAAATAGGCTACTACAGTTTTGAAGAGCAATAGGCCTATACCGAAGATGGCAAGGAAAAGTCATAAAAGTTACAACACGCAGTCGGTGACTTTCTTCAAGGACTCCCATTCCACATCTCTGGAGTCAAACACGGCCTTCAGATCGTTGAATGCTGTGCAGAAGTTCCACTGAGATGGAAATATTGGACATCAATCATTCTATACGAACAAGAGCAACATATTAATCAGAGGCTTATCCTGTGGGGGTTTGGACTGTGGAAACAAACTCGACTTTATACAAAAGATAAATGACATGATAAAATTTAGGTAATGCAACATGAATTATTAGGCGATCGTGATTCAGGAAAACAATGTTAAATCGACAATCAGAATTAGAAAAAGTTGGAAATCTCTATAAATTTTAAGTTCGATCTCGTTATTAATTTTTGGGATCATAATGCATGCTATTGTGCAGTTTTCTATGTATGCAGGTTAATAATTTTCACAATCAAGTCGTTATATAGCACCATAATTACCTATAGTACTATAATAGTACGGTACCTAGATTTACCTATTTTGCAACAACATAGGTGACGGTGACTTAGGCATAATAGAATTAGAAAAAGCATCTCCGGATTTCGCCTTCCGGTTTGAAGAGTTTTCTGATGGACTTGCAATCGCTCACTTTGCTTTTGCTGCGGCAATGTCTGTTAGTGCGCTCATTGAGAGAAGCCATTTTGTTGAACGATCCCAGCTTTGATAGTGGTCATTCTACCAGGTGCAGCTATAGCTCTACTGTGGATGATGCTTGCAAAAAGAGCGTTTTGACTGCGCAATGTGACGGCCCAACATATATTTTTTAGTGATATAATATCAACATGCCACATCCAAGTCATTATCGGTGTTGAGCCAGAGCGTTTCTTTGGATAATAAACAGAACTCTTCCTCTTGTTGCTTCCGTCATTATTACGTTGAGTGTGATCAACCAAAAACATTGCATTCCTTCACAAAATTTCACTAGATATTCAGCCTCTTTTTTTACTGCAACCTTTTCATTGTTTATATATTCTATCATAATCGTTATTAATTTTTGGGATAATAATGCTGACTTTTAGTTATTGATATCTTGGTATTAGGTCTGTTTTGGTATTGGTCTGTTAAATTTGTCATTGCAGCTATCTTTGTTTGCTGTGTGGAGGAAGTCATTGACTCCTAGATATATAACACTAGGAGTCCATGAGTAAGTCCCCACTTCAAAGTATAATGCTGATTTTGAATTACTGATATCTTGGCATTAGTAGCTTGGTTTGACGGTAACGCTATGTTGTCCTGTGGAATGAAGCCATCTGATTGGATTGCGCAAATTCTTCGATGAGGACTTATGTCATACTGTCACCCGTCGATATCTGTTGGTGGAGCCAGATAGAATGCCAGAGGTCGGTGGTTCAAATCCACCAAGACGCGCAGTTATTTTCCGTCTGTTAAATTTATCAATCGTCATGGCCTCTCGTAACGTATCTTTTCGTTGATCTTTGCTTTTTTTGTTGAATATATCAATTTCTTGTTCTCGGTAAAAAAATGAAGATGTTTTGCAGTTCTTCCCTAAGTAAAATTAATTGAAGAATTTACAAGTTTTCATAAGTGACGCTTTTACGGCGGCACAGACTTTTGAGGTGTTGTCGGCACTGGTCGCTTGAATCCTTCCATCACTCACGAAATGAACGACCTAAATCGAGACATCTACGAATATGTCAAAGTCTTGTATTCCAGGACTTTTCTTCTACTTCCAGGATTTCAAATATATGAAAGTAGGAGCCATGAACAAACTTTATTGTTTAAAGAACCATCCCTATTATATAATACACCTAGTAAGCATTCCCTAAGTACAGTAGTTGCTAAGACTCAGACCACTTAAAAAGTACTAAAATCTAAAGAGTGTAGAAATTAGAAGTTTCATTCCATATTTTCGGAAGGAATACGTCATTACTCCGGCAGATAAGGCTGCGAACACACTGTCCTCTTGAACGAACCAGGCTTTGACCTTGATAGTTCCTTGCCGTAGGTAATCAGACTTACGCACCATCTCTCTCTTCCATCGATGACATTATTTCCGAACATTGAACCACTCTCGGATTCTTTTGGTATAACGGCTACGGATATGTTTATGGTTTAACCTAAACTTTTCTGGATACCCAAGTTACACAAAAATCCATATAAAAGCAGATTCATAGCTGGTGCCAGAAACAGTAATTCCAAAGATTTGGCCATCCTTATAAACAAAGTTTTGCAATTAGTCCGAGACAAATTTAGTAGTTATTACCTCTCCATTAAGAATAATTCGGGCGTGATGTGAGTGTCTTCTGGAGCATTAACCCTGCTGAGAAATTTCTAGACAGGACGTCGGGTATGAATTGCCACTCTTTACAAGTTTATGATTTCTCCACACTCTATACGAACCTTAATTTGAGCCAGGTTAAGATTCTTCCTAAAATCTTTCTCCAATAGACCTCTTGGCTAGTAGAAGCGGTAACAATGACAAATGCGTGAATTATTTTGACGCTAAGATCAAGATCCAAGGTAGTGAGTGGCCTTCACACCACGGAGGTCTACCATAAGGTTGATGAGTTCAGCTTTCCAGTGGTGCTGTATACTTTCCCCGAAAGTAATATGCCCATTAACATTTGCCTGAACATCCTTGCTGCCCAGCTTACCTACAATTTCTTCGAATGCTTGGGCCTTCATATCCAGAGCTAAAGGCATTTTCAATTTCTTCAAGGACAGAGGTAAATCACAAGTAAATTCTAGCATAAAATCCTTCTCGAGAAATAGAATTCTTCTTTACGAGTTTGGTTGTTTTTACCTCGCCAAATACCTTACTAGCCGCTATTATCTCTTTGTTCTCATGTATCCAAAATTTAATTTGCAATTAAGTTTTAGCTATGTTTCCTCAGGTTTGGAGGGTCTTTATTGTTCATTCGATATAGTCGGCCTGGTCACGACATGTAGTGCAGGTTGGAGGTTAGGGGCCGAAACCTCGATTTATGCAGCCACATGGTTCCTCTCTAATGACTTCGTGGTTCGTGCATTGCGATCTTATTTTTCGTTTTCTCTGTCTCTTGGTTTTCTTCATTTATAATTTTTGATTAGAGTCTCGTCACACTTCATGCCGCACTTTAGTTTATAGATATAAATAGAAAAATTGATTATTGCTTTGATTTATGTCCTGTCCCCTTAAGAGTTGGATTGACTGGCTTTTTATAAGTATTACACATCCTACTCTGTACCAGGGTGGGTGATGTTTAAAACACGCTGAAAACATGGTTTTTAAGAAGCGATTATTAATGCGACTTTTTCGATTATTAATGTGATTTCTTCAATGCTATAACCGAAATATTATACAACCATCATGACAGCTTGCTACGGTCGACCGTTGGCGGTGCTGGACGCCGAAAGTCCGTCTTGCAAAGTGACTTTTAAACTGATAATTTTCTTCTTCCACAGAAGATGTCTTTCAAGACAACGTTCACCCTTGAACTTGGCATCGGAAGGCGGTGAGAATGGGTTTTCATGTGAAACCATCTCGAATTGCAGAAGTCTTGCATTGCACTCATGCGGCACAACGGCTCTCGAACGTCAATTTAATACAATGGGGTTCTTGCATATTGGGCCGCCATATTGTGGAGTGATCATGGAGCATAGAGACGGGAAAATGTGCTTTCTTTACAAACAATTGAACAGATAAACCACAAACGATTACTGTTTAACAATGATAACAGTTTTATTGCATCACGAAATTGTTCTAATTTATTTCAACATCATCCACTTAAACATGTTTTTTCCAAAATTAACATGTTTTTACCCACCCTACTCTCTGGATCTCTATGTTCCAGGTATCAATTTATATCTGTACGCATTGGACTTTAAGCAATATAATTTGTTGCAAGATTTTCCACTAGGGTAGTTGCTTTAATTTTGCTTCCTCTGCTTCCAGGATTCTTCGAAATTTTTACCTTGCCGTGATTTAATTTAATTTAATTAGAGCTTGAGGGAAGAAGACGAGCCTATACACCGAAGAGGAAGAAATGAGGATGATAAAGAAACATAACTATAAATAAACTAAGCAATAGTGTAACAGTAAAGTAAAAACATATAACTCATAACTGCACAACTAAGTAGGCTGATAGCAGGAACACTGAAAATGAGGTGGTAGAAAAGTGACTAGTCTGATATGGGGATGCAAAATATATGATAGTTAAGTAAGAACTAACAGCTGTATAACTCGTACGAGATGTTGAAAAAGGCGATAATGCTGAAAAACCAAGAACGCATAACAGAAATGCATATACATAAGACAAAAAGCACTTCAAATTATCATCTCCCTAATCTTCATAGAGCTCAGTTGAAGTTTATTAACGGCCTTCTTGAATGTTTCAACACGAGCAGATCTTGAAATTACCCACAAATGAAGCTTCTTCAGAACCTTCTATGAAAGCAGGATATTTTGAAATGTTCAGTCCGACCGCGAGGATTAGTAACAAGATGTGGCTTTGTGTAGCCACTTCCTCCTATACATCTGGTAAAAAAAACGAGGACGTTGAGTAGCAGAATCAAGTTTATCTGAACATAGACCGTGATAAATGCGATAGAAAAAGAAAGGAGATTGCTCAACGGTGTCTTAGTGATGCATATAGTCATCTATATCATAAATATCAAGCCCACATGCCGCCATAACATTTTTCATTATTAGTGCGAGAGTTACTGAAGCTTTTTTGCTAAATTCGTGCACGAGATTCTTATTATTTATAATTAGTATATTTGTCACCCAACGTCAGTAAATTCTAAGGCTATGACTCCAGTTTTCTTGCAAGTAGCGGAGTGTTAAACATCGAAAAATTCCATCTGTTTATGTAGATTCATAATGCTTCCGATCTTGGTACACTTGATAACGTAATGATCTAACATTCATTTAATCACTCAAAATAAGATTTGTCATTTTCATCATTTGAATTTCATTTTAAGACAGACATCTTCCAGAGTAGGCAGGAATGTGATATTCCTCGTATCCGCTAGCTTGCCCGAATTGCTCTTAAAGATAATGAAAACATCATGACAACCAATGTTATTGCTGTAGATAAACAAACAGATTGCACTGATTATAAAAAGATATTCACAACGCGTGCAACACGTTTTATTTAATGAAGATGTGAATTTAGCAGAAGATTGTGAAATGAGATAGACAATTCTTATTTCTTGTTTCAATTCGACTTCTTACTTCAACTGTATTCCGACAAGGGCAGACGGAATATCACTTACTATAAGATGTATTTCGGTCACTCTTGTTGATTGTTTTAGTTTCTTGAGATCAATGCTAATCATTATCTGCTATGAATCGGTTCAATATCTATTCAACATAAGTATTGCTATTCAGCACTTATTTCGGCTGAAAGAAATTATCCATAGAAATCCGACTGTTTCGGCTTGCCACGATGCCACATTTCCGGGGAAATTTCCAGACTCATGAAGAAATTCCAGACTCATTGATAACCCCAATTTACCCTAACTTACTCAATATTTGGTTTGATTTACCTAAGTGAAGAAGAAAGTTGGAAGAAAAAACACCTAATGTGTATTCGGCAATCAGAGAGTCTGTCGACAGAAAGGAAAACGAAGAATACAAGAATCACTCACAGGATGAAAACTAAAGTCGAAACATAGCAGACTGCAGTCTGAAGAGAACATGAAAATATGCAGGAGCGAGTGCGATGAAGTTCGAAAGGTAGTTCGACCCAATATGAAAACATGACTGCAGGAGAAATGCCGACTATTTGAAGAACAGTGATTCCATAGACATCGGATTGTATTATGCATAAGATGTGTTACTGTGGTCGGATTCTAAATTTTCACATTTTCCCGCCCACTTGTGATAAAACTTCTGAAGTTATTATAGTCACATGATAATAGAATGTCCTTATGAGAATAGACAACGGATTTTATTATGTTAGGATCCGATGCATTTGTACATTTGTATGGTGAATTACCAAATTTGTATACCAAGGAACCAATTTGTAAAAAAATATTTCTGCAGCAAAAAAAGCAAAATAACAATTTAGCACTATCGCTGTCAATATATTTTCATGTGCTGAATTAACAAGTGATGTAGGGTGCAGGAAAATAGGCATATAAACGTATTTCAAACTTTAGTGGAAAGAAATGTCAATGTTATATGGCAGTAGATTAAAATATAGGGATTTCGGAAGTGGCCTATCGATATCGATGAAATGTTTTCCTTTAACCTGCGTTCAATGTCATTGTACAAATGCATCTTGTAGAAAGGGAGACTCATAATTGCCGGCTCCACAAAAATGCATATGTTTCTTTACTATAAGTTGACGATACTCATGGGTGTTTATCTGTTGTTTTTGCACATGTGTGACTTCGTAAAGTTGTACTTGTTTCTCCCATGTAAAATGCTTTGCACTTAGAGCAAGTCATTACATATATCAAGTTTTTGGAGCTACAATTCATGTTATGTTTGATATTGAAAGTTTTACCGTCAAATTTACAGGATGATCAATCCGTGATATATTCAATAATTCCACATCGCACATTGTCGCATTTGGTAGCAGCATGTCTTTCATCTAACATAAAATTTTGAATTACACAATATACGTTTCATTGGTTGTCTGTCTTTTGCGAAGCACAGCGTCTGTGGCTGCCAAGGAATTTTCGAATAATAACTGACAGTCGAAGCTACGTGCCTTGCCTTTTGATTCAGGTTATCCTAAACATGTTTTGAAAAACGTGGCGTATTATCTTCCCAAGGGTTTTCATATCATTGCCTCTGATGAAAATAATAAGTTGCTGCAATTTATTCAACTACAAGCTATTCTCTTAGGAATAAAATATCCTCCTAGCCTGGTCGAAAACTCGTTTAATAGGGATAATAACGATTGTGCCGGTGCCGATCAGAACAAAGTGGTAAGCATTAAGCACGCATGAAGTTGACAATATAGCTGTACTTTTCTTTTGTACATATAATTGCAACAACCAGAACGTCTATTCACAGCTGATTTAACCCGCTTGTGCTTAATTGATCTAATCCAGAACATGCGTTTTTCAGATCTTACAAACAACCGCTTCCTCTGTTTAGAATCCTTGGTAATAATAACAGAAGGAACCGAAGTGCAAATGTTGCCCCACTTTAATATTGGGAAAACAAGAAAGTTTAAGGTGGGTAATAGTGATCGCAGCCGGCTGTTAACCATAAATAGAAATCTCATCTGCTCATCTACAACTGTTATTTATGCAATAAGGTGTAGTGCGTGTGAAGATTTCTATTTAGGTCAGACGGGAGATATCTTTCATATATATACTAATCATCGGCAGCAGATTGATCATGAGGAGTACCTATAGCATTTTCAATATGGGCGAACACATAGCTCGATGTGCTTAACATCTCACTTCGAAGTTTGAAGCTGTTCCTATTTACGATCTGAAGATTATTGACCTCCAGCCGCATAGAACGTGAGAAGTGAGAAGATGCTGATTTCATTTCTTTACTAGGACCTCAGTTGAATATAGAGTAAATTCTATGTTTTATTTCTTGCATATATTTGAGTTTGAATGAGTCCTTTTCATTCCCATGACTAGCCTGCTTAGATCAGGGCGAAACATGTCTCGAATTTTGGTACGTCTGACTTTTTCTTGAGTGTTTTCTTCTGGTTTATATAGACTATAGGCTACTTACATACAGAGTGTTTCAAATGTAGGCTAACAATTGATCTTGTTAGAAAAAACGCAAGTTATCATACAGTTTGAATGAAAGTGCTGCGCATACTAAAACCGAACAAGTTGAACAAATTAACCAAAACATTAATTTCTCAAAACAGGAACAATCAGTACTTCAGGAATCATCAGAACGTTTTTTCAGCAACTGTTTGTTCTCCAACTGCAAAATTTCAATTAGTAATTAATCTTATTATTGTAGATATTGTGATTGTAATCAGTGATTTTATATCCTGGTTATCAATTGTAATAAATTATTTGTCAATAATTGTAAATAAATGTCTCCTGGTTATCTAAAGCAAATTATATTTGACATATTGCCCGGTCAATCATAGATATCAAGTCGCTGGGTGGGTAATAATGACGTTTTTGTCAATTAGTGAATTGAATAAGCGTTTCTGATTTTGCTGCTTATGTCATGTCACGTAATCAGAAAGATGAGGAGAGAAAAATGAAATCTCTCTGAAAATTGTTCAAAGTCCGAAGAAGTCAACTATGGCATCATTGAATTAGATATTACCCTCATCTCTACTTGGAGACTGATGAGGAAAGTTGAGTTGAGGCCATACAAATCCAGGCTGCTACATCACCTATCGGATTATGCTGAAATTCATGAGAACCAAGATTTACTTGATTAATTTGGTCTGACAAAGCCAGCTTCAAACTATCAGGTCACGTAAATAACTTTGTATATAACTTTGCCCATTGGTTCCATGAAAATCCAGCTTGGCTTAACCGTCTGTGCCGGCATGTCATGCAATGGTGTGATTGGGCCATTGTTTTCAGAAGGTGCTGTGACCGCTGACGTGTATCTTCAAATGCTCCAATCCTTTGTGATTCCTGAGATGCAGTCTATGAACAACTTCAATTAACTGTACATTCAGCAGGATGGTGCACCACCGCATTTTGCATTGAGTTGTAGAAACTGCCTGAATGTTAATTTTCCTGGAAAGTCGATCGGGAGATGTGATAGCATCCTCTGGCTCCCTCGCTCTCACGAATAACTCCAATGGACTTTTTCTTTAGGGGTGTTGCAAAGGAGAAAGTGTACGCACGAAAGTCACGCACACTTTCTCAAATCAGCTCTTTCATCACAGATCGCTGTCAAGAGATACGTGATTACAGGACTACAGGCAGAACTGTGTGCCACAGTGTGGCCGAAAGACATCAGGAGAGTGCCGATGTCCATGGAGGACATTTTGAGCTTTGTGCTAGTTAATATTGTGTCGTTTACTTTTTGTTGCTTGATTTTATATTAGGTGTTGAATCATTATTCGAAGTCTCATTGTCGCTATACTTTCAAATTGGTTTATAGTGAAATGTATAGACATGAAAAGATGGGAGAATGTAAGATTTTCGCAACACCAGTTGTGGAAGAGCATGAAATTCTTGTCAGTTAGTTACCATGCGAATATTAGCTATCTGTGTCACCGAGAAAAAATCCATGTAACCTAGATTTTCATGGGTAAGTTCGACTGCTAGCCTACATTTGAAACACTCTGTATACAACTTTGCAGTAGATTTCGTCATTTTGTAAATTAAGATATTTTTATGTGACTTCTTCGTCTTTCTTTTTCGAAATTGTTCTTATTTTCATTTTACGCAGTTTTTAAGGCAATGAATGAAAGCCATTTTGTCAAAAAAAATTGTTCTTATTTGAATTCGTGACGTTTGGAACATTCACTGCGTCCATCTTCTGGCAAAATTTTTGAAAGTTTAATGCTGGTAAAATTCTGTTACACAGATCTGGTGGTGCAGTGATCAACAAAAAAATCCTTAGCAATCTAGCATTTAAAATCAAAAAAATATCAAGAAATACATTGAGACCTACAGTCATAATAAAGTTCAACATCGTAGACTTCACGTTGCTCACCTTTTGGGTGTATGCTCCACGCTACTACTGCTTGTGCTGGTACTCGTTGTGCTATTCCTTGTGTCTCTTGATCTGTTATAAATTTCGTCCTCCGAGTCTGTATCAGATGACGGCGGAGACCCACAACTTCCTTCTCTATCCTTTGCATAAAATACTGTGCCTGATGGAGTATGAATAACTGCCGTATATCCAGAACCGGGAGTAGGGCTGAATGATTGATCGTTTCCTCGCGACTGAGTTGCAATACTTGAATAATGTGGCGAAGAGTCATTTTCCGACCATGTTTGTGTGCTAGCAACAGTAGCATTTGGATTCTTTTGACCTGCTGCATACAGGTTAATGACTGAGGGAAAGTTACCATGTTCGATCGAAGATTCTGAACTACTTTGAAACATAACTATGGCCGCACTACTTAATTCAAGCTAAAATATCTAGATATTGAATTGTTGAAGATGTCTTTGTGTAGGTTCATCCATTTGAATGATATGATAAATTGGACAAAATCAGACACTTTCCAGTTCACGCGATATCAGCTGTTGTTACCATCATTTTCAGATCAAATTTCGCGCTAAAATAAAAGCCATGTGTTATGTTTAACGCATTTAAAGTTTAAAATTGGATTCTACAGAAATCCGATTTTCTATAATATTATAGAGAACAAGAACGGCTACGGATATTGAAGATAATAGATCGTCATGGACATGCTTTTTCTGTGCCTAAACGATGCCGGCCTACAGTGGTTGACAAAGGGATGATGCTGACTTAACACTTATCTGCATTTTGAGAAGACAATTTTCAATAGATCACCTTGCGACAGAATTCTGAAAACTTACATGCTTCAGCAACCTGCTTTTTCTATAGATCTAAGAGTCGTCCCTCAGTCGAGAACATAGACGTCGAGAAGCATGAAATTTTCATCAGCAGCCATTGTCCATTCTAGTCTCAAAAAACTCTAACAAAGGAGAAAGTCGGATTTGTGTTGAATACCATGCCGATCACAGGCATTTTTCTTCGCGTCAGATTTCATTTGAATTGGTAAATGAAGCAATCTTCAACATGAAAATAATCACTTTCTATGGACTCTTTTGCATTGACGAGATGATAATAGAATTGTTCCTTCTTCACGCATAGCACGCAATATGTAGTATTTCTAGCATACGCATATTTCTAGCATTTCGAGATACTTTCAGTTGACTTTCCTAGCTATGATGCGCCACTATTTTGTGACCACTTGTGACGCTTCGCATTCAAATCCCAGCAGATGACGGAGAAAATATCAAACATTCATGATATACATGTACTGGCAATAGCATTATATAGCCTACATGCATTATTCGCAAACACAAAGATATTTAATTGTTTAAAATGGCTAGATGAGAAATAGATGCCTAAATTTAAACCCATTTTAGTGCGGTCCTTATCGTGGCAAGATGAACACTCAACTCTCTCTCTCTAGAATTCAAGACCATTCAAATTCACTGAGAATCCGAATATCACACTGAGGAGCTATTAACTGCTTACAAAAATATATGGTAAAAACGATCTACACTTTGAATTAAGAAATAAAAATATTTAGACATGAAATTGAGTATAAACCATATTCACTATTCCGATATGAAAAGCGTCACGATTAAACAGTGCTCTTCGTTCACATGGAGAAGCATTAAATTGAGTTACAAGTTCTCCATATTTTTATTCACGATAAATGACTTAGTCCCGAATAAAATTTCGAGAACTATTCAGTTACGAAGCATACATCAGAATCTGTGCACCTGAATGGTACTCCTGTTGTCCATGATTCGGGTGCTGCCAATACTTAGCACGAACACTGTCCGCGGCTGATCTTGGAAGATGTATGTGGTGTATTTGAACTTCGAACACGTAATCAATTGGAGGAGTGCATCATTTTTGTGGGTTTTTCCTCTACTTGAGATTTAACGAATCATGCTGTTCTGACCAATGACACATCCGGATCTCTCGTCAGATTGTAGAGCCCCTTGTTTCCTGTTTGCCACAGCAGGAGGTGAATTCGTTGATAGCTTTCTTTCCCAGTTTCGAAGAGCAGTACGATGGTTGTTTCTTCTTTGGCAATCTGTGGCGATCTCGTACGAACTTGTTGATTATAGCACCATATCAATCACCTTTGTGTTGATTGCGAAAGCCCCGCCCCCCCTTCCGAATCGATTCGCTGATTGTACTGCACGACAATTTGTACACATTGGTGCGAGGATGGTTTGAATCAGTGCTCGTCTCCTTCATTCATCGTTCTTTGTCTGTGTGGGAATCTACGAAGTTTAGACGCGATTAGGACTTGGTCTGCTTTTCCATCCAAGGGACACAAAAACCTTTTCATCTGCGACCACAAAGAGGGAGTGTTTCTCCTTCTTAAAATTCTTTTTTTCTTTTGCTTCTTGTGCTTTACTTTCTTCCGATGAGTACGAATTGTTACAATAGCTTTGATTCCTTTCTTTTGGAGGTCTTTCAAGAAGATTGATGGAAGTCTTCAAGCTTGTGATGGAAATCAAAAACATCCAGTTCAGAACATTCACGGCTCAGCTTCGTAACAGACTGTTCTCCCAATTCAAGATTGGAGTGGCCTGTATTCTTTCCCTGGTACAGATGATATTGACCTGTCATAACTAGATACAGCTGGGCATTTTATGATTTAGCCTGAAAACCCAATATGGAGTAGGTTTTCTCTCATGTATTGTTTTCCTCTGGAATTGTTTCCTTTGGAATAATTTCCCTTGATCTATCGAAGCTTTCTTCGTGTTATAAGCATTTCCCTGTAACTATAAGCATGATCCTGGACCATGTTGGCATTTTGAAATCCTTCCTGAACTTCTCCCAAAATTTTCCGGAAAATCAAATATGAGCGAAATTTGAAGTCATTTTCTGCTGGTCGGATCTATTGGGAAGACAAACTGAACTGAAAGTCATCAATCTTGCTAACAATAGCTGTTAAACTCAGGCTAGTTTATTATTATCAACACAGTATATGGAGGCCAGGTAGGCCTTCTCATCTTCAGTTTTGGTATTTCAGGTCACTCCTTTTCTGTTTTAGGTATAAACTTTTCCTTTCTTTTATTTATACTTCTTCTATCAGCTTTGTTGATACCTGAAATTTTTCTCACACACTTTTTTTCCTGAAACGCTTTCTTTTTAGATCAGATTCGTTTTTAGCGCTGCCGAATTTTTACGATTTTTTATCTTTAACTCTTTAAATTTTTATATTTGAGTCCTAGTCCAAGCTGGGTGGTCGTGTCGTTGTTTCGCTCTGTATTTCGCCTTTCAGTTCATCCTTTCTTCATTGCCTCTTCATGTTTCATCTGCCTCGACTGTCTGGTCTCAGTGATGAAAGATTCGTCTAAATCGTCTAATGGTTCAATTTCCTGTCACTATTGTCAGTTCGTCTTATTCGCATTATAGCTTGAGCAGCTCACCTCTTGATTGCAGCTCCTCTCACTTTCGCCCTTGACTTGAAACAACCGCCATTGACATTTTTGCAAAAATATGCATTGTATGCAGGCTACCAAATGCACGTATGCAGGCTACACATTATTGCGAGTATGTTTTAGAAAAACAGGTAACTTAGAAAATCAGTAACAAATAAAAAAAAAAACATGTATAAAAACAATAATGTAATCTCTTTGTCTAATTAATTTAATTTATGTATAATAAAAACGGAAAATAACATCTGAATAAGTAACTGATAAGCCGTGATAAGCCGTAATAAAAACCGCAGTTACTTAAAGTTTCAAATGGTGTTGTGGATACCACCGACAAAGGTGTAGTGGGATAACACACAAAACAAAAATAGTAAATTACTCTCTATTTGAAAAGGACTTCAAACTCTTTTTTTGCCAAAAATGAAAAAATTTTATTATTTTTAAATTTTGCAGAAAATACTCGTTTGATATTTGATAGATATTGTTCTTTATTAACTCTGTATGTTCTTTTACAGTTAGTTAAAAAAACCTTCTTAAAGACCCTGAGCAAGATATGAATTGTTAAAAGATAAATATAAATTCTCTTTCCAAAAAAAATTTCTCTTTCCGTATTGTGGTTTTTTTCTTTCCAATTTTTTTAAATTCAGTTGTCATTTACGTTCATGATATATGGTTAAATTTAGAAAGTACTATTTAGAAAGAAAATATAAATACGATAAAGAAAAAAAAATGTTGAAAAACTAACTTGTCGAAAAAAAAAAATCTGAATCAACAGGAAAAAAAATTGAAATGATTTTTCGAAAGATCATCAAAAGACGAAGGACTACAATCCAACAAAACAATATCAAAAAATATGAAAAATGAACTTTAAAATATATTTTATAGATTGGTGTTTGTTTTGTCGATAGATAGTTAGATAAAGAATGTTAATATTACAATTACATAAAGAAAAAAAAACTCTTATGTGGTGCATATTTATACCACAAAACCCCAAAGGGTTAATAAGGCTCAGCCATGTCAACAACGCTCTTCGAGTTATTCACCAGGCTGAAACTACAGCATGGGTCTATATACTGGAAATAATTAAGAGAGGGCATTTTGGGTCCAAGAGGAATCGATCATCGGATGTCTGTCAATGGCAAAGATGTTGTCAGTGTGCATTGTATAACATGTTTAATGTTTTTTGCTTCTATTTGCTTAAGCCAATTTTATATCAAATTTTCTGACAATGCAAAGGCCTATATGTTTTTTTGTTGTATCATGTAATTTCTTACCGCAAAATTGCATTTACACGTTAGATTATTGCCAAACTTGGCAATCGCGCTTGGCGTGGCCGGGCAACGGTGGGCACAGCAGCGATGTGCATATACAACCATAGACAGACTTCGTACATATTACAAAGAAGCAATCTGCATGATCAAAAGTATAGGCGCGGAATTCATTTTTCTGTTCAGAAAAGTCATTTTGTCATGTATTTGGTGAATTGTAAGTGAATATCTGCTTTTATCTAAAAATGAAACAATTTCATTTGTACTATTCCTATGCATTCGCTCTTCAGATTTCAACTGACATGAAATAATGCAATGAAGTCTAATTGAAGAATTGTATCAACAGGATGCTCTTATTTACAAACTGCGTTTTACAAAACATCTGAAAAAGTAGAATAGACTATTATTTGTTGCAATTGGGGCGCTGCATTTAGACATATATAAAAATAAGTGTCAATGAAAAGAAATGTTTGTTGCTCGCTTACAAATATTTTCAAATTCATGTAATATCAGCTGATTTTCACTGGTTTCGTTGCACACAAGGTAAAAACACATCTATTTCCTATCTAGCCCTTCATAATATTAAAAATATTTGCGCAAACATTTGCAGAGCTCGCCTCACTTTAGTCGCTTGCCCTAAAAACTCAGCATGCTTGGCCTAACCATTCGTATTAAATGTTTATCCACGTTCCACCATTCGGAAAGAGACACCATTCTTATCCTCTACCAAAATCACATGTGGCCAGGCCTGCTTGAATGATGTCGTACCAAAGATATTTGATATTATAAAGGGCTAGATAGGAAATAGACGCGTTTTCATCATGTGTACAACGAAACCAGTGAAAGTCAGCTGACGTTGCATGAATTTGAAAATATTTGTAAGCGAGCAACAAATATTCCTTTTCGTTACCTCTTTTTAGTAATTACAGAACTAAAACGCATTTTAATAACAAATCAAGAAATTTTATGTCTAAATATAGCGTCCCCATCGTAACAAATAATAGTCTATGCCACTTGTTCAGATGTTTTGCAAAACGCAGTTGTAAATAAGAGCATCCTGTTGATACAATTCTTTCAATTAGACTTCATTGCATTATTTTATGTCAGTTGATTATTAGATCTGAAGAGTGCATGTTTTATAGCACAAATGAAAACCAATTGTTTTTTTTTAGATGAAAGCAGAGTAAATTTTATCTACTCTGTACCAAATACATGACTAAATGACTTTTCTGAACAGGAAAATGAACCGCCTCTTTACTTTTGATCATGCATATTGTTTCTTTGTAATAAGTACGAAGCCTGGCTATGGTTGCACATGTATATCGTTACTGTGCCCACCGTTGCCCGGCCACGCCAAGCGCGATTGCCAAGCTTAGCAATAAACTAACGTGTAAACATAATTTTGCGGTAAGAAATTACATATGATACAAAAAATATATATATGCATTGTCAGAAAAATTGATATAAAATTGGCTTAAGCAGATAAAAACAAACAACATTATATTACGTATGTTATACAATGCATACACCATCTTTGACACTGACAGACATCCGATGATCGATTCCTCTTGGACCTAAAATGCCCTCTCTTAATTATTTCCAGTATATAGACCCATGCTGTAGTTTCAGCCTGGTGAATAACTCGAAGAGCGTTGTTGACATGGCTGAGCCTTATTAATAGTCAATTCCTCAGTGTAATATTCGGATTCTCACTGAATTTGTTAATAGTCATGAATTCTAGAGAGGGAGTTGAGTGTTCATCAACACCCCATCAGTCTTCATCTGAATATTTTTTCTTCCAAATTGATAGTACTGCATTAAATTGCTGTATTACCGCTGTCATCTTTAACAATTTTTTTCAGAGAAACTACTAAACCGATATTCTTGAAACTTGTCATATAATATCAGTGAATTATGCTTTACATCGTGTGCCATTTCCAACGCTTTTTGTTGCATGCAGACCGTACAGCCGACAAAACAGCAATTTCGCCCCATTGCCGTAATGCTCTTTTTGCCACGATAAGGACCGTACTAAAATGGGTTCAAATTTAGGCATCTATTTCTCATCTAGCCCTTTTAAACAATTATATCTCTTTGTGTCGTACTCAAACAAGAGTGCTCTGCCGGAGTAGTAAGCAAAACTCCACTTCTGGACCGCGCAAGATGGCCGCCATCGCTGACGTCCCCCCCCCTCTGGCACGGCAGAGTGTCGTGGTCGGCCGCCGTGGTGCTTCGGGTCTGAGTCCCCCCCCCTCCCCCTCTCTGGAACGACAGAGGTTGTGGTGTGCCGGCCAGGTGGGTTCACGTTCACAACATGTTCGCTGACGTCCCCCCCCTCTGCAACGACAGAGTGTGAGACTCGGGTGAGTTGGTCCGACCGCCTGGTTGACGTGGGCGACCGTCTAGGTTGACGTGGGCGACCGCCAGGATTAGTCTTGAGGCTATAGTGTGTGATGTTTTTCGTGCAATCTGCTGAATGTTGGGTTGTAAAATGGGTTGTTTCGAGTGGAAGGAGTGGTCGGATGAGAAAACGGAGGTCGGATTCGTATTCAGCGTGAAATTCTGCATCGGTAGGGTGAGTTTCAAGTCAATCGGTGAGAAAAATTTTTCAACATTTTTCGAAAAACGACAGAGTTAGAATTTGGGACGTTTTGGTGTGTAGCGTCAAAACGAAGCATCGGATGAGAAAACGGAGGTCAGATTCGGATTCAGCGTGAAATTCTGCATCGGTAGGGTGAGTTTCAAGTCAATCGGAGAGAAAAAGTTTTCGGCTGACGTCCCCCCCTCTGGACAGCTTGCTTCGATTTTGGCTTCCAGTGGACGGATTTCGTCGTGCGATAGCTCGTTTGAAAGCTAAGAGTGAGACAAATTCAGTGAAAGAATCGGCTTGTTCCTATCTGTCTTCGTTCAAAAGTTAGAGCGGTTACAAGATTTTAGGTCGGAGCTCGCTTACTTGAAAAAATCCTAAGTGTCAGAGTGACTTTGTATGGGTAAAATTTTGAAAATTTTCCAAAGTGTGGAATTTCGACCTGGGACCGCCACCAAAACATTTTTCATCAAATTTCACTGACCTCCCCCCCTGGACAGCTTGCTTCGATTTTGGCTTCCAGTGGACGGATTTTGTCGTGCGATAGCTCGTTTGAAAGCTAAGAGTGAGACAAATTCAGTGAAAGAATCGGCTTGTTCCTATCTGTCTTCGTTCAAAAGTTAGAGCGGTTACAAGATTTTAGGTCGGAGCTCGCTTACCTGAAAAAATCCTAAGTGTAAGAGTGACTTTGTATGGGTAAAATTTTGAAAATTTTCCAAAGTGTGGAATTTCGACCTGGGACCGCCACCAAAACATTTTTCATCAAATTTCACTGACCTCCCCCCCCCCGACAGCAATCTTCTAACTTTGGTTCCAGTGGACGGATTTTGTCGTGCGATAGCTCGTTTGAAAGCTAAGAGTGAGACAAATTCAGTGAAAGAATCGGCTTGTTCCTATCTGTCTTCGTTTAGATGTGAGACGCCATTTAAGATTTTGGGACATTGGCGAAAAACGACAGAGTTAGAATTTGGGACGTTTTGGGCTGTAGCTTCAAAACGAAGCATCGAATTGGAAAACGGAGGCCAGATTTGGAATCAGCTTGATGTTATTGTCCAATGAGGATCATCATCCAATGAGAATCAAGCATTTCTTTATAAATAGCGAGCCTTCCACAGTGAGAATCATTCCATCGTTGAATCACACGAGTGACGGACGCACATTTTCTCTCTCCCTAGTTCCCTGTTCTATTATCCAACTAAAATGGTAAGTCGCTACTTCCCTCCCTCTCCTCCCTTGAACGTAAACTTAATACAATCTTTTTTCATTTTCAGGCATCTACTCCATCTGCTGCACTAGTAGGACAAAATGGCGGTCAAACGTTACAAGGTTCGCTACGGTCAGATCATCTACAACTGAGGCCAGTGGAAGAAACAACCAAGGTACATAATCCTACACCGCTACAGCGTAAATTTAAACAAGCCTTGCGTTATGATGATCATAGCGTAGTACTCCAAACGGGAATGCTCCCTTCCACGGATGTCAAGATAATGCACAATCAGTATGGGGACTACATACTGATCCCCGTGAGTCCGTACATTCGCCACCAACTTGATATTATTGAGGAGTACGTGACATTAAATATGGACATTCCTACTCCTCTTGCTCAAGAGTGGAAGGCGAGAGATGACAAGGATACTCCCTATAGAAAGATTTGGGATGGTAATCACATTTGCCTACCGGTATCACATTGGTGTACTTACTATAAGAAGGATGGAGATCATTCAATACCCATCAGATGTGATGAGCTCGGAGAAGGTACTTGGGATATCCTTTTCAAAGTGAATGGGCTATATTATGGTCGACACAAGGATAATAAAATAGCCTCTCTCTCCATGCATATGGAATCCATCCTATATATTCCGAAACCACCCAACGTGGACGACATAATTGATCAAATCCTTAACAGCAGTGGTACGAAGCGCAAGTCGGAGAAGAATGCTACATCAAAACGCAAATCAAAGAAGGAGAATTGCTAGTCCTTTCCTAACTCTACCCTATGATAATTCGCTTATGTGCTTTGAGTGTCGTAGACGTGGTCTTATTAGATACATTTTACTTCTTCGTTGCCATCATATCATTTGTGTATTTTGTCGTGAAAAGCATCGATGTAATTCTTCATTTTGTAATATGTTATAGAACGTTTCCTTAGATGTGTAAATTTCCGTTTTAGGCTTCTATCATCATTTTTATGGATTGTGAGGGTGAACCTGTACAGGAGCTCAGTGCTATTGCTATGAACAATTGGACATATCAGATTGTTAGTGTCTGTCATCAACATGCCAACTGCGATCCCAATGTTGATCAATGGGCGAGAAAACACATTCATGGACTTAATCTGAAATATTTGCAAGACTATGGCTTTTCTTGTGAAAGTGCTCTTCTTATTGACTTTAAACGATGGTTAGCTGCTTTCAATGTTATACGCATCTTTTGTAATAATCCTGGTAAGGAGAGGAAAGTATTTCCCAATCTAATCATTGATGATATTTTGCTCCCGCCTTGGGATAGTAGAGTGAATCAACATTATCATGAAGTCACGAAACGTTTTAAGGATTTGTGTGTTCCTATTTTGTCTGTTCGTTGTAGTAGCTACGTTCATAACCAATGTTTCTTTCCTCCTTACCTCAACACTGCCAAAGTCCTGTATGGTTATCATTGCTCGCTGTATGATAGTTATCAGCTGTATCTATTTTATCTCTTTCAAACCATTGATTTATAATGCATGCTTGTTACCGTTATTCAATAAATGTTACTATGAGAAGAGTTGTTGTTTTCATGCAATGGATGGGTTAGATAAAGGGCGATCATGTCTTTCTCAAACGACTGCGGAACATTACGTTTTCATAGGCAAAGTTTAAAAGGAGCTGTTCAAGATTATGTGATAAAATTTCATAAAGATGAGACCGACATCGAAGCAGTGGTCGATGATGCTAGCACTCTTTTTCTAGAATTAATGAATACATTCTCTGATAGCATTATCATGGCGCGATTAGTTGCGAAAATTAAGTTTAGTCATTTTGGAAAGCAAGAGGTGGAAAGTCGCTCTTTCCATTTTGCTTCTTACTCAATGGAAGTGGTAGATCACCCCCAAGAATTTTTTAAAAGGCATATGATAAAAATTGCTGAACGTCTTAACGCATTTAACCATCATGGTAGCAGTCTAGTGATTGAAGCGATTTCAGATATTCACATTCAACTTTCCATAAAGAAAAATTGAAAATGCAGTGGTACTTGATTGTAGCACAACTGGTTTTCGAGCTATGTCTGCTCACTCTCGAAGTATATTCCTTCTGTACATGCGTCTATTATTTAGAAAAGGCTAGCAAATTCATATCTTCAAAAAGACTTGCTATAGACATCAGTAACGGTGAAACTATGTGTTGCGATGTATGTAAGCGAAAGGATGGAAATGAAAAGCGCATCTTCAAGAGATGTAAGCATGCTTTTTGTCAACGCTGTTTCATACGTAATTGCATTCAACTTTGCCAATGTAACCACTGTGATATTGCTCATTTCGAGTGTCACTTATGTCGCAATAGTTAGTACCTATGCAAATGTGGTAAAGATAGGTTTTAGCAAAGACTAACACGGAAAATGGCGAAACGTAAAATGGCGAAACGTAAAAGTCAAAAGTTTTCTTCAGCCATTCAAGCTCTCCGACGAATGAAAGCAAATCAGCGATACAATGCTATACGACATGCTAACGATAAATTCATTTGTGAAATTATTTCTCATGTGAGGAAGTTGAGGACGAAGAAATTAGCGCCAAAACAACGAAAGTTACTTAAGCGATATGCTACGAAATTGCGTTTCATCTCCAATCCTAAAGTCACCCTTCAAAGAAAGAGGAAAACTCTAACACAAAAGGGCGGTTTCCTTTCAGCAATACTTCCAATGATAGCTCCTGCCGTGGGCAACCTATTGGGTAATATCTTTGGCTCTAAGCGTTAATTATGCAAATGTTGAATCTCAAAGTGATAAAATGGATTTCAGACTTCAATGTGATAAAGTTCTGACTGTATCAGGTCCATCTCATGCAGGTAAAACTGTTTTCACGCTGAATTTATTGGATAAAAGAAGGGAGTTGTTTAAGGAACCTATCAATCGAGTGATTTGGTGTTATGGTATTTATCAACCGTCGCTGTTTCAGGAATTGCAAAGTCGCAACTTTATTCGACATGAAGGAATTATTCCAGTGGATAAACTTCAGTCTAATGATGTTGTTGTATTGGATGATTTATTAAAAGAAAGTAAGAATTCAAAAGATGTTACAGATATGTTCACTCGCGCAGCACACCATAAAAGGTGCTTTATCATCTATATCACACAAAATTTGTTTCCTGATGGAAAAGAAGCTCGTACACGAAACCTGAATACACACTATTATGCTATTTTCAAGAATCCGCGAGATAAAAGTCAATTTGAAATTTTAGCGCGACAAGTTGCACCCAGAGGATCAAAAGCCTTAATTGAAATTTTTCAAGCAGCTACTGAAAAACCACACGGTTACTTATTTATTGATTTTACACAGCAGTGTCCGGAAGAATTTAGATTTCGAAGTGATATTTTGAAAACTCCCATGATTATCTACAAACTATGAGTTCTTATTCTCGCATGATTGTTATTCCTCAGGATGAATATGTACAATTGACTGCCATGCAGCAAGTAAAGCAACCTCTTGCAAATCAAATGTATAGGAAAGAAATAGATTATCAGCAAAATGTTCACATCAAAGATCCACATCGTGCTGTATTATTACAATCGGAAACTGTTGAGCAATTGAAAAACTTGAAGAATAAGATGCGTGACTCTGTATCGACTGCTACACCTTTAGCATCTCGCGCACATGCCATATCTCTTTTCAACAGTATTGAACCCCACCTCAATGTAAATGATAGAGGAGAAATCATTACAGATGAAAATAAAGTGATTGATGCTTCACGTTATGAAGACTTGATTCAGTATGCGACACGTAGAAAGCGCCGTCAGGGCTATGTTCCACCTGGTTGGTCATACTTTCTTAAACTATTGAAAAAGCATAATGTGCCAAAATTTGCTTTAAATAATGAGACATTGAAAGAACTTGATTCAACAGTGGCTACTACTCCAATGCCTCAGACGATGAAAATGCCAACAAATTGGTTTAAGACGTCACCTGCTACATCCCCTCCCACACTCACTAAGCTAACAAGAGGAAGAACTCGACGTAGATCTACATCGCCACTAAAACTGGTAAAATGAAAACGTAAAACAGCTCCTCCTAGGAAATACATGTTCTCAGACTATTAATATGAAGCAGATGTGTTGCTTGCCATGTAATGAGCCGCCAGAGGTGAATGTCGTTGTCACTTGCACTTGCTGCGCCAGCTCTCATAATGAAACCCCTAAGCAATGTGAACACGATCGCAAAACCGCTAAAGCTAAATGCTGCAGTTGTTGTAAATGTAGAAAGGGAAGAAAACAAAAAGATGAGAAGGAGGAAAAAGAGTCAGCCGTCATCGACTGAACGTTTGAAGTCAATCTATTATGATGTAAAGCATCCGGCAGGATTTGCATCTATCAAGAAATTATCAAAAGCGAGTGGTCTTCCACAATCACAAGTGAAACGATGGTTAAAGGGTCAGGCTACCTATACACTCCACAAACAAGCGAAAAAGAAGTACCGCACCCGCCATTATATTGTTCATGACATCGATGAACAGTGGCAAGCAGATTTGTGTGATGTTGCCTCCATTTCAAAACATAACTCGGGCAATAATTTTATTTTAACCGTCATTGATATTTTCTCGCGTTATGCGTGGGCTCAACCTTTAAAAACTAAAGAAGGGAAAGGAGTAGCAAAAGCATTCCAAACAATTTTTTGAGAAGGTCGCATTCCAAAAAGAATTCAGAGTGATCAAGGAAAAGAGTTTGAAAATCAGCATGTGACAAGATTATTTGAGAGGCATGACATTGAGTTGTATAGTGTAAAGAGCGCTTATAAAGCTGCACTCGTTGAACGTTTTAATCGCACATTAAAAAATCGCTTGTGGCGACATTTTACTGCCAACTTGACACAAAATTGGACAAAGGTTCTACAAGATACACTCCATGCCTACAATCACTCTATCCATCGTTCTATTGGACTCAGACCAGTAGATGTAAATGCTGACAATGTAGATAAAGTGCGCGAATCATTCCAACGTAAACGCACTCATGTGAAAAGTGATGTGAAAATTGGCGATAAAGTTCGTATCTCAAAAGTGAAAAGTGTTTTTGCTAAAGGGTACCTCCCGAATTGGACAGAGGAGGTATTTACAGTATCAAGGATTAATCAAAAAGACTCTCCGACCACCTACAAGTTGAAAGATTACGATAATGAAGAAATTGAGGGTAGCTTTTACCGCGATGAGATTGAGGTAGTCACTGAAAGTGAAACATATTTGGTAGAGAAAATCATTCGATGTAAAAAACGGCAAGGTGAAGAATGGTGTCTTGTTAAATGGACTGGTTATCCTTCAAGTATGAACTCTTGGATGCGTCGTGCCGACATCTTTCATCTAAGTGATCGACAGTGATTCATGCAAAGTTGTAACTAACAATGTTTAGGGTTTGAGCTATGAATCCAACTGCCTCATTTTATTCACGACCCTCCTATGTAAGTGGCGGAGGACAAATTTACATCGGTGCTCGCCGCCAACGTGGAGGTAGCATACTTGGTGCACTGAAATCTGTTGTAGCACCTCTCATATCCAATGTCGGTAGATCTTTAAAACGAAATGTTTTAAGTAATGCCGTTGGCTTTGCTGGTGATGTTGCTAGTGATCTTTCCAGAGGTAGAAGTTTTAAGAGCAGTTTGTTGAATCGTGGGAAGGAACGCGGTTTAAAAACATTGAAGCAGACCATTGCTGGTGTTACTCAAGGAAAGAAATCACCTAAACGAATGAAAAAAGGAAGGAAGAAACATCGCGGAGCTGGTAAGATGCGATCTTCAGTCAAAAGGCATTCACGCAAACGTCGCAGAGGCTCTAATCATTCATCAGGCGCTAAACGACGACGCTGCTATAACTTCTAATCATGGAGTGTAAAACTTCCGGTTTTTGTTTGTTCGATCAACAAGCCATACAGACAGATATTCTTAGTTCAAGTATTGTAGATTATCATCCTCGAACAGCTGAGAATGCTGGCCCCATTGAATTTGTTATTCCTGGTGGTAGTGATGACTACATAGATTTGAGTTATGCGATGCTTGATTTGAGGTTTAGAATTCAGCAAGCAGATGGAACTGCTATTGACGATACACATAAAGTTGGACTGAACAATTTACCATTGACTACATTACTTCGCGATGTTTCTCTAACGATTGGAGAGCAGCAGGTGGAAGGTGGTCAAAGCGATTATCCCTATAAATCATATTTCAATCATGTATCACAGTTTCATCCAGCAGCACAAAAAAGTCATATGGAAGCCATGGGATGGTACAGAGATGAAGCAGGAAAATTTGATGTTGAAACAAACAGTGGCTTTGTAAAGCGATCTGCTATGATTAAAGATAGTAGAGTATGTCAGCTATATGGTCCGCTGAATTTAGACTTCTTTAGACAGTCAAAGTTTTTACTGTGTAATACCAGCATGCGACTCAAGCTGACATTGAATAAGCCTGAATTTGCGCTGAATGCATTTGCTAAAGTTGACAATTTTAGAATTCATGTGGAAGATATTGCACTTTACATTCGTCGAGTAGTACCGAATCCAAGTGTCATTAGAGGGCATGCTGAAGGTCTTAACCGCCAAAATGCCATTTACCCCGTTCAGCATACAAAGCTTCTCACCTTTACAATTCCGAAAGATCAAAAGAGTTTCATGAAAGATGGCCTCTTTCCATCGGAAGCACCGAAGCTCCTCATGGTGGCAATGGTTGAAAATGATGCATTTAATGGTAATATAAAGAAGAGTCCTTTCAATTTTAAACACAATCAATTAAGTGAAATTGCTTTACGTGTAAATGGTGTGAGTCATCCTGGTCCACCCTACAAACCAGATTTTGCTTCGGATCAATTTATGCGCAGTTATGTTGATTTTATGGATGTCTTTGGCTTTTACAATACGGATGACACCAACGGACTGACTATGAAAGAGTTTAAGAGTGGATATACTATTTATGCATTTGATTTGACTGCTGACAGCGATATTAGTGCACCCTATCGTCAAGCGAACGTGCCTCATAATATTCGTTTGGATTTGACGTTCAAAAGAACACTACCTGAGACGATCAATGTATTAATTTATGCAGTCTTCGATTCAAATATTGAAATTACAAAGTATCGTGACGTAATTCTTCAGTATAATCGTTAATGAGTTGGTTGACTGCTGACGATATTAAGACTAAAGTGCAGCGTAATGCAGACGAAGCGACGTTGAAAGCTTTCGATAATGTCTATTCACTCGATACCTTACCACCTGCAGTAAATCACTATCCCATCTTTATTGTGCTAAACACTCATTCACAGAATTTAGGCGGTGAGCATTGGAAAGCGAGCTTTATTGGAGAAGACCGACGTGGTGAACTATTTGACTCTCTTGCTCAACCTCCAAATATACCAACACAGCAGTGGTTGAGAAAACATACGCGTCAATATCAGCGAAATGAACGCATACTACAACATCCACTTTCATCAACGTGTGGTGCTTTTGTACTGTACTTCATCTTAAGACGTTTACATGTATCTCGATTTGCATCTGTTATTCAAAACTTTTCATGTAATCCATCCTCTAATGAAAAAATGATTTGTAAGTTCTATCATGATTTGAAATAAAAACATCATGTTGGAAAAATTGTTTTTTATTTTACAATCCGCTGGGTACGTACATACTCAATGAGATAGTCTAGGATCATATTTGCTTGTACATGAGATTTTAGTCCAGTAATGATCACTTTACTATTATGAAAGATTGCCACATGCACAGGTAACCAACAACTAATGAGAGCTGCAGGAAAAAGTTCGGGTTCATAACACAAACTGTAACTGCTGGTACGAATCTTCAAAAATGATAGACTGTCACTCAATTGAGTAGAGATCACCATATTGTCCACAGTCAGATTCGACATCACACACCTCTCCCTCTTCCATCTCCGACGTAGTAGTCTTTGTAGCTCTAAGCGCATTGACTGCGCCGATGAATGAGAAAGGGCGCCGAGAATCTGTACAGTCCCATTTGGGAAGAGTTGAAGATTCCGTGAATTGTTCATCTTCACCACTAACATTTGAGGACGGCCCGGGTAATACTTGCTGTTTGGAAGCTGTTGGTGTAATGTTGTGAGATCGATTTTGGTGTAGAGTCTGAAGCGACGGAGAATGTTGACGATGGTGTAGCGATGGCGCTTCATGATGAAAGAATGAGTAAATTGAGCGATGTACCTTCCTTTTATACTTTTCCCAACTACCTTGATGAAATGTGAAGTTAGTATGAAGTTGGGAATGATAGAGTTGAATTCGCCGATTGTTGACGCGCAGCCAGATGCGATTTCCAATACGTGAATGTCTTTTCATATAGAAGTATTTCAAGTCCTTCATGATATGATGTAGAGATTGAAAATGACGATAAGATAAAGCAAACTCTCTTCTCACATTTCCAGTTGAATCTTTGAAATAGACGTTTCGATCATGATCCGTTTCAATACGTTGTAGGGAATCTAATTTCCAACTCATGATGTGTGGTAGTCATGTCTGATTAAGATTTGCATAGTAGGGCGATGAACTCACGACGAATAAATGTCATGATGGAGCGATGTATATATCTTCTATACTTCTCCCAATTGTATTTGCGAAATGAGAAACAGTTTGCGGAATGAGAATGGTAGATTTGATTTTCATTTCTGTAATGTTCAAGCCAAACTTGATCACCCAAGGAGATGAATCTTAATGTTTCAAAATATTCCAAATCCCTCATGATATCATTGAGGTTGACAAATTGTCGCCATGTTAATGTAATTCCTCTTGATGTATGACCATGAGAATTTTTGAAATGTACGTTTCCATCACGATCAACTCTGATATATTGTAGAGAGTCCAAAATCCAAGTCTTCATGATGTTATGCAAAGTTGCAGATTAGCAATATAAAAATGTCGTTTTATCATATTTTGCTTAGCAATGCGGCTACAAAGAGATTTACTAGTAATCGAGCCGCACTCTTTTCTACTCCCATTGATCATGCACAACAGCTAAATGGAAATTGGGAAGTGGGTGTCACTCAACTTGTTTATAGCAACTGTGTCTATACTTTTGATCATGAGGTGATGACTATTAATATGAGGCGTACAGCTGCTTATCAATGTGAAAAGGGGTGCCGAGTATACATTCCACAGTGGCCAAAGAAAGATCTCTTATCATGTAAAAAGTTTATATATGATTTCTTGAATAAAGCGAGTAAACATATTGTCCAATTTACTCCGCACAATGATGATTATAATTATGTACATCATGTAGTTGAGAAAGATTGGATTGTTGGTTTAAGTCCAAGTTTAAGAAATGATTTAGGCTACCTCGCTAGCGCCTTAACAAGCTATGATAATTTTAACGTTAATTACCACATAAGTGGTCATAAACAGTTAATATATCGAGAGGAAGCTTATTATGTAGATCTTATTCCAAGAAATGAGAAGACGTTGGTGAAGAAGATTGTGATTAAGCCAAGAAAGACAAACATGACTCCTGAAACATTATTGAAGAAATTTAATTATCTCCTTCGAGTTGATGGTAAACAAGTGGCAACATTGACTTATATTAAATCATCTAATCATATTGCAATAAGCAAATTAAATGATGATGATCTAGTATTAGTTTGTTCAAAAGATTTTCATCAGTTCTTACGACATCGTTCTGCAGCTGTTCATGGAAAATCTGATATGCAACATTTACCATGTGAAAGGTCAAATCAATTTGATACAGAATGGACCGTATCTTTATACAGAAAGTGTGTAGAGCCTTTAGGTGGTATCTTACATGAAACAAGAGTGTTGATGCCTCGCATTATTACTTCGGTTAAATTGGTTGTAGATTATTTAAATGAAGTGATTAATGACCAACATATTTCATTTTCTGAAAAAGAAGGTACTTTGTCTCTCACTATAAGTGGAAAAGGTATTGAACTAATTATGGATAAAACTCTAATGGACATTTTGGGTTTTGATCAAAATATCTTTAAAAGTGGTAGTGTAACCAAAGCTAGCGCAGACATGTCGCTATCGCGTCGTATTAACTATTTTCAGATATATTCCAATATTGGTGAAGATGTACGTGTGGGAGATGTTGAAGCTCCATTGCTAGCAATGATACCATACCAGCCAAAGAGCTGCAGTATTTTATCTGAGCATACTTTCAAGAAAGTGCATTATACAAAGCTGAAATCAAACTACATCCCACAAATTGATATTGCCATTTATGACGATGCTGGTGCGTTGATTCCTTTTCATAAAGATGCTGTGACAAGTATCACACTCCATTTCCGAATGAAGAGTTAATGCAAACGTATGCTAATATATTTTTTCCAATGTGAATAATATGGAAAGTGAAAATAAGGACTCGTTTCTAGTCTACTTGCCCAGTAATGCTTCTATGAATAAATTTCCCAAAAATAAACCATCAGACTATCGAGTAGAATTAAATCGGCCACTGCATTTAGAAGGTGAATGGGAGGTTGGCGTTTCTAGTATTTGCTATGATAGCAATATTCAGAATGTGAATGATTTGGAAGAAATGATATTGACTCCTCGCACCCATGATGGAATAACGATGAATAATGCATTTCAGTTCCCATACAATTTAACATCAGATGGAAAGTGGAACTATGAATGGATTCAGATAAAATCAGATTCTTATGAACCATTTGGGAATGAGAAAATTATTAAGGCATTCAACAGTGGTAATACTTCCATCATGAAGAATAAAAATCAGAAAGCTTATGAGTTTACTATCTATCATTGGAGTGGGAGACAGTTCCTCCGCTTTCATTCTTTTACTAAAGGTCTTACGCTGAGGTTGGATAATGAATTCTATCCGCATCTTGGTTTTGGTCATGGACTACATCTAACGTCAATTGCTACTGCAAATGTTAGAAAAGTTTATTCAAATCGAATCAACAAATTTCATTATAGATTTAAAATATTTGATGAAGATGTTGTAGAATGCGAAGAACGCATCATTTTGAAAAAGCGTGGTGTTCAACCTTTATCACTTATTGAGTTAGTAAAACGATGGAATGAGACTGTGGGTAAGAAGTATGGAGAGAAAATTATGGCGGACAAAAATAAGTTGGTTATTCAGAAATATAATGACAAACTTACAGTTTATTTCTCTCCAACCTTGCGTCATTTTGTAAGACATTATACACCTATTATTGGAAGCGGTGTGGTGTATGCTTCTCATGAATATCACACTAAAGCTGATTCAGTTAATGATGAATGGTGGGTGGACATCTATGGCGATCGCATCAAGAAAATTTACCAGTCTTATGAAGAATCTAAAGTTGCTATCAATATAATGCCGCGTCTATATCATACAGTTGAAAGCTTCATTCATGTAGTAAATCCTTATATACAACAGAAGTTGAAGCATGTGATGAAAAGTAAATATGATGTAAAGACACACCACATTTCGTTTTCAATTGAAAATCAACGCGTTGTTCTGAGACTGGGTGATGACATTCAATGTCAATTGAGTAAAAATTTGAAAAAACTCTTTGGTTTTTCAATGCTACAAACTGTGTTTGCTGCTGCGCATACGATTGGTATAGAAACACCAATGACACTTGATAAACATGAACAGCACCTTTACATTCAAAGTGATTTGATTCTACCTATTTCTGTTGGTGAGAAAAAAGAATACATTTTACGTGATTTCATTCATGATAAAGACGCTTCATATGGAATAGTCGAGAAGATGTTTGAGTCTATTTTCTATCATCCCGTCATCAAACAAACTATACCCTCTATTGCTATCAAAATTACCAATGGTTTACAAGAGTGCATCCACGTGAAAGATACTAAATCCCTCGTAACTTTAGTGTTTCGGAAAACAAAGTGAAGTCATTGTGATATGTTTATTGAAATAAAAATATGTATATGAAAAAGTCTTTTCACAGATATAGGGGGAATGGGCTGACTGTAGGCATATATTCACAAGGAAGAAACGATCTCATGCGATACATAAAACAACCATGTATATCTACAAAAAGCAACATCAAAATACTGAGTTAAAGTTGATTATGTCAATACATCTCCTGAATGTGGTAGCGTGAGTTTTATTCTTTTGGGTGGAGGTATGTTTGTGTCAGGATGTCCATGTGGAAGAGATGTGTTATGTCCTATCCAACACCTCTTATCCTCCCATGCTGAAAGTGCTCGTTTCTTGAACGTGTACGTTTTCACAGTATGAACTTGAGATTTTAAGATTGTCATATTGACAAACGTTATAGTTTTATTTTTATAGGCCTTCTTATAGGACCGATGTTTCATTTTATGAACAATGGATTTTGATATACCTTTAGCACGCTTAATACTATCTGCACATTCTTTTAGTTTCATGGAATACATTTTAGGACGGAGGAGAATCATTTCATCTATTTCCTTTCCTGCTGTTTCATCCTTAAAACAACCAAGTTTGGCTTTATTCTGTATGGAATAGAGTGGATGAGTGGGATTGTAGTTAGATGTGTCGAAATATTTTTCTAATGACTTACCTACTTCATTAAAATTTAAATCTTTTTGAGTGGTAATTCCTAAAAAGAAACTATCTGTATCACCACCCAGCAAACGAACCTCTTTTACGAGAGGGCATGGTTTTAATATTTTGTAGAAGAGTTGATACATTTCAAGCTTGGAATAATCTAAAACGGCTTGCCCAATATAGATGGGTTTGCACAACTCAACTTCTGATTTAATCATTTTAACACCTACAAGATCCTCATCGATGATGTCTCTATCAATGAAAAGAGGTGATGAGGTCAATTTGTGATATTTTTGTTCATCAACGACTAGTTTGTAATTCATACGTTTTCTAACATCCTCCATGGTCTTTCCGAATAGACTGTTATTCTTATATTTATAAAAATCCTTTTCAAAATTATTTTGGGCGAGTGCACGTTTTTGACTGTTACTATCTATGTAGGGTTTGAGGAAGGCTTTCTGTCTAAATTTGATAACGCGGTGAACTGACTTTAGAAGCATGCCCATTTCTAAATAGAATTTTAGTATGCAGAAGTGTACGAGATAATTTTTCTTATCATATTGGGTGAGTAAAAGTTTGCGGCATGGTTTGTACCTTGGCTGTCCACACTCTGTTAAGTTATTATGAAATTGTGACATGAATGGTGAAAACATATCTTCAGTCACTTCACCAGATTCAGGTGCGAGTGGGAAATCAGCAGTTTTATTTTTAATGCTATTTGGATAAATCAAATCCACTTCAAAATAATATCCCCAATCACCTTCATCTGGAATCTTCAGTATGTTTGAAGGGTTGGAGTAATACTCAAGCTCATCTTGATTTAACCAACTAAACTCGGAATGAGGTAGTGGTTTAGACAGTGAACTGCCATATAAATTATTTTGGTCATAGTACTTTAGGTGGATATGATCATCACCTACTGTTTCAGATTTTATATGATGTTTATTTACAAATGTGAGACCACCGCGTATTCCGCGCTCAAATATATTATACATCTCCGGGTCTTGTAAGAGATGAATGGTCTCACCAGTCATTTTAAAGGCTGATTTAAAGGACATGGCTGGTAGACTGACAAAGTGGACAGGATCTAATTTGTCTTCTTCTAATGCCACTCGTCGAAATTCCTGAAAGACATCAGCCAGCAAAATGACATCTAATTCTAAGTAAGCGATCATATAATCGCCAAACGTTTTACAATCAAATTTTAACCATGCCTCTTGAGCATGTTCATAGTCCTCTACCGGACAATCTTCACCCGTCAAATCGTTTTTGAATTTGTCAATGGAAGGAAGGGTTGTTTCATTTAGTTTAGACATTGAGCTAAAATACGCATAGGGAAAGACTCATTTGCGAGTGATTATTTCATCCGTTAAGTTTGGATAGTGTTTCTTCAAAGTTTGACTATGGGGAAGAAACTTGAGATTTCGAACGAGAGAAGCTAGTGACGCTGACATGAATTGAAATGAATCTAAAAATTTTATTTCGAAGAAGACTGTCTTATTTTCTTTAGTTTTATCTACTGGTACTTTTGCTGTCATTGCCATGAATTTTTCTCTCGTTTGTGCTATAACATTGAACTGCCACGATTTCATCTGGCTAAACCCTCCTTTTATGAGCATATGACTGTCATAGCCCTAAAAGTTATGAAAAATGACGGGTAGTACACGACGTCTCAACCTAAGTGAAAAGTTACATTTGGAGCAGAGTGCGTTTCTAAATTTACCAGTGATGTGATCATGATCACGCACTTTCTTAATTTTATCGTCATCAAACGTTTTATGACATTTAGGACAGGATGTGCAACTTTCAAATTTTTGTTTGTCTTCATCTGACATATGTAGTGACTTACGCTGCAATTGGGAATCATATGATTGTTGAAATTTAGCAGCTTTATCGAGAAATTCTAGAAATTTTGAAATGCAATCTTCACCTTGCCAAGTATGCATTTTGTTTTGTCAATTCCTAAAGTGGTCATGCCATACTTCATAGCAGGATATGGCTGCTGGCTTGTGGATGATATCATCAATGTAGCATTCTATGTCTGCGTAAATGACACGCAGGGGACTTAATTCGTCACCATTATCCCTATGTGAAAATATTTTATCTTTGGGCATGCGTTCCATTTGTAATTTACCTCGCTTGCACCATTCATAGTGAGTTTCAAATTTATCTTTACTCCAAAAGGAGCGGATGCAGCGGTCGCATACAAAATGTTCACCTCTTTTAGAGTGCCCCAAGTGAGTGTACAAGCGAGAGATTTTGGGAATACCACAGTAGTGCCATTCCTCGCTATCATCTTGTTTTACTAATAAGAGGTTGACTACACGTTCATAACAAGTTGAACGTGAATTATAGCGAGCACCCTTCAACCCCTTCTCCCACACGTGAACGACAATTTTAATCTTATTATGTTTTTCGAACGTTTCTACATCTTTGATTTTCATGTTGTTACTATCACAACGTTCAAAGTCTAGTTCATCCTCCCACTGTCTATAGCTATAGGTGCGATCTCGATGTGCGTTGATATCATTATAGTGAAGGATGGATAGGACTGCATATTTGAAACACTGTGATTTACAATCGACATTGATGACAGCTTTCTTATTATACAACGTTTTTGGTAGTTTAAATGTGCCTCGAGCTGCATGACTTTCTAATAGGGAAATTTTGAATATGGCTGAGTCCACACCATCAAAAATGAGAGCGCTGTCGCGTTCATTGAATTTATCTACATTTGATTTTAAACATTGAATGTGAAAATTTAGCCAAGACTCGCAGTCTACAACTTCGGTTGCAGAAGAGGAAGGAACATGAAACTGTATTCTCTCCGTCACTTGACCCGTTTGAAAATCTATCTTAATATATTTTAGTTTGAGGTAGATGAGGGCCTTTATTCTAAAATTGTCTAAATTGTTGAAGAGCGCTTCGATAATGTTAGAATTTTGAAGGAGCCACTCAGGAAAATCTACTATTTGATTATTGGACTCCATGCAGTAGTCGCGTACTAAATTATTGTGTGAAACATTAATGAGGGAGATGGTAGAGGTACCGTTGGTGTAGTGATCATTTGCATGCGTGTGTTGAAGTCTGTGCGAAGATCGCTGAAAGTGACTATCAAAAGAAAGAGGGCACAAATCGCAAGGAAAGGAGATGTCATCGTCAGAATCAACTTC
Source organism: Prostheceraeus crozeri (assembly GCA_907163375.1). Taxonomy (NCBI): domain Eukaryota; kingdom Metazoa; phylum Platyhelminthes; order Polycladida; family Euryleptidae; genus Prostheceraeus; species Prostheceraeus crozeri. Next base: position 57,971 of record CAJQUW010007022.1, on the reverse strand, counting down.
ACCTCCGGAGATTGACACCGCTTTGCGTTGACACACACGTTGTTTGATGTGTCGAAGGAGACTGTGCTTCCTTGTAAACATATGTCCGCAGTCGGCACATTCCCACTCGTTGCCTTGCCGCGAGAGTCCTGAGCTGGAACTCACATCACCTGAAAGAGAAATCATTCTATCATCTCTGTTCAAGTCTCAGTGTATTGTTACAACCTACCTTGACTCAACGACTCTAAACTTTCCTCGAGAAAGGAGGGCGTTGGTGATGAAGTTGATGCCTGAAATTGAGGAAGATGCTATTAGCCACACGTTTGAGGGAGATGAGTGAAGAAATTTTCAACTTACCATTTCAACGAAATCAAGTTTAAGGTTGATACTTCAACAAGATAGAGACTTCACTCAAATAATACGTCTCAAATTTGGAATTCACGAGAGAGCAGTTCACTTGTACGCCTCAAATATAGAATTCGCTAGAGAACACTTCACTTATACGTCTCAAAGACAGCGTGAAATGACACGAATGTCACTTTGCATATATACTGTCATATTCATCATTCATTGGCTGTTCATTCTGATTGGTTGCTTGTTTATAGTTAAGAATTAGAAAAATGTTAAAGTTATCATTATTCAAAGTCAGCATTTCAAAGACAACATGACAAGTCCTCCAACAACACCAAATACCGCATTGGAGTTCTCCTCTCCATGTACATCAGCAAAGCTGCTCGTTACACCAAATGCACCAAGAAAGGTGAAGGTGGAGAAGACATACAATCTCGACAATATACGAAAGTTATCATTATCGGAGGAGGATGAAGAGGAGTTGCCCGACCTAACAGGCATACGGTGGAAATATTTACAATATGATACCGAAGGGGTGATGGAGATGACCAGCAAGTCGCACTTGCATCAAATATGGGAGTGGTACACCCCTAACTCCCAACCGCGAACCGTGGCGGAGTGGGCGTACATTGAGAAAGTGAGGGACGCTGCAGAAGAACGTTTAAAGCAGCTCAACTGTTTTTGTGATCTATGTGAAGCCAGACTCTGGGACGATATTGACGATGAAGACCTTTTGAAATACATGCCATAATAAATTTTTATTTCGTATTATCTTTGCTTTCATACTGACTTACTTGAATGGGGCTTTAGTGAATAATTTAACCATGTATACTTTTTCATTTGGAAATAGTAGCACGCTTAGTCTAACTTGTAAATCTTAAAACATTTCATATGGACGATGATGGTAGATGAAATAGTGTCAAATAAATTAAGATAGCTTACATTTCTGATACAGGGATAGCAATCGACTGCGATCCATGTGTAAAGAGCCTGTTAGACTACGGATGGGCTTAAGTGGATGATTTAACCATGTATACTTTTTCATTTGGAAATAGTAGCACGCTTAGTCTAACTTGTAAATCTTAAAACATTTCATATGGGCGATGATGGTAGATGAAATAGTGTCAAATAAATTAAGATAGCTTACACTTCTGATACAGGGATAGCAATCGACTGCGATCCATGTGTAAAGAGCTTGTTAGACTACGGAAGAGAGAAGTGTGTTATGTTGCGTGTGGCGCGTGAGTGTCCTCCCATTTCATTCCATTCATCAATTCGTCTCATTGATAGAGACAGGTAGAACTCATGGTTCTCATAACGTATGCAATGGAAAGTTTTAGGCAACCTTCGACAGTTGGCTAAATGTCGCCCTGGCGCGAATGCATACTACGTTGAGACAGAGGCAATCACTTGCAAACATGACGCAGAGAGGTTTAACAAGATTGACCATTGCCGAATGTCCGTTGCGGTATACATAGCTACGGGTTTCACCGCCGCCCTTTACAGGAACGCCCGTCGAAAGGAAGTATTACACCGAACTGCATTTGCAACGTTCAAGTTGACTGATAGCAGATTCAACTTAATGATAGTATTCGCCAGTCCGAAGACTGCCCAGGGCAAACCGCGAGGAGGTTCTATCATGTCTTGCCCCATGGTGGCCCTTAAGAGAGCCGATGGTTCGTTCTCGGGGGACGTGAATTTGACTATTGACTGGAATAGTCAATGGGTATGACGGTTAGGTTGTCATAGACCCTATACCGCCGAGGTCGTACTGGTGCATCTGGCACCTTTCGGATGCGAGTGGTATTTGGAGTCCATACCTCATCCGTCCAAACGATCCTCTTGATCTTCCCCTTCTTCTCATCCTCCTCATCCCACTCGTCGAGGATGACGAACTCGGGAATGCCGTTGTCTTCATCAGTGAAGACGGGAATGTTGTCGGCAGATGTCGCTTCCATCGTGACTTCAAATTGAATGAGAAGCGCTACAATCTTCTGGCTTATATAGGGTTTTCAACAATGAATTGCTCAACAGCGAATCAGAATGCTTCAGGGATAGCAATCGACTGCATAATGTTCAAGTTGACTGATAGCAGATTCAACTTAATGATAGTATTCGCCAGTCCGAAGACTGCCCAGGGCAAACCGCGAGAAGGTTCTATCATGTCTTGCCCCATGGTGGCCCTTAAGAGAGCCGATGGTTCATTCTCGGGAGTAACGTCATCTTACACCCTACCAATTCTGCTGAGAGAGTCTTTGACTCTCTCTTTGGTAGCACTGTCGACTTCCACACTGACTGGCACATGGCTAAAAAGTGGAATGTAGCGCCATTCCGTTGGATTGACAGCAGTTGCTGTCATCGGATTGCCAATCCGAGCAAGATTATTAAAAACTCTGTCTTGCTCCTCTAGCCTGACAAACTCCTCAAATAAATTTCGCGGCCTTAACTGCGGTCCGCGAGGAGAGCTGACTTGACTGTTCGGCGTCTGCATGATTGAAATGAAATGAAATGAGAGGCAGTGGTTTATATACCCCTCTAACGCGACGCAACATTCAAGTTGACTGATAGCAGATTCAACTTAATGATAGTATTCGCCAGTCCGAAGACTGCCCAGGGCAAACCGCGTGGAGGTTCTATCATGTCTTGCCCCTAGGTGGCCCTTAAGAGAGCCGATGGTTCGTTCTCGGGAGTAAATTGATGGGGTGGTGAAGGCGGGCAAAGATCTGCAATGAAAATGATATGTATTAGAATAGGATATACTATCTTATTTGCTTTTCACTTACCAAGTTAGTCATCCTTAGGCAGTCTCGCGGGCTTCCTGATTGAAAATTTGTGCAGATGCCCGCGCATTCTTAGTGTGGCGTGGAGGCATTTCTTACTCGGATGACCATTGTAGCATACTATACTTTCATCGAGACTTTGGTTTACGAGTACTTCGCCGGCCAAATGATTATCCCGAATAGGGATGTGAAATTCAAACAAACGATCCTCATTCACACGTTCCCACTCATCCCTCATGCGCTCCAACTTCTCACACGCCTGCCTCTCATCACCCCGCCGAGCCACAGTCCTCTCCAACTCAACATTTCTCGCTCTCAACACACTCATCTTCTTCATCATCTCCTCAAACTTCGCTTCTGCCTCTCCCATTCTCCTCTCCGCAGCACTCGCCCTCTTCTCACACTCATCATTCTTGTCTTCCAACACTCGCACATTCTCCTTCAACTCTTTCACAACACGCCTCATACGGATATTCTCATCTGCCACCTCCTTACACTTCACCTCCTTCATTTTCAGCTCACTCAACTCACTCAACGTTCTCTCATTCACCTTCTTCAAACTTTCGTAGCGATCTACCAACAAAGCATGTGCCGCTTGCTGCGACACATGCTTCTTTTCCATGTCCTCATCCCACCGCGCCGACTGCTTCCGTACCCCACCACCCTTCACTATTGGGGAAGATGAGCTCTTCGGGGGGTCGGTGATGACGATGTCTGACACCTCCGATGACGAAGAGCTCAACTTCCTCACACGCTTCCTCACTCGCTCCCTATCCAAATCCACATCATCCTCATCATCACTCTCAAGCACTCTCTTTCGCCCAATCTCACCCTCCAACGACGCAACCGCTCTCGCCAACTCATCATTCTCAACAACATTCTCAACAACATTCTCAGCCTTACCCTCTCGCTCGATCGCCAACATTCGCTCCCTCTCTTCCACAATCAACTGCGTAAATCTCAAATCAGTCACTAAACCACCACTACAGTCAGCATGCACTCTGTAAAAACGCGCCTCATCCTCATCACCCTTCAGCACTCTACACTTCACGCACGCAACCCTATTCAAGATAATCATGTGGCCGGTGCCCGCCTTCTTGACGTGAGCCTTGGCGTCCGCACTGCGATTTATACGACCGCACACACACATTTTGATATGGTATTTACGATTTTTGTCGTTAGCCATGTTAGATTTCTCGTTAACTGTAAGATAATGAAATTTGTATAAGTTTGGAATCATGTAGTACAGTCATATTCCTAAAGAGTGTAGTGAGTGGCACTCGATCCCGTCAACAGCCCGAAGGCCTTGTACTGATCACTAGGGAAGTGAAAGATCTTCCCCGATACCCGCTCTTTACAGCTGAAGACATCATTGTCACTGCCCCGAAGTGGTAACAGGAACGCCGAGTCAAAGGTAGTGATCAGTAGCTGGGATCTAACCCCTCAAAGCTGCCTTAGACTTAGTTAAATTTCAAATCTGATAGCAGATTTGAACTCAGGATACTTGAAAACCTTAGTCTATATGTTAAAACTTTGAAAAAACTGAAAATTAAGAATTTTTAAAAAATTCCGCATTTTACTACTCATACTACTTTTAAAAAATTTTATCAGTAGTAAAGACACTATCAAACTCTATCATACAAACTTTGAAGTAAGAAGATAGCTTGCCTACTTCAAAAGATAGAGTCCTTTGAAACACCCGATATCGGGAGCTCAGAGCGACGACCGTCGCTTACCTCGTCTTTCGATGAAGTGATCAGACTTACGTTGTCGGGGGTTTATATATGCTCGGAAGAAAACTTAAAATGGCTCTATCTCCGAAAGTATTCATCGTAGCGACATGCGGTTTGTTGCAAACGATTCGTCTCATCATTCTTTACAATATGACACCTGAACCATTCTCATATGACCACGGGAAGTTGGTCCGTCAGCACATGTCCATGTAACATGCCACAAGTGAAAAAATTCCTAAGTGTGAGAGCTCCAGTGTGGTGAAAATTTTGAAAAATTTAAAACTTCCGAATTTCGACCTGGGACCTTTACCAAAACATTTTTCATCAAATTTCACTGACCCCCCTCCCCCCCTCATTCAGAGAAATTTGATGAAAAATGTTTTGGTGACGGTCCCAGGTCGAAATTCCACACTTTGGAAAATTTTCAAAATTTTACCCATACAAAGTCACTCTTACACTTAGGATTTTTTCAAGTAAGCGAGCTCCGACCTAAAATCTTGTAACCGCTCTAACTTTTGAACGAAGACAGATAGGAACAAGCCGATTCTTTCACTGAATTTGTCTCACTCTTAGCTTTCAAACGAGCTATCGCACGACAAAATCCGTCCACTGGAAGCCAAAATCGAAGCAAGCTGTCCAGGGGGGGGGACGTCAGCCGAAAACTTTTTCTCTCCGATTGACTTGAAACTCACCCTACCGATGCAGAATTTCACGCTGAATCCGAATCTGACCTCCGTTTTCTCATCCGATGCTTCGTTTTGACGCTACACACCAAAACGTCCCAAATTCTAACTCTGTCGTTTTTCGAAAAATGTTGAAAATTTTTTCTCACCGATTGACTTGAAACTCACCCTACCGATGCAGAATTTCACGCTGAATACGAATCCGACCTCCGTTTTCTCATCCGACCACTCCTTCCACTCGAAACAACCCATTTTACAACCCAACATTCAGCAGATTGCACGAAAAACATCACACACTATAGCCTCAAGACTAATCCTGGCGGTCGCCCACGTCAACCTAGACGGTCGCCCACGTCAACCAGGCGGTCGGACCAACTCACCCGAGTCTCACACTCTGTCGTTGCAGAGGGGGGGGACTCAGCGAACATGTTGTGAACGTGAACCCACCTGGCCGGCACACCACGACAGACCACAACCTCTGTCGTTCCAGAGGGGGGGGGACTCAGACCCGAAGCACCACGGCGGCCGACCACGACACTCTGCCGTGCCAGAGGGGGGGGGACGTCAGCGATGGCGGCCATCTTGCGCGGTCCAGAAGTGGAGTTTTGCTTACTACTTGCCGGCAAGCACCGCGGGCGTGCTTGTATCACAAATCATCATTTTTATCGTCAATCAACTTGAAATCAGACTACTCCTCCTTCGTCTCTTCCACCACCTCCTTTGCCTCTGATCCCGCGCACCATCCTTTCGCAGACATGGCCGCTTCCTCCACCTCCTGCGTCTTTAGATCCGCTTGGTAGTTTATTGCAACAGCAGGAGCAGCGGCAAGCCTCCAGGTCCTCCTCTTCTGTCATCTCGCCTCCGCTTGCATCTGCTGTGGAGAGTTGGGATACTAACTAGGCCGGCAGCGACGTCTTCATGGCACACGATGACAACATGTTCGTCCGCGCCGGGCGTTGGTGTATTTTCAGAACAACTGCATATCGGTGGCGAACACTCCGAGCATGCGCGCATGGCTTGGAAATCAGATGAGATGTTGAATGATGGGATATTTATCTATGAAGCAACCAGGCTTTAGTTGGGCCTACATTAGTCAGTACAAATTCAAATTAATTTAGTCCGACATGTGTGTTGCAATTTCAACATGGCGATTGGAAATGGTGGAAGCACAATCATTTTCATAAGCCTGGCTGGGCGCTACGCTCTGTTGATGCGGAGCTTGGATCGCATGGTCTAGTTGGTGTGCGCGTGTCATGCTTTCTCCTCTATTCACAGAAACCCAGAGCCAGGGTGTAAGAATCAAGCAGTGTGAATGAAAGTGACGTTTCACACATTCAAGTGAATATTTTCAAACTTCGTCGTCTGAATTACTATCTGTGTGGTGTGCGGCTAATCTTCAGTAGATCGACTGTTCAAAGCCTACTCAAAAAGTCATTCTGGTCCAGGATTATCACAAGCAAACAGCGCATTTTAGATGCTGGACGACCAACACCCGCTTTGCCAAGTCTAACAAAAATACATCAAGACAGAAATGAATAAAGAGCTTACATCAGACGCTTTTATTCGACTGAGTATATGAGACAACTAATTGTTTCAGTGGTTCAAGCTAGTCAAAATAAACTTCTTTTGGCCATGTCTACTTTTTCCAACGATTACAAACAATGCCTAGTCAAGAATGCGGATTCGATAATTTGAACACATTGTCGATAGCAATCTCGAGACACGAAAAATCGCTAAATCGCATCAAAATGTTTATTCAGTTGAATAGCGTTTGGAATAGGTGGAATTGATTACCAACTCGATGAACGATATTGTCTTGCTCGACCTTGACAAAGCAGGAACTACCTTTCAGAGGCCAGCCAGACGAGTCAAAATCTTCTAAAAATATTATTTTCTAAGAAATCAACTTGAAAGCATTAACCTTGCCTGCCACTATCATTCCGCTTTAGCCATATTCAAAGGAAACCATCATTTTTCGAGGAACATCCTAAACATTCAAAACGATTTGATAGCAAATGACTATCGAATCGACCGTTGATTGAAAATAGCTCAATCAACAACAGCTTGGTATGCAATTTTCTCAAACGTTAGTGCCTAGATAATCGCAATCTGATTGGCGCATGCCCACGGCTTGATATCAGACTTCGCCACTGCTGCATATACAACCCGGCTTCATCACGCTCATCCATGTTTTGCTCTCTACACGTTGCTATCATCGTTGCTATCGTTGCTATACAGGTTTTGCTCTCAATTGCCCGTAACTCACTTCCATCCACAGTGGCAATGACAGCGGAGGCGGCGTTGTTGGTGGCGGCAAATGCAGATAGTTCAGCGGTGTTGGTAGAGGCCCATTCAACCCGTACTCGTGTATTACACGTGTATTGGACCCGTGTAATACACGTGTATCGGACACGCGTAGTTTTTGTGTTCATATACATCCTTGGTGGAATTGTCCTTCCGAACACGGAAATGCATTTCGTTTATAGTGGATATTGTTGAATACACATTCACTACTATCCATGATCCATGTACTGCCAAGCTTCTCATCTGCGGAGATTTCAATTATCTTAGCCACTACTATCAAGATATTAGTGATCTTCTAAACACAGAAGGGCTTATCGACTTCCCTACTTGTGGTGGTAATATACTGGACCAAGTTTTCACTAACTATTCCGTCATCACGGAAGCTTTCAAACTTCCTCCCATCGGAAAATCCGATCATGCAGCAATTTTATGGCAACAAAACAATACTGTCTCGCGGCCCATCAAACTTAAGACAAGACGTTATTCTACGTCCAACAGAGCCAAATTTGATGAAGCGATGCATTCCACTGACTGGCGAACATTCCATCAACCGTCGATCGACGACACAGCGAATGCACTTTAGTCCCACTTGAGTGAACTCTTTAGTGAACACTTTTCGCTGATCACTTATCGGAAGCGCCTCGAGGAAGCACCCTGGGTTCGCCCTTCGCTCAATGTTATGATCGACCAACGTGATCGTTCTTACACTGATGGAAAAACTCAAAAGTATCTTCGACTACGTCAACAAGTTCAGATCCATATCAAGGACGCTTCATAGAATCAGCCTCTGATCACAGACATTCACGTAAGACATGGAAAGCCATCAAGGTTCTCGGCCGAATTCCCATAAAGAAGCCTACCGAGTCAAACTTCTCGGCTGATGAACTCAATGCTCACTTTGCATCGTCGTTCACGGCAAGTCATCCAGAGACTCCTGCGTCGTTTGCTGCGGAAACGCACAGTCAACCGTTACACGTCAGTGTTGGCGAGATAGAACAGCTGCTTGGTTCAACCAAGAAGAAGAGTCCAGGAGCTGATTACATTCCTGCCTGGGTCCTGAAACAGCATGCCGATTGTCTTGCTCCTTCTGTAACACTCCTGTTCAACCACTCTTTCGAGAGTGGCATCGTGCCATCTTGTTTCAAGGAAGCCATTATAACGCCTGTGCCAAAGAAACAGTGTCCATCCTCCGTTGGAAATTATCGTCCGATTTCGCTTACACCACTTTTAGCGAAAATTGCTGAGAAAATCGTTGCACCTCATTGGATAAAACCTTGTATCAAGGATCAAATGAAACAAGACCAGTTCACATATATCGCAGGATCAGGAAAAAGGACATACACCGCCTTAACACTTACATACCACAAAATTCTGCAATATTTAGATAGCCAGTCAGGTGCTATCAGACTTCTGTCGGTCGATTTCAGTCATGCCTTCGACAGGCTTCCCGATGCCGCAATTCAACAGGCAATGGCAAAATTCAATTTTCCCATCGAAGCCGTAAGATGGATCACAGATTTTCTTACACAAAGACGACAGAGAACTCGACTGGGTTCAACGCTATCTACATGGACACAAGTAGCATCCGGAGTGCCACAAGGTAGCGTCATTGGCCCGCTGCTCTTCTCCATGGTACTTGACGAATTATCACCTCTTTGCGACGACTCTTGGATGACGAAATACGCTGACGACGTCACTGTCCTGCATTTTTTGAGGGATCCATTCGAAGACCACCTGCAATCAGAATGGGACCATCTGATCAGCTGGTCGAAGAAGATTGGCCTACCTGTAAACCCGTCAAAATGTGCAGTGATGAACATAACTACAAAGAAATACATCGAGCTTTAACCTATTAATTTATCCGACAACCATCAGTTACCACTTGTTCAGTCCATTCAGCTACTCGGCGTGACACTATCTCACGACATGCGTTGGCATGAGCATGTTAACACAGTCATTCGCAAAGCCTCGAAACGCCTGCTCATTCTGCGGTTCATGCGGAAATCGTCATGGCCACCAGAATTTATGCATCAAGCTTATCGAGCAATGATTAGACCTTTGCTTCTGTATGCTTCCCAGCTTTTTGTAACATTCCCTCCTGCATCTCCAAGAAACTGATCTGTTTCGAAAACAGAGCACTTTGCATCATTGGTGCTGAGGCCAGTAGGCCTTTGACATTCCAGAACATGGCCACACAGTTATGTTTGAACCTATTCGACTGTGTTAGCATTTAGCAACAATACTGACCACCCTTTGCGAGAGTGTTTTCTCACTCGAGAAATCACTATGCGTAATACATGCCCACTCCACCCTCCTCTTGCAAGAACAAAACGACTCAAGAGCTCTTTTATTCACTTTTGCCATACCTGATTTCCTGTCTTCAGTGACTTTCTCCAACACTTTCCTCTTGTAATTTGAACTATGAATGAATTTGTAATTGCTCTCACCGAGCTATCATTAGGCTCCTAGCCTTCTTGTATGTGAGACAAAAACAAGGCTATCATTATTATTATTATACTGCACAATACACGTGTACAAATATACACCAAAAATACCAATACACGACTTAAAATTTAATTCTAATTTAATTTTGACGACTCATGCTTTCACTATTTCGAACATACCCACCATATGCTTACAGCTTAGCTCTAGACTACCTAGAAATTTGCTCTGAATTCCTTTTTGCTGTAGGAACTATCTCCTAACTATTACGAGCAGTTATGCATTTCTTGACTATTTGCTTCAAGCATGTTCAACATACATCAATCGTTTTAAATGGTCGGTCAAATATGAAATCTACAGCCCATAATAGGAAAGTCTATAAGACACGGAATAAGATGAAGCACTATTTTTCTATCTATGGAAGCGCTATTTTTCAGAATAAAAGACTGGCACATTAGAAACTGTAAGTCACAGGAAATAACAAATATTCCATCCAAAACCATATCCACTTCAATGAGGTCTGACAAACTTCATAAGTATCTTCACTCCACGTTTATAGATGCAAATTTCTAATCAGGAGTTGAGGAAATGTCATGAAAATTCATCCAGGTGGCAAGAAATTCTGGAAATAAATTGAAAATGAAGTTATAAAATACTTGTCATTTACGTGAGAAAGAAATTTTTATCATTAAAGATTGTGACAAAAGCTGTGCATGAAATCGGTGAATTTCTTAAAATTTATATCAATGTACAACTAATAGGACTCAGATACACACTTTCTGCAATCTAATGCATCATTTACACAGTGAAACTCAAAAATGCAGAATGACAAAAAAGAAATCAATCACAATAAAAATTTGCAATGCAGAATAAGAATGGAAAAGCTCACATTCGGTTGATATAATACATCATCAGTGTTAGATACAATCCCCTAATTAATTATAGATCCAAACTTCAGTTGCTCTTAGTGTTTTATTGGCGCAATTTACCAAGCTTAACTCACCGTGTAAACAACATTAAGTTCTACATTAATTTTCTGTATTGCTTATTAAGTGTTTTGCAATCCATCGTTAGATCAATTTATATTTTAGAAATCTCAAAGTTAGATACATTTTTCCACGTCTCTTCGTTCTAAACAAATTATTAAAACGGCTGTTGGTCATGATCTTTCTTCAAAATGGCCTCAAAATGAGTCAACAAAAGCGGTCTTAACAACATCCATTTAAACATATGCTTCTTTTAAAATTTTAGGAAGAAATTGACTTAAGCTCCATGAATATCAGGGGCTATTGGCAACTTTCCAGCTAAAATTTTGGGAGAAGCATGGGTCTTAGATGTTTCTGAGAACAATTCTGCTGCTTATTTTTTCTGGGGGGATTTCCAGGGCTGCCGTGGGAATGGGGATTCTGCGGGATACCCGTGGGTATGGGTACTCATGGGTATGGGGTAGGTATGGGTATTGAGGCAATCCCCACAGCTCCCATAGGGCTTCTATGGGGATTCTGTGCGGATTCTGTGGGATTCTGAAGATTTTTGACATTCACTAGAAGCTATCAGAATTGACATCATATCACAATCAACTTCGATGTTGAATTACAAAGAATCACGCAGCCTACCCATCACACCACTCTTAAAATGCATAAAACATCAATGGTGATATTTTTCACATTAGTAACACACGTTCAATAATTTTGAATGACTTATAATGATAGTTCCAGGTGTGTCAAGGACGTCTGAAGAGGAGGAATTCTGCAAGTCTCCTTTACTGCAGAGCCGAATGGATACTTACGAATATTAGCTCTAATAGTATGAATAGCTCAGACAAAATTATCTGTGATACAATTAAGCTTGCGTGATAAATGTGATAGTAGTACTAGGTATGAGATCCGGCGCAACGCTTCGCTAAGCATCGGATCACACTCCCAAATAGATACGAATGGAACTATAAACAAAAAATAGGAAAATAGGAAAATACAAAAATAGGAAAGTACCTTAAATTTATAAAAATACAAATGGGAAAAATACAAAAATAGGAAAGTACCTTAAATTTATAAAAATACAAATGAGGAAAATACAAAAATAGGAACGCTCCTGAAATTTATAAAAATGCAAATGAGGAAAAAATGTTTATGACCAAATGTAATAAAAATGTATAATAAAATAATGATAATTACAAAAAATGAATATGAACAAAAATATTCATTTAAAAATGGAAGATGTAAAAACAAAAGAACCATCAGCCCCTTTATATCCTTCATTATCATATGAAATGGATATAGCAAAACACAAAGATAGAGTCAGATACATGAAAGATAAAGAATCCCTATTATTACTTAGACTAGATCATTATGATAAATTAATAGAACTTCCATCATGTATTGACTCTACGAATAAGTAGATTCCCCATTTCATTTTCTGTCTCCGTTCCTCATCTGAAAGTGCGAACGGTGTTCACAGATCTTCACGTCTCTCGCATAAATAACAGGAAGATTATGCTACTTATAATTTTATTGCGAGATTGACATTAATGATACATTTTCTTGTGAAGAGACAAAACTGTATTTACAAGCACCAGATCAGCGGTATTGAAGATTTCTCCATTCAAATTCTTTCGAAAAATAAACAGTCGATGAATTCTCGATGAATAGAAGCACTCATTATTTGTCACAGCTTTGTGATGATGATGTCATATTCCGAGATGAATAGAAGCACTCATTATTTGTCACAGCTTTGTGATGATGTCATATTCCGAGATGAAGGATGAACAAAATCGAAGGTGAAACGAAGTTGATAAACATTGCTACAGCAGAGCAGGAAGACGCACGAAATTGCAGACACAGTCGCGTAGAACACTCACAGAAAGAATGAAATTGTCAATACACTGCTCCTAATGGCAACCGCTGCTGCTTGTGGCAGACAATGGTCTCATGCATAATGCGGCTAGAGGTCGCCTTGCTGGGGAACAAAGCTCTGAGTCAGACAGGTTGTCTCTCATTATCAGATGTCACATAATCTCATGTCCGCAAACAATTCTTTTGAGAAAGAAACTTCTGAAATAGAATTTATTTTATGAAAAATGACAAGTCTGACTGAGTTTTTTAAATTATATGGAACGCAAGCAACTACGAATTTTGATCTAAAGAAAATCGCTAATCGATTAGGAATAAAGAATTTTCATGTCCTAATGAGGGACGAGTTACAATTGATCAAAAATAAGCCAACTGTAAATTTTGTAACAAATCTTCACACATCAGATGAAAAAGGAGTATATTGGTCTGCGGGACAAAGAAATATAAACGGTTCTAATTATTATTTTGACTCATACTGACTTCCACCTACAAAAAAAGTAATAGAATTACTTGGGAATGGAATTTATAATACATTTCAAATTCAAAAACCAGGAACTACTTACTGTGGGCAATTATGTCTTTATGTTTTATTGAAATTACAGGAAGGAGTACCATTTCTAGATATTATGTTAGAATTGAATAATAATAATGATAATTAAAAATCAAGCGAAGCTAGCTAGCTAAAGCGCCACCTAAAGGTTAAAGCTCGCTTCGTTGTAATTCATTTTGGTAAAATCGGCCTCTGATATCTTCATCATCTAAATCTTTGATTTCGTAAGTAATCGGATAAGTTTGATTTATTTTACAAACTTCAAATATCTCTTTCGTCCAATAGCCAACAAAGCCTTTTTCAAATTTATTCTTATACTTAAATATTCGTACCCTATCTCCAATTTTAAATTTCGGCTTACGTTTCTGTACATTCGGATTATTCTCATTCGAATAATTATTTTCGAATATTTTCTTTCGTATTAAACCAGGATCGTCAGAAGCCTTCTTTGGAGTTTCTTCAATACCTGAATGAACTTTATTATTGTACTCATCTGCAATTCGTGGTAATATTTTTTACCATTTCTGATTTCCTTGCTGAGTAAATTTCTTGAAGATCTTACCTTTTGGCGTTCTATTAAAGCGCTCTATTACTACAGCCTTTCCTGCATTTTCTGTGGAATAAACAGTTTCAAATAGTGGCTTTACGTTTCTATTGTAAAACTCGGACCCTTTATCAACGAATAGCTTCTTTGGTGTTCTATTATTTTCTTTAAAGATTTCTTCAAATGCATATTTAACTGACAGACAACTTTTGTTTTTTAAAGGCTTTACCCAAGCGTAACGTGTATATAAATCTATAACGGTCAATGCGTACTTAAACCCTCTTTCATTAGGCATATTTATTAGATCAGCACTCCAAATATCATCTTTATTAAATACTTTTACTTTCAATAGATATTTCGGCTTTCTGTATTCCCTATGAATTTCGGACGCGTAGGTTTCATCCATCCCCTGGCCAAAAAGCATTTTTGCTTGTAAAGCTTTCTTAACAAACATTCTTTCAATTTTTTCTCTAAATGTAGGATTTTGAATACTATCTAATTCTTGAATCATCTTCTTATCAGCTACATGTCGAGAACTTAGGTCATGATTTCGATAAGCTAAATCATGTCGGTAAGCCGCGGCATCTACTCTATTTATTGGTTCTTCACCTGGTTTTGGATTATTATTCTCATCTAGTCTTATATCTGATCGAGTTCCTGGACCGGTATATGAATGTCCAGGTAAATCTTTTTCTTTCGAATATTTACTCCAAATAAAGCCAGGAAAGTTTTCTAATGCTTTTTGTATATCGTTACCTTCGTAACGCTGGCAACCGGAAGTCGACGCTTCGCATCTCGGCATCGAAGATGCAGTTGGGTCACCTGCTGTGTGAAGCCAAAGGCTATCCCCACGTTCGTGACGCTGAGAATTTGAGGTTCTATGTACTTTTAAGAGATAATCCATTAGATCTAGAGTTGAAATTCTTAAGTTATTCAAATTCAAGGAATCCACTTCGCTCATCTTTAAAGATTAATTTTTAACGTACCATACTAGGATTTAGATATATGCCAGATCCATCTTTCGTTTCTTTTATTTCAATTAAATCATCAATATTATTTAGTAAATTTTTAAGAACTCGTTTCCCCTCATTAGCTAAATTTAATTTACTAATAAAATTATCTACTATTCCCTCACCTCTTGCCGCTTTCTCTAACTCTCGATTATGTCGTTTTTGTTCTTCTAATGCTGTGCCTTCTCTGATTTATTTTTATTTACTGCTTGAACAATACCAGCTGTCCCACCTGCAACACTTCCTGCTGCTGCTATACCTCCTATTATTAGAGGAATTAATGGTAGAATTCCTCCATTCTTTTCTTCTTGTAATTTAATATTATCGATCATTGGTCTACTTATGTAATACTTCTTTTTGTCAACCGTAATAGTTTTCGGTGTATTTTTGTCAATGATGTTACGTAGTTCGTTTTATTATTCGCTTGCACCATTTTTTAATAAAAAATTTATAGTCTTGGGTTTTTCTAACCAATAGAACCTCGTTCAGATGCTTAAGCCGATCGGACCAAAAAGGTCCTCAGGTTACTAACCAGTCACAAACGTAAATACTTTTCCAAAAGTCAAATTTAATCCTAAAAAATGCCTATAATTTATAAACACAATCTTAGACATTTTACTTCAAATCAAAAAATTGCGAACGAACCATCTATGAAACCTGTGCACCATTATGACAGTGTAGAAACAATTCAAAAAGAAGGGGCTGGTATCTTTTCTGGTATTGGAAGTATTGTTAACTTGATTAAAAATAATAAAGATTTGATTTCATCTGCTGCTAAAGGAGCAGCTGCTATAGGTAGTACAGCTAGTGCAATATCGAATGCTGCTAAGTCACAAAACGAATTAAAACAACTAGAAGCTATTCGTAAACTTAAGATTGATGCAAAAGAAATGCAAAAAGACAAAAAGCCTTCAGAAGAAACAAAAAACAAAATTGCTAAATTAGCGAAGATGGAAAGTAAACATGATGAAAAAACAATTGAAGAAATGAGAGGAAATGGTCTTGCAAAATTCTAGTAGCAAAATTCTAGTATCAAACTGATTTTTTCTAATAAAAAAATATAATGTCAACTCTGATCGAAAGCAAATTTAGATTAGACGATCCCCCGTTTGTCAGTTATAATCAAAAAAAGAATGACTATATAAGAGTTGCTATGAACCCCGGTTCTTCAGGAAGAGTGAATACTGGAGGTGATTTAATTTTTGAAGTTGATAATCAGCAAAGTTATTTATATTTACCCGATTCATTTTTACACTGTGAATATTCTCTATATTCTGATGCTAATTTTACAACACCATTACCTGCTACGGATAATATTACATTAGAAAACAATTTCTTCCTAAGATTATTTACACAAATGCGTTTAGATGTTGCAACACAAAATATAGAAACAATAAGTGATTCACCTGGTATTATTGATTCGATGCTTCGATTTGTTACAATAGGTGAAAATACTAAAATGCATGAAATCGAAGGATGGTTTCCAGATAATAATGATGGTATAATTATAGATGATTTAACTCACGCTGGAACAGACGCAGCAGGAATTGTGAAAGATGTAGAACAAATTGCAAAACATTTAAATAAAACGAATAATAATGCATATAAAGAAAGACGTATTTTTAATAATAAAAGTAAACAAACTATTGATTGGTCATTGTATCCATTATTCAGGTATTTAGATTACAACAAAATATCATATCAATTAAAGTTCAAATTAATAATTCATCGCACTGTGAATAATGAATCAATATTTTATGGAAAGGGTGGGAAGAAAGCATATTTAAAAATTGATAGATTTGAATGGTGGATCAAGCACATTACTCTTAGTTTAGAGGTTGAATTAACTATTACGAAACGATTAAATACTAATAAACCAATTCCAGTAAGTTTTATGAAGCGTACTGCGAGTTCAGTCACTTTTACTGAACAAAGATTTAACTGGCATTCCACAAGGACATCGAATACTCCAAGATATTTTTTACTCACTTTTCAAAAGAATGAAACTCCTAGTTTTGATAAGAACAATAGTCTTTTCCATATTAATTCAATTAGAAGTTTACTAATTTCATTAAATCAAACACGTTATCCTATCGACCCATTAAGATTTGATAGCTCAAATAATCAATTCATGGAAGGATATGACGCTTATAGAAATCTATGTCGAGAATTTGGAGTTGAAGCACAATTGAATCCTGTAGATTGGAAGAATTTATATCCTGTTTTCTGTTTTGATTTAAGTGCACAATCTGAAGATATTATCAAGACTGGTTGTGATGTTACAATTAATATTGAAAAGACAAATTCCACAACATCATTGATGGCTTATGGTTTATTGCTAGAAGATGTAGAATATTCAATTGAAATTCTTAATGGAAAAATGGTTAGGATCGGCTAAAGCTAGAGGAGCTTCGCTCCGATCGGTTATTAACCTGAACAAAAGTGATTGGCTAAAGCCTCTGAACAAAGTTTTATAGGTTAGTGACCTGAGGATTTTTGGTCTGATCGGCTAAAGCCTCTGAACAAAGTTCTATCAAGATTTACGTTTGTGAATGGACAACAACTTCGTGATAACTTTATTAATTTTGCGTTGCACGTTATCTATTGCGTCAAGCAGCGTGTGATGTGCTTTAATTTCTTTTCTATTAACTTGCATTTTCTCCTGGTTAATCTTCAACGCCGTTTTAAGAGCATTCAATTGTGCTTTATCACTAACCTTTTGATTAAGTGTTTTTACTTCATTTATCATTTTATTCATGAACTTCACTTGTTGTGTTATTCTGGTACTCAATTCGTCAACACTTTTTTGGAATGTAGATTGCAGTTGTTGCAACTGTTGTAATAATTTTTGATTCTTTTCAGTAACTTTGACTAACTCTTCTTTCAGTTGTTTGTTTTGATTTGTATTCTTTATAATGGCACCCCTTAAAGTTATTGATAATAGGATTACAATCTTTGATTGGTCTGTTATTTTTTTATGAAGTGTTGATATATCTACTTCTAGATCTTTATTCTTTTTATCAAGTTCTAATAATTTTTTTGTTAATGATTTGTCATTAAGTTTTAGCAACTCTAATTCATTTATTAGTGGAGCCACCTGTCTATCAACATATTCTTTATTTGCTAATTCAGTATTTTGTTGTGGAAGAATAGAAAGATGTAATGGTCCTATTAAAACGTCTCCAGTTTTCATGATAGAGTTGTCTAGGTCTATGTCTGATTCTTGATTATTTGAAATGTAAGCGCCTCCTCCAACATTTGTCAACATCATTTTTTCTGTTTAAAAATATGTCATCTAACGAGAAATTTGAAGCCCCGCGTTCCGAAGAAGAAGTTGACGCTTTGCGTCTCGGCATCGAAGATGCAGTTGGTGGAGCCAAGCTTCTATCCAACAAAGTTGGCAGAACCCAGGTTCTATGTGAAATCTGTAATGCGGCATTCCATAACAAAGCATTATTAAATAAGCATGTGAAAGTAGTACATGCAACTGCATCTCCAGTACATGCAACAGCATCTCCAGTACATGCAACAGCACACCCAGTGCAACACTTACAATACTTACAACACTTACAACACTTACAACAGCACCAACCAGTAGAACAACAAATGTTACAACAACAAATGCCAGAACAGTCGCAACCAGTAAAAAAAAACGTGTGCTGAATGTGGAAAAGACATAACATCTAAGAATTTTGCACGTCATCAAAAAAGATGTCAATTACCAACACAACCAAAAATAAAAGATAGATTTGAATTGTAATAAATATTTCACTGCCCAGGGTTTTACTAATCATTCTAAGTCATGTACAATTAACACACGTAAATGTACTAGTTGTGAAATTCTTAAACCCAAAACAGAATTTTATGATAGCAAATACGAATGTAAAGAATGCTTAAAAGCACAAGTGAGATGTAATAACTGTAACAAAGTTGTAATGAAGAGAAACTTCGCACGTCATGTAACAATTTGTCATGAGTAATTAACTTTTGTATCTGTAATAGTCCGGAGGTCAAGTCCATACAGTTACTTGAATCTCTTGTCTTCTTTTAAGCCTCGGACTAAATAGATCGTAACACCATCTTCATTAACGTAATTAACTTTGTACCTGTAATAGTCCGGAGGTCAAGTCCATACACTCACTTGAATCTCTTGTCTTCTTTTAAGCTTCGGACAGTCCGACACTCACTTGAGTCTCTTGTCTTCTTTTAAGCTTCGGACAGTCCATAAACTCACTTGAGTCCCTTACTCTCTTTTAAGCTTCGGACAGTCCGACGCTCCCTTGAGTGTCTTGTCTTCATTTAAGCCTCAGACTAAATAGACCGTAGTAGTCCGGAGGTGCTACAGAGGTATAAAACACTCAAAGGAGTGTCGGACTAGTCGAGAGTCTGAAGCATTTTTCTCATATAAAAAAATAGGAAAAAAGATGAATATAGAAAATTCATATACCAAAATCCCCAATCGTCATCCCACGATAGTCAATCATCACAATCAACGTAATAAAGTGCAATCTTTATTTTTGAAAGATTCAGATGTTGCTCGTGTATTGGGGTTTCTACAATTTCATTGTATAAAAATTATTATCATATGTTTTATCATTTATTCTATTTATTATTTCATAAACTGGTTAGGGTACTTACAAACACAAGAACAGAAGAAGGTTACATTTTATAAAGAACAAACAAAAGTCTTTAAAGGTTGGAAACATCCATCTCGTCAAAAAGCTATACCAACAGAACGAACTAGAGAAGAGAACCTACCTACATTTTATTGTTTATGGTAAAACGGGAAGTGTAAAGACTACATTTATGCGTAAGTACATCCAAGAACATTTTAAAGAAGAAGATGTATATATTTTCTGTTTGCAACCGGACGAATGGCAAGGATATTCAAATGTTTATAATAGGGGAGATTTAGATATGTTAGAAGATATGGAAAGTTTTGCGGGTACATATGAACAGAACTCTTTACTAATATTAGATGATGTAGCTAGTTTAGTGAAGCAAAAAGACGTATCAGAAATATTTACAAAAGGTCTTCACCATCATATACGAATAGTTGTATTAGCTCATAAAGCCTGTGACGTAGATAATAAGATTAGAGAAAACGTGGAAACCTTTTATACAACTACGCAAAATAATGTAGCATTCTTTGAGGATATCAAGAAAAATTATAAACCAACTTTACCTTTAGCTAAATATGCATATGTTAAATATGGTATAATACGTGTTGATACTATTATGAATCAACTGCAAGTATATGATAAAGATTTAAATGTACTATTAGATACTGAACATGACTTCTATAGCAATTCATCAGATTTTGACATTAGTCTTTATGCAGGCGCAAAGAGTTTGTCACCACATAACATAGAAGAAATAACTATCTTTTTAGAAAACGAGGCAATTGTGCCACTAACGATCATACCAGAAACATTTTCTTTCTATTTCGATCATTATCTGAATAATGTGTTAGGGATTATAACACCTAAACGATTAGAAAATAGGGATGCACTAGATGCTATACGAACAGGAATTAGTAATTTCCGAGATGTATTGCAAAGTGTGAAACCTTTAGTTTATGATGCTAAGAATACATTAAGTGATATAACGCCAATATTTAATGAGATAAATAAAATGTAAATTCGTAATTAAAAATTAGTTTTAAAAAATATGATTAACGAATGCAAAATAGAACACGTGCCAGTTTTAAAAGATTATCGCCATCCTACAAAACCTATAAATTCAAAACAATCAGTTAAAATTCAATGTCATCGAAAATATATGCAATTCGTGCAAGATTATAAAATAAAACATGGTATAAGAAGTTACGCTAAAACAAAAGACTTTCCACTGTGTCTAAGAAGTTTCAGAGTATTTTTAGCATACAATAATTTATGGTGGTTGGTTAATAAAGAGCGATTAACAGTTTATGATTTAGAAACATTACATCAACTAAATATTCCTGTGTATATGTAAAAACGGAACCGAGGTTCTATGTAAAAACGGAACCAAGGTTCTATATTAAAAAACATAATTTTTTCTTTTAAAAACATAATTTTTTCTTTTAAAAAATATGAATTGTAAAATGAATAACAAATTAACGCATACGCTTGACGAGTTAATAAAGAAACAAATTGATGAGTTTGATGCACAAATTCAACGTAGTCGTAAACATAATATTAAACGTAGACGTAAACGTAATATTAAAAAACAGAAACGTAGAACAAAAGAAACATCAGATACACCAATTACTGATATATTCTCTGATGATAGACTTGGTGATGATCTATTGAATTTGTTTAATCCAAATGAAATTACGTATGCAAATGAACTTTTTACTAATGTAGTAAATACTATGCGTGAACTTTTACACAATGGGAAAGTTTTAAATTTATTTGGTGTTATGATTAAAGAAGATGGAACCACAATAGAAAACTTTTACGCTACATTTTATAATAAAAATTCATTTGAAACATGGTTTCTTAATCTAGAAGAGAAATCCGATGCTAACGAATGGATTTTTACAGGTAGTATTAAATACGAAGATTTTGGAATGAAGCTAGTACAAAGGTCACATAGAGGCGCTGGGATTGATATGAAATATAGAATCAAAGAATACATCGGACAATATTGTTACATTCCCTCTGAAGATTTCTGCTTTATAAAATGTTACAACGCTTTACGTGGTTTCAATCAAGAACAAGCTAAAATTATAATCGAGATGTTTAATGACTTTTTATATAAAGAGAAAGCCACATCTAGAACCGGAGTGATGTCAAACTGTAAATTTTCCCAATTCAATAACTACTTTCGAGAATGTGTACAGTATTACAGTGCTACTAATCGTCATTTAAATCCTAGAGGTATTACAACACCTTATAAGTATGTCTATTACAATTATTTTCATGAAGGTTCATCAATAGGTCATTATTGTTTACTCAATAAATTACATAAAGCAGAAGCTATTAGAGAAATTGAAAATAATTTCAAACCAATTTATAAAACAGTTAATGATGAAAATTTAACAACGCTTCCGTATAAAACTATCACAAAGAAATCAATTGACTATGGTTCAAAATATATATGGGATCTTGAAACTTATCCAGATCCTAGTTGTCCAACCGCTCATCCTATTCCTTATGCTTTAGGCGCTATATTAATTTTAATAAATTTATATCTTGTTTACCAATGCAAAGATTGAAAAAATTAGACACGTGTTTGTTAAGTGATATGATTAAAATAATAAGTAGTAAGGATGAAAATGAAATTAAAGAACTTAAGAAACAGATAAGTGAATATAATAACTTAACTGAAATAGAATTAACTAAACTTCAACGTTATGTGAAAATCTTTGTTAGGAACCAAGATAAATTTTCGGTCGGGGGAAACCCAGAGGACACATGCCCGATACATCAATTTTTTAAAACTCTTGGAAAATTTAATTATTCGAAAGTAACTTTAATAGCGCACAATTCATCAGGATCCGATGCATATTTTCCGATAAAATCTAATTTTAAATTAACTAAACCACCGCTTAAAACATCAAGAGGAATACTCACTGCTTCTTTACAAAATCCTTATACAACTACAAGTGTTAGTAAATATATGCAAAAATCTTTTAGATTTAATAATAAAAAATCATCACCTCGAGGCAAATTAGCACTTCAAACTATTGTAATGAAATGTAGCTTACAACACGTGAAAACGAGTCTTTCCAAATGGTTTTAAATGAGAATTTTAAAATTCCTACCAATGTGTGTAAATTAAATTATGAAATTGGCGAAATTACACATGACAATTATCAAGAAAAAGAACATGAGTGGAAACCGTATTTAATTAATGATGTTCTTTCATTAGCATTTTGTATCTACAAGTACAATCATGTTATGAAAGAATTAGTTGAGGAAGATATAACTACTAATTTAACATCCTCTGCTTTAACATTTAACGGTTGGATGAAGAGTGTACAAGAGGACAACATAAATATTCATTCTCATATTGATTTATGGGTTAGAAATTATATTAGAAAATCTGTTAAAGGTGGAAGAGTTTCAGCAAATATAAGACATTACTATAACGGCTTATCCGTTCTTTTACAGCCAAAAATCAAAACGAGCTATACTGATTGTAATTCATATCGTATTCGTGGTTCACTATGTACAGAAATCAGATGTAAAATCAGCACACAAATGAATACAAAGATTACAACCGTGAAAACGTTCACCTTCTTGGCTGTACAATAAAAAACATCTGTTAAATTCAAGAAAATACGTTGCCTAATGATCTCCTTGACAATAAACACAAATAGGCAACTTAAACAAATAACGACTTTTACCAAGATTTTTAGGTGAAGAAGCAATAAAACGATAAAATTGGTTCTACTCATATTCAATAACTGTAAATGTGCAATTATACCGTCACACTCCCACCAACAACTTTCCTGCGTGACAAGTTGTTCAAATGAGTTAAACATATAAAAACTTCTTAACAAATATGCACACATTTCATTCCATTTAAAGAATTCTACAACAAGCAAGACTACAATATACCAATAAAGAGGCTTCGTTCACTTTTGTTCATACTTGATATGTTCATAGTCTTTACACACCATAACTTGTAGAGTCCAATTTCTAAACAATCTTCACCAATCTTCTTTGTACAACCAGGTATGGATATCACTCACGAAGTCAGGAGAAGTTCATGTTCCATATTTACAAAATAGAAGTTAAACCAAGTGTTCATATCAAATATATACACATGAATCAGCATAAGAAATATAAACTTTACAAAAATTACACCTTTTATATGCATTCAGGATACAAATTCAATAAAAAAAAATCATTGCGACTATTCAATCAGTAGTACATCAATAAACGGCAATTATCACTTGTTCATAAGGATGCACGATGCATTGAATTACTTTTAACATTTAAACAGTACGTAAGCTTATTGCAATAAAGATTATCTCAGACAAAAAATGAATGGCGGTGATGGCTCAACACGATCGATAGGAAGATCTGACATTTTCTGACTTTCTGGGGGATGACGATTCTTTCGACAAGCAACACATGAGTTAATTGTATTGGATACTAGCTTGCTTCCTTTGAGTATCCAAAATCCATTGGAACGTATGGTATTCACAGTTATGCCGCGTCCTTGATGCTTGGATAGTTCATGGAAATGTTGGCAAATCAGACGAGAAATATAACTCTTCTTACTCAAAATAATCGGATGTTTCAATTCAGGCGACAAGGTTGAGTTTCTAAGCCTTCCGCCAACGCGTAAAATTCCATGTTTATCCTTGAAAGGATCCAAAGCCTTAGGCAACAACTTCAAATCCAAATCAGATTCTTGTGAGAGACGAATAATAATCAGTTTCGCAGCCTCTCGTTCTTCCACGGTGGATAATAAGTCGTTCCTTATCCCCTTAGCTCTCCGTTGTAACCGTGCTATAGCTGCAACTAGCGTCGACCAATTAGAGAACTTTTCAAATGACGCGATCAAACTTGATGTCGTAGAGACTCGACTTGACGTAGTGGAACTAGTCACAAGACATCTCACTTCAGGGTCTTCCTTGTTTAGATCAAATTTAATTTCAGATGAATTCAGTATCTCAGATTCCCATAAGAATTCAGGACCTTTCAGCCAATTTGATTCTTGAAGTCTACGAATGTTCAGTCCTCTAGATGCGTGATCAGCAGGGTTAGACTTTGTTTCAATGTAACGCCATTGCGCAGGATCAGAAGCATCACGAATTGTTTGTACACGATTTGCGACGAACATATGAAAGCGACAGGATTCGTTTGCAATGTACGCAAGTACCACTTTAGAGTCCGTCCAGAATACTTCTTCGTCAGGGGTTAATCTCAATTCATCTTTCAGTAGCTTACTGACCTTGACCGAGATGACTGCAGCTGTTAGTTCAAGTCGCGGAATTGTCTTTAACTTGGTAGGCGCTACTCTGGATTTTCCCATCAGGAGAGTACAGTGAACACGATTCTGATCATCAATCATTCTAATATACGAACATTGTCCATATCCTGTTGTGCTTGCATCCGAGAAGTGATGTAGCTCAACTCTTGCTACCTCTCCGAAATACAAAGGAGTCATTGCACGAGGTATGCGCAGCGTAGATAGTTCTTTCAAGTCTGTCAACCATTGTTTCCATTTTGGTAGAAGATCATCAGGCAATAAATCATTCCAGCTACTTCCGTTATTATACATTTGTTGCAGTATTGTCTTCCCAAGAAGGATAAAGGGAGAGATCAGTCCTATAGGATCGTAGACAGAAGCAACACAAGCAAGAATATCGCGTCTAGAAAAGCCGAATGCTTTATCTTCAAACTTGAACATAAAGTAATCTTCTTCAACGTTCCACAGGAGACCGAGAGTTGATGAAACTTGAGGAACATGACTATTCTTAGGTACTTCACTCGTAGTCGTGCTGGATACATGATCATCTCCTACGATAGCTTTCAAAACATCAGGATCATTGGATGCAAACTTGTGCAATTGTAGTCCACCTTGTTTGCCTATGTATACAGCATCACGTGCAATTTGTATAGCTTCATCTTTAGTTTTTGCACTTAGAAGTCCATCGTCAACATAGAAACTGTTCATTATAAATTCAGAAGCTGTAGCAAATTCTTTTTCATGACTGCGCGCTAGATACCGAAGACCGAAATTTGAGCAACCTGGTGAGGACGCCGCGCCAAACAAATGCACTTTCATCCTATATTCAAGTGCCTTCTGATTCGTATCACCTTGAGGCCACCATAAGAATCTCAAATAATCTCTGTCATTCGGATCAACGAGGAACTGGTGATACATTCGTCTGATATCACAAGTCAATGCAACAGGGTATCTTCTGAATCGACATAGAACTCCTATCAACGTATTGGTCAGATCAGGACCGGTGAGCAGATGATCGTTTAAACAATTTCCCTGGTATCGATTAGCACAATCAAACACAACACGGATCTTTCCAGGTTTCTTGGGGTGATACACACCATGATGAGGTATATACCATCCTTCTCCCACCTTAAACGTATCATCTGCAATTTCCGCATCTCCATCCTTGATGATGTCTTCCATAAATCCAATGTAGTCTTCGCGAAACCTCTCATTCTTCAAAAACTTTCTCTGAAGATATCCCAAGCGTACTTCAGCTTGACGTCGGTTATTAGGAAAAACAGGACGTTTATAAAATGGCAAAGGAAGTTGAAGATGACCATTATCTAACTGAGTCACGGACGAGTTCAATATCTTCATAAACTTGAGATCATTTTGAGACATCATCTTATCGCTATCATCACCAAAATCACCCTCCAATAATGATAACGCATCTTGAGGAGAAATCGGATATTCTTTCGTTACGATTCTGTGGCAAAACGACGACTTCATGCTACCTCCACCTACAATTGACCAACCAAGATCAGTTCTTACTGCATAGGGATGATTTCCATCACTAGTGACAGATTCTCGTGGAGCTAGTGCTTGAGGACAATCGTATCCTATGAGCAAGCCAAATTCACAATCTTGAAGTGCAGGAATCTTCGTTGCTACTTCGTGTAGATGAGGCCACTGTTTGGCAGTTTCCGGCGTGGGAATGCAAGACCGATCACCTGGTATTATGTCCTTTGAGTAGACTTTAGAAATCCTTATTATTTGATTCTCATACAATCCTCGAACTTTGATATCTTCAACCAGTGTGCTTTCTGAAA
The DNA here is from genome assembly GCA_907163375.1 of Prostheceraeus crozeri. Taxonomy (NCBI): domain Eukaryota; kingdom Metazoa; phylum Platyhelminthes; order Polycladida; family Euryleptidae; genus Prostheceraeus; species Prostheceraeus crozeri. The sequence goes on along the minus strand of CAJQUW010007022.1, from coordinate 31,023 downwards.
CTGCGGCCTTTGAGGACATCGTCGAAAGCTTCAAACTGACCTTACTTCCTTTCGAATGAAGTGTCTTGATGAAATCGTCAGAAATATAGCTGGAATCGCTTTGAGTGTCTAACAAGGCATACGTTAGAATCTCCTCATTCGATCCATTAGATGACACCCACACAGGTACGGTCATCGAAGTTGCGGCAGCAGGATCTTGTCGGATACAGCAAGATGTTGATGAAGCGGGGGAACTTACATTCTCGATTCCTTTCATATTACTCGAAGGACTTTTATCTACATGTAGGAGTGTAGGGTGCGATTTCTTACACACGTCACACAAGTCTCGATTTCTACAGAACTTCGATAGGTGTCCACTTAAGAGGCAAGCAAAACACAGATTGTTTTCCTTAACATAATTCCTCCTCTCTTCAATCTTCATCTTTCTAAACTTATGGCACTTCTGTAATGAATGATTCTGCTTGCATTCATTCTCACACAGTTACACATTACATCATATTACACAGTTCTTAGAATCTGATTCTGTAGCAGGAACTTCCTTCATTCTTTCAGAAGCTGAGCAATTCAGTTCTTTCGTGGCAAACGTTCGAATGTTTGAGGATTTCTTACTAAAACTATGTGATTCGAAATTGAGAATTTGATTGCACGCTATTTCTGCTTCTTCAGATAAGAACTCAGTGAACTTCTTGAATGAGGGATATTCTCCACTCCTAAGCTCTGCTGTTACTTTCCTGGCCCATCTGTTTCGCAATGAGTCAGGTAGCTTCGAAACAATCTTCCTGTTCTCCTCACAGTCGTTTAGAATTTGCAAGCCCTTCACATTCGGTATGGCATCACTACACCCACCCAAAAAATCTGCATAATCTCTCAAAGCCTTGCCAGCACTTTCCCCAACTCTAGGCCATCGTGCTATCCTGTCTCGATACGCTCTCTGAATCGTAAATGAATCTCCATATCGGCTGTTCAAACGTCTCCAAGCATCATCATAGGCATTGCAGTCCGTTCGCAGAAACATCCCTTGAATGACCTTAGAAGCTTCACCAGAAGTGTACTTCTTCAAGTAAAACATCTTGTCAAACGGATTACTACATCTTCTATCAATCAATGAGATGAACGAATGTTTCCACTGTGCAAAGCTGAGCACATCTCCAGAAAAGACGGGTGGTTCAGGAGCCGGCAGTCGATTCATTGCCATACTTTCTTTAAGTAGATCAATAACTTCAGTAGAGCTATCTAACTGTCTTGGATTCTTTAAAACAGGTTCCGGTAACGGTAGGCCTAACTCAAACTCAGGTTTGACAGTAACTTGTTTTGCTGGCAGTTCTTCGCGGTAGGTCATACTGTAGGTAGGCTTCATATCAACTTCCAATTTATCTATAGGCCTATTTTCATCTTCGTAGACCTTAAGTTTGGCTTCTGCTATGCTAATTTCTCCCATGGCCTCGGCAAGTTCAAGCCTGTCTTGAGCTTCCTTCAAACGTTGGCGATGGGCATGCATTTCTTGCAACATCGATAGTTTAGCCTTACTAGCTGCTAATTCTGCTGCTACCTCAGTATGCTTCGAACACTGGCTGGACTGCTTTGAGATAAAGGAACCCTCTTGACCAAAACGTGACCCTCTTGTGACATTTGACACGTTCGACCCAAATACAGACAGGTAATTCTCCTTATCTAAAGTACATTTAATATTAAATTCGGCGTACTCAAGGTTGAAAGTCTCTTGCGAACTCAACTTGAAAATTATGTCTTTTACATCTTTCACAATTTGAGCAGACGAATCAACTTTACGCACAATATCTTTATCAGGTGGAGTATTACAAGACTTCAATTGCTCGTATACTTTCACTATCTGCACGAATGACTCATCAAGTTGACGCGCCAGATCTACTTCTTCCTCCTTACGCAACGGTTCTCTAAGCCTTGACCGTGCCGACCTTGCCAATCTCTTAAAGTTAGCATACACTTTGTCAAATCTTTCACTTAACTTATCCGTGAATTCATTTTCATACGCTTTACCCTTATCAGTCAATATTCTATCCCTTGTGCTACGCCTGGGCTCCTCAAGGCCTACATGACTATTACCCGAAGACTCAGACATGCCGAATGATATATTATGACAATAAGCTTACGTGATAAAACTTAGGGAGTTGACGGCAGAAAAATTCACAAAATGTATACAAACACGTAATCAGCTTGTAAGTAAATCACAAAGAAAAATGACACGCTTACTGAAGAATCTCACGACGTGAAGTATATGTGAACACTTGAGTCATTTAACACAAAGACACAACTGACATGCTTGATATCGATTACATAACACTTGCGCGGCTTGTAAACCACTTCAACGAATCACTACGGTGAGATTCTGTTATCATACACACATACATACTCGTTTAACAAATGAAGGTTTTCGCTTTTGCTCGCAGAAGGTTACGTTTTCACTATAACGGCTTATCCGTTCTTTTACAGCCAAAAATCAAAACGAGCTATACTGATTGTAATTCATATCGTATTCGTGGTTCACTATGCACAGAAATCAGATGTAAAATCAGCACACAAATGAATACAAAGATTACAACCGTGAAAACGTTCACCTTCTTGGCTGTACAATAAAAAACATCTGTTAAATTCAAGAAAATACGTTGCCTAATGATCTCCTTGACAATAAACACAAATAGGCAACTTAAACAAATAACGACTTTTACCAAGATTTTTAGGTGAAGAAGCAATAAAACGATAAAATTGGTTCTACTCATATTCAATAACTGTAAATGTGCAATTATACCGTCACAATTACGAATCTCCATTTTGTAACATCTTGACACCAATATTACAGCGGTATTTAACTGGACGCTACGCTGGGGGACTTTGTCCCCTGGTAATAATTTAATAGAGTTAATGAAACAATATAATCAGTTAAAAGACAAAAATGATCTTTGTAAAGAAATTAAGCATACACTACTCGGACAACAAAATGAATTCTTAATGGCGTTTGATGCAACATCTTTATATCCATCAGCTATGTATGACGATCATTCAGAATACCCTAAAGCTGAATCCGCTAGAAAATTTAGACAAGAAGAAGAACAAGTAGTATTATATCAATTTAACAGTCAATCATTTCGACCTAAAACTGGAATATTCACAGTTGCATTTTATTATCCTGATGATATGTTTTTCCAACCAGTTCCTGCGAAAGATAAGGTAAAGAATGAAAACAATTGCAATCAAGAAGTAATAAGGTTTAGGAATGGAATATGTTATGAGGTATTAACTTCTGTAGATATACAGGAAATTGTTAGATGCGGTGGAAAAATATTATCTATTACAGATGGTATAATCTATGAAGAAAATTATCACGTTTCACCATTTCGCAAATACATTGAAAAGCTCTTCAATTTAAGAAAAAAATATAAAATAGAAGGAAACACTGTAGGTGATGAGTTAATTAAATTATTAATGAATTCACTATATGGAAAAACCGTACAAAAAGACATAACAACTAAATATCATTTATGGAATGAGAATACACTGAGAAAAAATTTCACTCAAGAAGTAAAAGATTTTGAAAAAGTAAATGATGAACAATTCTTAGTGAAAGTAGAAATGGAAGATGATGAAATTCTTAAAGCTAATATTACAGACACTGAAAAGACGGCCAAAGGCCTGAGCAGCTACGCTACGACATCATTCATACCATCACATTTAGGTTCTTTTATTCTTGCTCACTCTAGACGAATCATGAATAACTTTATTTTAGAAATTAATGGTTTTAAAGAAAAACACAAACATAACACAGATACCGATAGTATATACATTTCTAATGAGCTCTTCAATAAATTAGATGCTGCTGGCTATGTTGGTGGGGAATTGTGTCAAGGGAAAAATGATTATGGGAATGGCGGAATTATATGTGCAATGTTTATTGCTCCTAAAATAAAATATTGTATTACTGTAGATGAACAAGGGAGACTTAGTGAAAAGAAAACATTTAAAGGATATTCGCAAAATGATGTAAAAGTAGAAGATTATATCCAATTATACTATGGTGAAACATTAACAACAACTGTTAATAAACCATGGAAAAGATCTTTAGAAAATGGTATTAGTATTCCTGATAAAAATAATAACACTGAAGAAAAAAGTTTTTCTGCCCAAATAAATCTTCTTAAACGACAAGCACCTGATGCAAATGGTATTATGTTACCTTATAACGGAGAAGATGCTCAAGACGAAATAGTTCAACGAATACAAAAAGAATGTAATATAATTGAATACATCGATAGTGAATTTACTGATAATGAAGACTTGGAAGAGGAATTATAGCTCTGTGAACAAATGTTGTATAACTCTGTCATGTACTTTTTTATCAATATTGATTGTAATAAATCCATAATCGTTTGACCAAGCATTACTGCAAGATTGTTTAAAATCATTCTTATCTCTTATACATAAGTCTCTTAACAAATCACTTAGGTTCCTTGAATTAATTTCGAAAAGCATAAAAATATGAGCATTCTTTCTAATAACGCTGCCATCTAGTGAATACATGCTTTGTGTCAAATAAAACACACTACAGTTATTGTGTCGACCTCTTGTAAAATAATTCTCTGAACTGCCTGATCTTTGTTATTAACACAATCATCAAACACAACACCATGTTTTTTCGTTTTATTTAGTTTACTAGGATCTTGCATATTACCACTATCATCTATTAGTTGTATCGATATGTGTTTATTTTTATTGGGTTCTACTAGTTGTTCATTTTTCGCTGCTTCTTCACACCAAGAACTTATTTCTTCTTCATACTCCGATTTTTCATATTCTTCAAACAGTGAAGCTATAGCTGATTTTGTAAGATTATTTTCAAAACCATATTTCAAGAATTGGTAAATAGGTTGGTCTGCTGCTGTTGTATAAATAATAAGATTGTTATAATCCAAAAAGTTTGGTGTCGTGAGAATTTCAAATAATAGATACGTTTTCCCACAACCTGATCTTCCACAGATAACTGCTAAAACCTTACTGGATAGGTTGGGATGATGATTGAATTTCACTTCCTTGTTTAGTGAAGATTTTACAGAAGTGTTTTCACTCATTTTTAAGTCAATATTTTGAATTAAACCTCTCGTAATAATAGATCTATCATAATCTCTTCACCTCCAAAATTTATTGCCTTTCCTTTCTCATCTGTTATTCTAATGGTAATGGAATTAATTGTTTTTCGTGTAACTGGAAAATATATTAATGATTTTGGGATTATATTTAAACTGTAACCAATCGGAACTGTAAATGCTGGATAACATAAGATATTATTTGTTAGCTTTCCATTAACATAACCACCTTCTATAATATCACACTGAACGTTGATTGAATTTATTTCAGTTATTTTAGGTATATTTTCACTGATATGAAAACCTTATGCATAGAGTTTCTTTTTAAATCCTAATAGTCTTGATAAAGATTTGTCAATATCAAAATCAACTTGATAATTTTCATCTAAAGTAAGAGAAAATTTATTTACTGCTGGTTCAACTGCGAAATGTAATTGTTTCTTGTCTTTAAATTGAATACCTAAATGTCTTTTTTTTTCATTGGAAATATATTCAACTTCATAAGATCCAGGAAGAAAAGTTAATTCTTTCCAAGTTTTACCTTTGTCATTTGAATACTTAAATCGGTCATTTACATCTTTGATAATATTTTGTATAGTGTTAAATGTTGAAAAACTAGTTAATGCTACTTCATAATGTTTGTCTTGTTCTAAGTGAATAATAGGATCTAAATTACAAGTATGTGATGACGCAGTTGCTATAAATTTTAAAGTCGTACTAAATTTTGATGAGGTTAAAATCTCGGTTAAATTTTCTAAATGTTTATTAATTTTTTCTAGTTCTGCCGAAGACATTTTTAACTAAATAATTTAGATATTCCAATATAGAGTTATGTGCTTCTTTCGCTGAGGCTAATAACATAATTAGATAAATTTTGGTAGTCTTCTTCACTTATAACGTTCTTTTCCCATAACCGTTTCGATATTGCATGTATTTCGCTAAAACTGGAGTTATGCCCTTGTTCTGCTACAGCTACTAAAATATTTAATCTTTTCATTAATTCTTGTGGGTCATCTGACAAAAATACAATTCTTTCTCCTGTTGCTGTTTTTGGATAAGCGACAATTGGTGAATAATTACCAGTCGCTGTTGGAACATCCGTCGCTGTTGAATAAGCACCCGTTGGAATACCAGTCGCTGTTGGGACTGATGCCATTGACAAGAAGTGTACTAATTGTTTATAACGTTTAAGAGTTTTTACTGCGTTAACTTTATCTAACATAGCTTTATATTTCAGTAGATCATCAGCATGATATTTATCTAACTCCGCTCCTCTTAATAAATCCACGAAATTTCTGTCTAAACTAAAGGGTGTTTTGTCTGGTGCATAAATTAAACCTCGAGAAGGATGTGGAAATATTTCCTTTCCGCCTAAGAAAAATCTAAGAGATGACTTTCCATCTATAAAAATTGTAGAATGTTCAAATAGCATAGATTTTGGTAATTTCTTATTTATATTTTCTTCTAGCAGACCATAATCATCTAAGATAGTTTTCTGCACTGGATCAATCAGACCCATTTGTTTATCATGATTTGTACGTTCTTTCTTAATATCAGATTTAACTTGTTCAACTAATTGGATTTTGTCTTTCATATTAGATTCAACGCCAACTTGCAACATTCGATATTGTCTACGTTTCTCCTTCATAATATTTTTCTGTTTTATTAGTTCTTCTAGTTGTTTTATTTTTGCCTCATTTGTCTCATTGGTATCCATTATTTTATAATATAATATTTGAATTTTGTGGTATTATACACAGCAAAAACACTGCACCAAAGGTGCTGAGACTTGAAGAGTCAACTTTACTGAACAACTTATTTTTGTTCTAATGTTTTGTTTAATAAAGTTTTTATTTCTTCTAAAAAAACATCATTATTATCTTTGCCTTGAGAAAACTTGTTTGGTATTTTATTTGCTTCTCTAGCTATTTGATCAAATTTTTCAATCTCATCTAACGTAATAACATTATCATCACACACTCTCTGAAAGTAGTAATGAAGTTTATCATATACCTCTTTGACATGTACATGTTTCTTTCTTAAGGATTTACGTTTCTTATTTATTAAAGACTTATCTATCATTGCTGCGAGTGAAGTTGTAAAAACCCTGTACCTGTTAAAGCAGTGGCAACAACAGGAATTGTAAGAACGCCAGATGAAATGACAATAGTGAGAGCACCTAAAGAAAATGTTAGCAATACTCCAACGCCTTGTGTCACATTCTTAACTATCGTCCATCTTTTTCTTAATTTATCATAATGATCTAGTCTAAGTAATAATTGGGATTCTTTATCTTTCATGTATCTGACTCTATCTTTGTGTTTTGCTATATCCATTTCATATGATAATGAAGGATATAAAGGGGCTGATGGTTCTTTTGTTTTTACATCTTCCATTTTTAAATGAATATTTTTGTTCATATTCATTTTTTGTAATTATCATTATTTTATTATACATTTTTATTACATTTGGTCATAAACATTTTTTCCTCATTTGCATTTTTATAAATTTAAGGTACTTTCCTATTTTTGTATTTTTCCCATTTGTATTTTTATAAATTTAAGGTACTTTCCTATTTTTGTATTTTTCCCATTTGTATTTTTATAAATTTAAGGTACTTTCCTATTTTTGTATTTTTCCCATTTGTATTTTTATAAATTTAAGGTACTTTCCTATTTTTGTATTTTCCTATTTTCCTATTTTTTGTTTATAGTTCCATTCGTATCTATTTGGGAGTGTGATCCGGTGCTTAGCGAAGCGTTGCGCCGGATCTCATACCTAGTACTACTTGTGATTAATCATTATTAACCTAGATTTTAAACTAATTGCGATATAGAAGACCTGTTGGGTCCATCCCAAAAAGCAAGGCACATGAAAATGTTGAATGATTTTAGTCGGATACATGAACTGTGTGACAAAGATTTCTCACACCAAGTCATTCAACTGTAAGCCATTTACTCGCATTGCAGTCATAGTTATAATGAAAGCTCACATTTTTCACTTGTCCAAGACTTGTCAGAACTTTCATTTTCATCTGATAGGCATCCTTAACTGCACACTTAAGTGTACCTCAATAAATGGTTCATTCTCCTGCATTTCATCACCATACACAAATGGGTCAATAATATCCTCCAAGTTCTTGTGCAATAATTCGGTGACATGAGTGGTCGAGAAAATCAGGATGATTTATATGTAGGATGATAGGAAGTCTATATCTATAGTAGTAGATTACATTGATTCAAAGCTTTTTCCTTCACCACGTGTATATAGTCAATTTCTACTGCGAAACAATTCTAGCTTGAGATGCATAAAGGCCAAACTCGCTTGATATTTTACTTCTTTATCGGCATTGATGAAGATGGAATTATCAATGATTGCTACATTAATTTAATTGACGAATATTAAACGGGAATATTCACACACATGAACATGGCATGATCCACTGAGCAATAAACGATGGCTATAACACACATTGGTAGACCGCAAACATATAGTGAAGGCCTACATAAGAATTTTTGACAGGTGACTCTTTTGAGATAGAGTGACCATTTTGAAGTATTGGCAGTGTAGCAACATATGAATATTTTTTATTTATGTTCAACTCTGTCTTTGCATATTGCTGGACTTCCTATTATTTGAAAATAGCACCACTTAGGCAACCAAGCCAATGAAAAATCCTCACATTAGGAACTCCAAATACCAACTTACAGGACAGCCCAGGATTATATTCTCACAAATGGAACACGTGAAACTCGTATATTATTTATCAAAACAGCCAAATACCTACACCTAGAATTATTTGCAGTAAAACTCGAGTCTTCACGAAAAGCAGCTGACTGAAAATATTGTGGGAACATTAAGGTCCTTCGGGACTTAAACTAACAATAGATAGTCAATTGACATATATTTATGCTTGCGTTTGTGAAACATACTGCACTTAATCACGATTGTCCTGATTCCTTTGTGTATTGTGTATATTTCCTGAGAATGCTTCGCATAACATGTGTAGGCTACATGATGTAATGTAAGGTTAGGTTTGATTTTACTTGATGAAGACTTGGTTGCTTAGTACTATAACAGAATCTCAAAACAGCAAACGTTAAAAGGCGAATATAATAATATATCGCGAATATAAATCGAAATTTCAAAATAGCGAAATATATAAATAGCGTTCTATGCAATGCTCGAGTGTTGTGCAGAACTAAGTACATACTCGTATTAACATTTCATCTCAACATTTTAATAAGCCATGTTTCCTTTAGTCTACATGTAGTTCTTGAATTTCTATGCAAATGTGTTTCTTTTAAAGGAACAGCAATGCAAAAGTTGTACCCTCAAAATAATCCTGTAGCAAAATGAAGTAGGATCGACATGGTCAATAACTAGGTTAAGTGAACCGAACTCCAAAGTGATTGCTCCTTCAGTAGAGTTGGTCTTTCAATATTGATGAGAGCTCCATCAAGAATTCCACAGAGTGGTAGCATAGCGGTCACTTCGTAGAAATCTCGCCTTGTTTCATTAAAATCCAGCGAGGAACAGACATACTCCTGAAGCATATCATTAAGACGAGACTCTTCTCACACACCGACATATTGTTGACTCAGATGGTCCATCTGCATCCCTCATCACATGATAGAAACTGCTGGTCGCAAAAGATCGGATGCAACTCAAAATTAGCTCCTTTAGAGAAAGGGCATAGTTTCCTTTCGCTCGATGCCCGAGAAAAGGATCGATCACTTCTTCCAATGCTCTGTGCGTGCTCTCTCGCATTCTAAACCGGTTGGAAGTCCAAATCAGTGTGCAACCTGTATAAAAATACTCTCGGCTTTCGGGCTTCAAGTCTGTTAAATATGTTCAGCAAATCCATTTTAACATCCTCTGTTGACTGATAAAATTTTAGCTGCTTTTATCAGTGAAACTTAAAAGCTATCAGTCGCTTCAATGTCTATGAAATTGACATTTTAATCAATTGATAGAAATCTATCACAGCAATATAATACTAAATTGCATCGGTATGACACCAGTCATGGATATCTATATAGTAAAGTAGGGATTGGACACGGAATGAAAAGCTAATACCAAAGAAGTAAACGATTGTCAATTGAGTAAGTAAGTCAGCCATATTCAAATCATAGAAATAAACTGTTTATCTGAAGTTCGCTAGAATGGAAATTGACTCAAGGTCGCGGCACATCCGAGGGCCGAGGGTCCGCGGCACTAAGTTGGGGCATGAAGAACTAATTAAAATAATCGATTTACTCATGTGACTGATTCTAACCCAATGATACCGACGTTGGCAGGTGCATCTAAGTGAAAATGCGTGCGATTTATGTGCCGTTATTGTGCATTGCATGAAGCTTAATTTCCATTCTAGAGGTTTTATTGTTGTCAATTTCTATGATTCAAATAATCCTGTTCAGTGCAGCGACGACAGTCATATCAGAATATCGATGCCGAATGCGTGTTGTGTTGTTGATTGCAAGTCCGACAACCGCACTAATGCAGTTTCCTTGAATTCTAATTCGATGCATTCATTTCCGAAAGACGCTGGCGATTCAATATTTGGTTCAATCGAATTTCTCAATGGGACAAACATTTGACCTGGGAGAAAGCTGAAGGCACATTTCTGCTCTTTGCATTTCCTATGCGATGCTCTAATTCATTTTGTTAAGTACAAAAATATCATTGCTTCCGTCAAAGTACTAGACAGTATATAGATGTCCATGCACCAGTAATGCTGTTATGATATTGACGAGTGCGCGTTAGCGCACGAGATGATATCAGTGACAGCATTACTGATGTCATACCGATGCAATAGTTATATTGTTTATGAGATTTCTAGTTCCATCATTACTGGTGTCTGTCTAAACGTCACTGATATCTTGATGCCGTCTAGGAGATATCGATGACCTACCAAATTTCAAATCCCAGTTCAAAAGGTAGCTATTATCTTTTAAGTCTCCAGTCGTAGTATACTATGTTTTCCCAATCGCAAGCCGTCAGGAAAATTTTTCTTGACGTCTTAACCCGGTAAGAAAAAATTTCAATAGATATATTGTACGTCTACATTTCTATGATAAGCAATCAAAATATCTCAAAAAATATCATAGGCCCTTATAACACAGTAAAGGTTTACAATAACAGTTTTAGCACAAATTGCACTTATTTATTGAAGTTGATATTCAGAGTGTTAATTGAAATGCTATTACCACTTCCAAATATCGCTGATAACTGATTTCGTGCGTCCATATTAATCGACGTACAAGTAGGCGCACATGTAGGCCTATCCATTGACACAGTTGTCATTGGAGTTACAGCAGGAAGATTTTGCTTGATTGCAGAGATCTCATCTTGAATATCACTTTCTGACTTTCTTTTGTGAAGGCTGCTGCTTAAGGTCTGACTGAATGACTTTATTTGAGTTTCTCTTTTAAAGGAAGCGTACTTGCGCAATGATTCATTGGATTTATGCCCTGTAACTGCCGCTATATCCGAGACGTCATGACCAGCATCCATCATGTTAGATACCACCGTTGATCGAATGCAGTGGTTAGTATAGTTTTTGCTCAAATTAAGTCGCTGTGTCAGTGATTTCATTAGATTACCTAGGTAGTCTTTGCCTCGCACAGCTTTGTCGCTGTACCATACCTCGTCTGAATAACTTTGAAGAGGTCTTGGAAAAAGGAAACTTGTCTTCGATAGTTTTTGAAAATAAATACGAAGAGCAGTCACCGGGCATTTTTGAGAGTTATCTTTCAATTCGTACATTTTGCACTGTTTTGCATTTGAGAAAGTTTTTCTACTGAGAGATGCTTTAACATTCTTTGAAGAGACAGGCATGTGAAGTTCAACATATGGAACGTCCGCTGAATCATTGAAGATAACATTTTCTTTTGTCAAAATTCGAATACTTTCCCTTCCTCGTTGTCCGAAATAGTAAATAAAATTAAATATCACTTCATCTTGCAAGCTGACTGGATTTTTCGATCAAAATATTCAGATAACTTTTTCAAATCAGCTTCTTCAAGTGGATGATAATGTTTTGTTTGCCCACCGTCCGTAAGAAATCGCCCAACCATTACTTTTAACATTATGTTAGACTTGTTGAAAGCCGAATCGTTGCTGAGATTTAATGGTCGGTGATTTGATAGGTAGCGGTTGAGAGCACTCCGAGTGCCCAAGAGTTGATGGAGCTAAAGATGCTCCATCTGGTCTCTTTAACGTTGAATAAAAATGCCTCAGGTACATATCAAGATATTCTAACGGCATTTTTTCAATGTTCATTGGGTAGTCATGTTCGACTAAAAATTCTTTAAATCGATTTACCGATGTTGCTGTCTTTTTCGCTGTAGATTCATTTCTTATCATTTCTTCGGCCATATCGAGTTCTGCCTGGATGTCTGGCTCTAATTCTTTTAGATATTCATTCGCGTCCATTAAAGAATCTGATTTTCTCTGCATACTCTGTTGTGCTAATGCCTCTATCTCCTGACCAGATTTCCCTGAAATAACTCCACCAGGAATATTTGTGAAATTTAGTGACGAGTTCCAGTTCTGGCTAGACATCGACCTTACTACTGGGATATCAAAAAGATAATGAACATACAAAATCCAAATTGCAAATTTCAATAATATCTGTTAGTGATTTCATCATATTTCTCTGAACTTAAATTTCAAAATGCCTGTTGATCCATGGTCCAAACCATAGACTTCTTAACCAGTCATAACATGGTATAATTTCTATGATACATAGCATGCTGGGAGACATTAGAAGATAAGGAATTCTATGGTCTCAGTCAGGCAATTTTCAGATTGCTACTTTTCGCTTCGCGGCTTCAGATTTCTACTTTTTCTTGCCTTCCTAAGGCCATAGAATACCTATTTTCTTTCTAAGTGAAGCAGATCTAGCGTGATGACATACTCCGGATTGATAGATTTCAGTCAATTGAAGAGCAATTCAATCTGTGGACTAGATGACGCAGAAATTCAAGAAATTGTCAACATTCAAGAATTACTGCGAAACGAAGAAGCTCTACCAAATCTTGACGTAAAAGAGTCAGATTTTTATTGCGCCCAGACATCATCATCAAGCGATTCAATAAGTTTGCCACGAGAGGTAAGAGCGAATCTCGAATGTTTAGAGATGTCAGCCACTCCCTCCTCAACGTTATCCCAGCAGATGAAGTTCTCACAAAGGTTTATTGAGTTTCTGAGGGAGAAGAACTTGACGTCTGACTTTAAAAGCACAACAAAGTCAGAGCTGTGCGATTTATTGAAGTACTTTTATTCTGAGTTAAGAACAAATAATGGAAAATTCTATTCACCAGCCTCACTTAACTGCATTCGAGCTGCTCTATTCCGATACTTTAGACATCCACCTCTGTCGCTAGACTTTGACATAATTAATGATGTCGCATTCTTCTCCGCCAACCAAATTCTAAAAGCGATCACTAAAAACTACTTGGAGAGCGGAGGATCTATATAAAGCGATTTGAGTCTCTAGAGGACGCAGACATGAAAAGGCTAAAAGAATATTTTGACAGGTCAACGCCCCAAAAATTGCAGGAAGAGGTTTTTTCTCCATCATATACTTTCTAGGGCAGCGAGGCCGTGAGTGGATCCGCTATTAAAAAATATCCAATGTACTGATCAACGTTGATTCAAAGGGCATGCGATACGTTGAGATAAGCAACCTGAACGCCATTCAAAAGAATCATCAACCATCTGTTTCAAAGCAAAGTGTTGATCTAAAGCAATCACGGATATATGAGACGGACGATCAAGGAAATTGTCCTGTAGTTGCAATTGAGACACTACGAAGTAGATTGCCAGAAAATGCTGAATATCTTTTTTACAAGCCTCTGAAAAATTGGCGTGATTCCAAGTGCTGGTACAATTCCAACCTCGTGTTGGGATCTCAAACATTAGGGAATTTGATGAGGAAAATCTTTCAAAATGCTAATTTATTTAAATTGTACACCTCACATTGTGTTCGTGCGACTGTGGTAACAGAAATGTTCAACAATGGAGCAACAGTTCAAGACATCCAATGTGTCACAGGGCACAAAAGTTCAGACTCTGTGAGGCGATATCTGAAACGTGTTGGTGATTCCAAGAAACAAGACTTCTCGTGGATGCTAGTAAACAGCTTTAGCACTTCAACAGGCTCAACAAACGTCAGCTCATCAAACTCGGAAAGTAAGTTTTTGACTAAAATATCATTTGATGAAAATTGTCATTACATCAACTGCTTTCCTTATATTTCAGTTCGGTGTGAGGCTCCTCCAAACAAAAAAAATGGTTGTGGAAGCAGATGGGAACAGGAACTTCGTTCGAATATCTTTTGAATAAGAGACATAAAGACACAAAGTTGTAAGTCATAGACGTATCACGGATGCTTTTTGATAAAAATGCAATAAAGCATATGTTTTTGCTGTTTCAATAATCATTAATTGGTGCAAAACATAAACGAGACATTAATCACAGAAACAGTGCACAATCAACAGCATAGCAAATAATAGACACAGAGTCAAGTTAGCCAATTTAAAGGGATTAATTGGAAATTGATTTCCAAAGACTTTTCTAATGTTCCCAAAAATATGCAAATGTAGGCCTACTATCTGGTAGTAATTTTGCAATCCAGATCTCTCTAGGCTTCAAGGTCATTAGATGTCTATTTCCGTCATTGCTGGTGTCTCTCCGTCATTGATGGTGTCATCTTACATGGCAAAGGATAGGAGGACATCGGCAGTTATCTATGACAAAACAGCATTGCTGGTGTCAAATCTTATAAACAATCAGATGAATTATCAGTATCGTATCTTGATCTGACCTACTTTCGGAAGGAATTTCAATTTAGCGTTCTATCCACAGAATTAGACAGGTCGTCTCTTCTTCCGTTTGACTAGAAGGGAAGCATTGGAACATGTAACGTTATTGAAATGGCACAATCTCCTGACTAAATACCATAGCAATCGAACAATGAGCAGCCAGTTCAACATTAAACACGCCAAATTGTGCAAAGTTTCAGTGACTGTTATCAACCGGATCACACAGCAAAGAGACATAGTCGATGTCAAGTTCTACAGAGAAGTTTGTGAACGTTTTTTTCATGCGCCTGCTAACTTTTTGTAAAATGATCGGAGGACCCAACATTATCGAGAAAACTTTTGCGCAATGATCTGAATTCTTCGAATCTGAAGGAATCGTGGCGATCGGAGCATTTTGAAGGAATTCAGAGCAATCCGCAAGCGACGCATGACTATTTTTCCTATCTCTGCAAGGTATTAAAAATTTCTTTTTGCCCACTTATTAAGTTCCTGCATGTGCCATCTGTTTGAATCAGTTTGCACTTCTAGCAAAGTGATACGATTAAACAATCTAATTCTGTGGTTCTATCAGTGACTGTTTACGAAATAGAAATCTATCACTTCGGTTTAATCATGGACTTCTATAATATAGCATGCTATGTTATAGAAGTCCATGGTTTAATCCATAGAAGTGGACTTTCTATGGTGTTGTTAATTTCTATGGTTTAATCAGAGCATTATCAGCTCACTTTATCAGTTCATAGATATTGAATCATCTCACTCGTTTTATGAAATAGGGTACTAATTTATCAGTTGATTTTATCAGCTATCAATGTTTTATGAAATAGGCCCCAGGTGAAAGATCTCGGTGTTAACTTTATCTTCAATTTAACCTTGAACAGAATGACTTCGGGAAACTTTGTGGCACTTTTCCTGTATAAGATAGCAACTAGATACAAATGTTTTTCAAAGCATTTTCTGGAGAAATGCACTTCAGATGAAACTGAAAAGTTCAAAGTAACTAATTTCAGCATAGTTTCTGTGAAGGAAAATATCATATATGAAAATGTTATTGCCAGATTTCTGTCAATTACTCATGAAATGTAATTGATTAGAATTGCAAACTACTTACTTAAAAATGTAATTGATCACAATTACAAATTACTCTATTTTTCTTCAGTTACATTCCAATTACTTTACAATTAATTGATGTAACTACCGGTTCTTAATTTAGATTTTGACATCATGTAGTCTCAAATTTCTTTAAAAAGTTGCTGGTAGTTGCACCCTTGGTACACATTTAAGTATAATGTCACAACGTCGGATTATGAGTAGTTATTGTAAACGCATTATTATCGACGAGGAGAATGAAGTAATTTGTACTGCATGTTGAATGAATATTTAACAGTTCTCACTGCCAAGTAATTGCAATTACTTCTCAACTACATGGCTGAAAATGAATTGATTACAATTACTAATTAGAGTAATTGTAATTGCAAGTAAAATTATTACAACACAAGTCTGGTTACTACTGACTTTGACTTTGATCTACATTAAGAAGTAGCAGAAATAAACAAACTTTCACCACAAAATACTGTCATCGAGTAAAAACAGTATTCTATAAAGGTGTATAAGGGTGGGCTAATTTTGATAGCGCACTGTATTTTGCGTGACATCACTGAATTCCATCCTTTGAGTGAAATTCTAAATATAAATTCTAATCGGATTGGTGCTCATTTTCATTTTAAACAGTGAGGATCTTTTTTGGCGGGGGTTTCAGCAGAAGATCTAAAGTCTAAGTCAGATTGACAAAAGATTCATCATTAATGTCGGAAAAACCTTTTAAATGAAAAAGATGTGTCGAAAAATTTTGTATTAACTTTTGTGCAAAAAATGTCTATATGAACAAAAAAATCAGGCAAATGCAACCACAAGGACTACATGCGGGTCCTGTTTATAGATGAACGCACGTGTTGAAACCTACGCGTTGAATGGTTTACTTATGGTCTCAGACATTGGCTCTTATTATGCCCTCGTCATGTCACTCATAGTTTTCTCGTTCCTAGCGTTGATAAAAACGATAAAGCGAAATATTTTCGTTAACTTTTGGAAGTTAATTTTGATGGTTTTTTTATCTAAGTTATAATATAAATATAGCAACAGTAGAATGATCTACTACGTTGGGTTATTTTGCACTTAAATTCCAATTATGTTCTCTTGATCCTTCTGTGCAAAACTATTTGCGGTACAATTATGCTTCAAGAGAAATGCATAGGTTAAACGCATACGAAAAATCGAATATTTACATGAAATTTCTGTAATAAAACGTTCCGATGTTAGTCAGGTAAAAAGAATAATTCAAATATATTTTGCAGTTTAGCAACTTTCACCCTTTGCATTATCAAGAAAAAATTTCCGTTATTTGGAGCAAAAAAATTAATCGCAGAGTGCAACCCCTCTCTACAGCGACTTGTGGTGGTGACTTTTAGAGGGTCCATTGATTTGTCTATTTTTTTCATTTTAATGTTGAAGGAGCGTTACTCCGCCAATTCAATCATTTTCACGGTAATTGATGTACAAGTATGAACTTCTTGCCAGTCCGCCACAGCTGCAAGTATGGTGCTTTGATTGGTCAAAGTTTTAATCACAAACGAAAATGTCATTGCTTTCAGCAAATGTTTTCATTAATTCACTGAATCGGGGTAAATCTGTTTAATATGTTCCAATAAGAAATCGATCGGCGCTAATCCGTGGAATAGCACAATTAAGATCCCCTGCAAATGGGTACAGAAAATCACATTAAACAGTACAGCTCATCTATTTCAGGCAATGTTATCTCAGTAGAGAAAATTAACAGAAGTCATACAAGTTTCAGCCTTTCTCAATTTTGAATAATCAGAGCAGTGGCGGCCCGTCCATATGGGCGCCTGGGGCGCAGCCCTCCATTAAAAATTATTTACATCAAAGAAAATTACACAGAACATTGCGCTGAAACGCAACTGATCTGATAGACTGAATTGAACTATCGATGGTTCAACCTGTATTGCTAAACACATTCGAAGCGTGGTTCAGTGACTCATTCAGACGTCACTCTCCCTCTCTTCTACCGGATGGGGCGCACAGTCTGTGCGCCTTGATTCATACATATTTTGCTGATCATACATCTGCATACATCGAAGATTTTTAGCAGCTTCGCACGCGTAAACAATGCATGGATGGGCGCTCTCAAAAAGTCCCTCTGCCTCGCTTTCGTACATTCTGATTAGGTAACGCCGCGCGTGCGTTGGGAAGTCAGATTCTCGTCAAACTTATGTTATTCTGATGCGTGTATACAAGCCTTGGACTGGTGAAGCACTTTCAATCATAACTGTGTCTCACTGTGTCGACTGAAAATGAATCAGATTGCATATCTTTTAATGAATTGCTTTACTTTTGAATAAATGAAAATGATAAATGAAGTCGTTTCTACATTTGATGCCGGTTTCTGTTATCAAATTCAAATTTTTTCTTTCTTTACTTAACTTGGAAGTGTTCGAGCGATGATTTTGTTTTTAAGTAGGCTTCCGAAAATAATGTCATTATGAAGGACCACAGTAGCATATTTGCAGTGAGGCTTATCATGTCATAAACAGGCATTTACATAGGCGTACATGAAATATAGCAGAGACCGTAGTAGATGATGGGCTAAGATGAAGACGTTTGTATTGCGCCCCACATGAGCAGGACTGCACGAGCCGCCACTGAATCAGAGCACGGATTTGAGAGCTCACTTGGCTTTTCTTGCTAGCCACATATTCGGTTCAGGAATTTTACAAATAATGTTATTGATTTACATTGCTAAGTCAACTTATTAACGAAAACGTATTAATAATAGTGAAGAAGACTTAAACAGCAGTTGTAAAAGGACCGCCCAAACCGATCAAACTAATACGCTTTGCATCCACCGATCATTATTTGCCAAAGTAAAATGGATTTGTTCCATCAAGATAATTCTGCTTCATGGACTTTTTAGTTGAATATTCCCAGATGAATAAAGAAGTCAAGATGAATATCTTTGTCCAATACATTAACTTCTAATTGTTACAAAGATCTGTTTTTAAAACGTTTTCATTACGCAACGCGCAACAGTCTAATATTGAATTTATTCCTCTTATCATCTTTCCTTTCAAAACCTACGTCGATGAAGGTTTAAGAATTCGATCACTTAAATAATTGATGGAAAACGATATGGTCAATTAGCTGTTAAAAGTTTTTTGTGGCATTAATGGTCAAAAGTCAATCTCTGCGAGTGATCATTTCCCTAAACTGATTCAATATCAATTGGAACGGCTTCTAATTTCTCTTTTGATCAAAACTGAAAAATTGACTAATTTGAAATAGTTTCCAATTCATTTGTTACTTCTGTGTAGAGTTTGCACGTTATCATTAATCTTGTAAAAATTTAAAAAGTCCAATATTTTAATAAACTTCATACGAAGATTTCTGTGATCAATATGTTTTTGATATGATGCAGTTCTACATGTAGCAAAATTTACTACTCTTCATTTTCCTAATCAATTCCTGTCTTATTTCTTATCTCCATTATTATAAATAACAAAACTATTTGACAATTTTCTTACACATGAGTTATTTTCTCTAAAACACTACATGTCATATTTGTGTTTCTAAAACTTTCTCTTATCACGGTACCCTTGGTCGAGGTCTCATTTTCTGCGGCATTCTGCTTGAAATGATTGTCATGTAGCATGTCTCACTTTTGTGGTCTACTTATGAAAAGAAACTGAAAATGTGGCCTTTTAATTAATTAAATGCGCTCACTAATCAATAGAATCGAAATAGCGAAATTGTTGACCTATAGCAGCCTTCTCATGCACGAGAAAGTTGCATCGAATTTTGAGCTAATGTGAGAAAACAACAAACGGTGATTATGGATGACAGAATCAATTTTTTGATGGACTCCCTTTCTATTGCATCATCATTACAAGCATGTATATCTATAGAAGATATATGCAAAGTATTGAAAAGTTGGTCAACAGAGACATTCAGTCTCTAAATTATGCACCTCCTGATTGTTTCCATTACGTTTCAAGCAAGATAAAATCTTTGTGTTGTCCAATCAGCGGAATTAAGTATTCATCTATCATTTGAGAAATCAATGAAGCACTGGGTCGTGTCAGATTTTAGGTGTGTCTACTATTATATTAGTTATCTACTATTAATCTCAATTAGTACAATAGAATCGATATTCACGGTCGAAGTTATGAACGCAAAGTTGTGTCATGTATTCTGCAAAGCAGACTCCTAGAATGCAAACTTGCCGATATAAACATAATAAGCGACATATAATAAGCGAAATAGTATGCCATGCGGACATACACGTATATCACACCAACTGAGCTGTGTGCAAATTTTACCCAGACCTTGTTGTACAAAAAAAGATCACATTTACTTCGTGCTCATACACTATGCTACCTAAACTGTGTTTACATAGACAGGGTGGTGATTTTTTAAAATCTCATGTGTCAGATCTTTGTATAAAGACCTCCTCTGTATTCTGATGCTAAAATATCGTCAGTTGAGTTTGTCAGTATTTCTATATATTTTTGTTATTCGGCAGTCCTGCGGCATCTCAATTTTTGTCAATTATTTAGGTCTATATATTTTTACATTTACATCAGACTTACCCCAATTAATCATGAAATGTAATTGATTACAATTACTAATTGCTCCAATTGCTCCAATTAATTAATATAACTGTCGGTTCCTAATGCAGATTTTGACAGCACGCTTCGTCTCAAATTTCTCTAACCGACGTCATGTTTCCATTCACCGAGACCGTGTGTCCCGTAACCTACGCCATATGTCTGTTAACCGACATCATGTGTCCCTCAACCAATGCCGACGGTAGAGCGACACTTACTGATGTTTGCGAAATCTCCCATTTTGTAAATGATGGAATAAATGCAATTCATATATGGGAGGTAAATGTGCAGGTGAATCGGTTAGTAAGGTAAACATTGAAAGCATCATTTACAAATTAATAATTACAGTCATTGACAATGGTCCTTTGTCGAATCAGTTTTCACGATTGACGTGACAAGCTTGTCTTCAGTCGAATATCGCAGTGTGAGTTGTCAAGAGAGTTGCGAATCAGCTATCACTCCTGTCATGACATCATCGAAGGACTTGGATATCTTAAACTGTCATCACGTTTCGCACCGAAGTTTCTGTCACCTGAAATGTAGGAGAACAGACTTCTGGCTGCACAATCAAATGTGGATCTGTACGAAATGCACGGCGATCAGTTTCTGAACTGCATTCTTACCGAGGATGAAATGCCTTTTAAGTTTGTATCTGCCTCACAGTAAGCAAGAATCTGTAGACTGGCGAAAATCAGACGAGTATACCCCTTTGAAAATGCGATCCGGAACATCTCTTCAGTTTCCTCAAAAAGCATCTTCGTGGACACCATTTTGAATCGCCACTTGAACTGCAGAAGGCAATTAATGAGTTTTTTGATTCGCTGATACCGGAATTTTTTCATCAAGCTTTTTGTGAATTGAGACTTCGTTGACAATAAGTGACGAATGTAAACGGGTCATACATTGAAAAGTACTGTTTTCTGAAATATAAACGTTTGTTTTTCCGATAATTATTAATCAGGTCATTAGTGATAGCTTAACTATCAACTTTGTCTAAATACATGTATATTAAATCACCAGATTTATAAGAAAATCTTGAAATTTAGATTAAGATATTTGAAAATTTCAAAAAAATAGAAACTAATTAGAATTGTTTCTGCAACCACATTTCTTATGCCTTAAAGACCTAAATTTACGTCTGAGGTAGTATTTGGATCATTGGATGTCTACAATTGAGTTAGTCCGGGACAATTTGTATCACACCACGTATCTCTGGTAAAAAATGAGCCTGTCATTGAGATAATTGTATAAATCTTGCTCCAAACTAGCCATATAAATGATGGCTAAAGGTGGCGAAGTATTGTTTTCCATTGCAAGGTCTGATGCTTGGCGAAAAGAGTTTTCTTCATTTATAATAATATCTTAAGAAAGACATAACGTAAAAGATGTATCATGTATCATTTTTGTCATGTCGGAGACACTTTCTGTCTTGTATTTCAAAATATTCGGAGCCGATAGAAATAACACCTTTGACGTTGCCTGAGTCTTCAATCGGTATAGAACCATATAGGTTGATTACATCTAAAGACACGAAGTTAATGTCATTTGGGGTGATTTGTGAAAGACATTTCTCTAAGTGAAATTGCTGATGCCACATGAGCTGGAATATGGCTTAAGAGCGGATTGAGAATGTCTGCTAACCATTTAGCTAATGCTGTTGATGGAGTATCCACTGCAGCAACTATTGGTCTCCCTCGCATTGGTCCTGGTTTGTGATACTTCGGAAGGCAATACAGATTACTCAGAAGAAGTTCACTACATTTGAGATTGAAAAACTTCTTTCTTGTGTTTGAATTAGAATAATGAATACTTTTCGTTGAGATTTCCTTATTGAATTTCATTTGTGCTGATTGCGGCTGAATAAATATACAAGGTTACGTATATATAAAGAAACTTCTTTGGAAACGTTTCGGGTCATTTCACTATAGTCTTCAGTATTCAAAGCAACGAGTTTCTTTGTTTTGTCACGTGGCTTAGTGACGACATCCTTTTCTTTGATGGATTATATAATTCCTTCTTCCATGTTTTTGGCATATCAAAATTTTTCATTTCTTCGATTAAACTTCTTCGACTTCTGTTATTTCATTTTCATAGCCGAAGTTGTTGCATGTAAACGACTGCATACCGTTTCAGCTTCTAAACATTTCTTTTGTGATGCCGAAATAGGTTTACATGGTGGTACATAAGATGGTCCCCTGTTCAACAGTTTGAGTTCTTCTTCTCTGAAGCCGAAATTAGACAAGCCTTCAAATGATGAGATAGAAGTAGCAATCACTTTGTCATCTGTCAATGCAACAAATTTCCTGGTTTTCTTTCTTCTCTCATCTTCTTTGATCTTCTCAGCAATATTTTGAGAATTGTTTTTGTAATTCTTCTATGAGTGAATCCTGACCGATGGCAACATAAGATCTAATTTAGTACTTTTCACTTGATGAGAGAAAACATGGAAAATTTTATTTTTGCCAATATGCCGCAATCTGCGTCCCATTGGATTAAAATGTGTTTTTTCCTGTCTGACAACAGCAGGAGCTAACTAGAACTCGTCAGACGCACAGAATTGTGATAGGCATAGGGTGTACATCATTCTGTGAAAGTCCTATTTTCTCATTCCCTGTAGAAATTCGCTCTGGATGCCGAACTACAGCTCAGTTTTCAATGCCTATGTCCGTTCCTCGGCTCCAGTATCATATATATATAGGAGTGCCGGATTTTGTATGGATCAGGTCATCAGATTGCATGTATTTCAAATGCGCGCTGAAATTGACAGCAAGTGAGGCGGATGATTACTCATCACTAAGTTCGAGAGATGAGATTTCCGTCTCTAAACTGTTAAGGGGTTTAGCTTTTGCTGAAAGTAACTTTCAAAGACATCGAAGCAATATTTGGTGTCATTAATGTCTGTGGTGGAACTGCAGACACATTCATGGATTCTAGGTAAGTAGTAAGTAAAACTCCACTTCTGGATAGCGCAAGATGGCCGCCATCGCTGACGTCCCCCCCCTCTGGACCGGCAGCGTGTCGTGGTCGGCCGCCGTGGTGTTTCGGGTCTGACGTCCCCCCCCTCTGGTCGACCGTCGTGTAGCGCGCGGTGATGTGGTGTCTAGGTTGGCGTGGTGTGCCGGCCAGGTTGGCGTGGTGTGCCGGCCAGGTTGGGAGGGGTGGACTGTCGTAGCTCACCTGAAAAAATCCTAAGTGTTAGAGTGGCTTTGTATGGGTAAAATTTTGAAAATTTTCCAAAGTGTGGAATTTCGACCTGGGACCGTCACCAAAACATTTTTCATCAAATTTCACTGACCTCCCCCCCTCTTCTAACTTTGGTTCTAGTGAACGGATTTTGTTCGTTTGAGTTTCATTGGAAAGAGGAGAAAAAACTGCTCGACAACATTTTTTGTTGCGAGTCAATCGGACCAGTCGTTCAAAAGTTAGAGCGGTTACAAGATTTTAGGTCGGAGCTCGCTCACCTGAAAAAATCCTAAGTGTCAGACTGGCTTTGTATGGGTAAAATTTTGAAAATTTTCCAAAGTGTGGAATTTCGACCTGGGACCGTCACCAAAACATTTTTCATCAAATTTCACTGACCTCCCCCCCCCTCTGGACAGCTAGCTTCGATCTTGGCTTCTAGTGGACGGATTTTGTCGTGCCATAGCTCGTTTGAAAGCTAAGAGTGAGACAAATTCAGTGAAAGAAACGACTTGTTCATATCTGTCTTCGTTTAGATGTGAGACGCCATTTAAGATTTTGGGACATTGGCGAAAAACGACAGAGTTAGAATTTGGGACGTTTTGGGCTGTAGCTTCAAAACGAAGCATCGGATTGGAAAACGGAGGCCAGATTCGGATTCAGCGTGAAATTCTGCATCGGTATGGTGAATTTGAACGCAATCGGAGAGAAAAATTTTCGCTGACGTCCCCGCCGCCCCCCCTCGGCAACGATCTTCCAACTTTGGTTCTAGAGATCGTAGAAAGTCGTGCAATAGCTCGTTTGAAAGCTAAGAGTGAGACAAATTCACTGAAAGAGTCGCCTTGTTCCTATCTGTCTTCGTTTAGATGTTAGACGCCATTTAAGATTTTGGGAGATTGACGAAAAACGATAGAGTTAGAATTTCCCAAGAAACAGCTCCAGCGGGCGAATGAAGGCTCGGATTGGTAAACGGAGGCCAGATTTGGAATCAGCTTGATGTTATTGTCCAATGAGGATCATCATCCAATGAGAATCAAGCATTTCTATATAAATAGCGAGCCTTCCACAGTGAGAATCATTCCATCGTTGAATCACACGAGTGACGGACGCACATTTCCTCTCTCTAGTTCCCTATTCTATTATCCAACTAAAATGGTAAGTCGCTACTTTCCTCCCTCTCCTCCCTTGAACGTAATCGTAATACAATCTTTTCCATTTTCAGGCATCTACTCCATCTGCTTCACTAGTAGGACAAAATGGCGGCCAAACGTTACAAGGTTCGCTACGATCAGATCATCTACAACTGAGGCCAGTGGAAGAAACAACCAAGGTACATAATCCTACACCGCTACAGCGTAAATTTAAACAAGTCTTGCGTTATGACGATCATGGCGTAGTACTCCAAACGGGAATGCTCCCTTCCACGGATGTCAAGATAATGCACAATCAGTATGGGGACTACATACTGATCCCCGTGAGTCCGTACATTCGCCACCAACTTGATATTATTGAGGAGTACGTGACATTAAATATGGACATTCCTTCTCCTCTTGCTCAAGAGTGGAAGGCGAGAGATGACAAGGATACTCCCTATAGAAAGATTTGGGATGGTAATCACATTTGCCTACCGGTATCACATTGGTGCACTTACTATAAGAAGGAGGGAGATCATTCAACACCCATCACATGCGACGAACTCGGAGAAGGTACTTGGGATATCCTTTTCAAAGTGAATGGGCTATATTATGGTCGGCATAGGGATAATAAAATAGCCTCTCTCTCGATGCATATGGAATCCATCCTATATATTCCAAAACCACCCAACGTGGACGACATAATTGATCAAATCCTTAACAGCAGTGGTACGAAGCGCAAGTCGGAGAAGAATGCTGCATCAAAACGCAAATCAAAGAAGGAGAATTACTAGTCCTTTCCTAACTCTACCCCATGACAATTCGCTTATGTGCTTTGAGTGTCGTAGACGTGGTCTTATTAGATACATTTTACTTCTTCGTTGCCATCATATCATTTGTGTATTTTGTCGTGAAAAGCATCGATGTAATTCTTCATTTTGTAATATGTTATAGAACGTTTCCTTAGATGTGTAAATTTCCGTTTTAGGCTTCTATCATCATTTTTATGGATTGTGAGGGTGAACCTGTACAGGAGCTCAGTGCTATTGCTATGAACAATTGGACATATCAGATTGTCAGTGTCTTTCATCAACATGCCAACTGCAATCCCAATGTTGATCAATGGGCGAGAAAACACATTCATGGACTTAATCTGAAATATTTGCAAGACTATGGCTTTTCTTGTGAGAGTGCTCTTCTTATTGACTTTAAACGATGGTTAGCTGCTTTCAATGTTATACGCATCTTTTGTAATAATCCTGGTAAGGAGAGGAAAGTATTTCCCAATCTAGTCATTAATGATATTTTGCTCCCACCTTGGGATAGTAGAGTGAATCAACATTATCATGAAGTCACGAAACGTTTTAAGGATTTGTGTGTTCCTATTTTGTCTGTTCGTTGTAGTAGCTACGTTCATAACCAATGCTTCTTTCCTCCTTACCTCAGCACTGCCAAAGTCCTATATGGTTATCATTGCTCGCTGTATGATAGTTACCAGCTGTATCTATTTTATCTCTTTCAAACCATTGATTTATAATGCATGCTTGTTACCATTATTCAATAAATGTTACTATGAGAAGAGTTGTTTTCATGCAATGGATGGGTTAGATAAAGGGCGATCATGTCTTTCTCAAACGACTGCGGAACATTACATTTTCATAGGCAAAGTTTAAAAGGAGCTGTTCAAGATTATGTGATAAATTTTCATAAAGATGAGACCGACATCGAAGCAGTGGTCGATGATGCTAGCACTCTATTTCTAGAGTTAATGAATACATTCTCTGATAGCATTGTCATGGCGCGATTAGTTGCGAAAATTAAGTTTAGTCATTTTGGAAAGGAAGAGGTGGAAAGTCGCTCTTTCCATTTTGCTTCTTATTCAATGGAAGTGGTAGATCACCCCGAAGAATTTTTTAAAAGACATATGATAAAAATTGCTGAACGTCTTAACGCATTTAACCATCATGGTAGCAGTCTAGTGATTGAATCAATTTCAGATATTCACATTCAACTTTCCATAAAGAAAAATTGAAAATGCAGTGGTACTTGATTGTAGCACAACTGGTTTTCGAGCTATGTCTGCTCACTCTCGAAGTATATTCCTTCTGTACATGTGTCTATTATTTAGAAAAGGCTAGCAAATTCATATCTTCAAAAAGACTTGCTATAGACATCAGTAATGGTGAAACTATGTGTTGTGATGTATGTAAGCGAAGGGATGGAAATGAAAAGCGCATCTTCAAGAGATGTAAGCATGCTTTTTGTCAACGCTGTTTCATACGTAATTGCATTCAACTTTGCAAATGTAGCCACTGTGACATTGCTCATTTCGAGTGTCACTTATGTTGCAATAGTTAGTACCTATGCAAATGTGGTAAAGATAGGTTTTAGCAAAGACTAACACGGAAAATGGCGAAAGTAAAATGGCGAAACGTAAAAGTCAAAAGTTTTCTTCAGCCATTCAAGCTCTCCGACGAATGAAAGCAAATCAGCGATACAATGCTATACGACATGCCAACGATAAATTCATTCATGAAATTATTTCTCATGTGAGAAAGTTGAGGACGAAGAAATTAGCGCCAAAACAACGAAAGTTACTTAAGCGATATGCTACGAAATTGCGTTTCATCTCCAATCCTAAAGTCACCCTTCAAAGAAAGAGGAAAACTCTAACACAAAAGGGCGGTTTCCTTTCAGCAATACTTCCAATGATAGCTCCTGCCGTGGGCAACCTATTGGGTAATATCTTTGGCTCTAAGCGTTAATTATGCAAATGTTGAATCTCAAAGTAATAAAATGGATTTCAGACTTCAATGTGATAAAGTTCTGACTGTATCAGGTCCATCTCATGCAGGTAAAACTGTTTTCACGCTGAATTTATTGGATAAAAGAAGGGAGTTGTTTAAGGAACCTATCAATCGAGTGATTTGGTGTTATGGTATTTATCAACCGTCGCTGTTTCAGGAATTGCAAAGTCGCAACTTTATTCGACATGAAGGAATTATTCCAGTGGATAAACTTCAGTCTAATGATGTTGTTGTATTGGATGATTTATTAAAAGTAAGAATTCAAAAGATGTTACAGATATGTTCACTCGCGCAGCACACCATAAAAGGTGTTTTATCATCTATATTACACAAAATTTGTTTCCTGATGGAAAAGAAGCTCGTACACGAAACCTGAATACACACTATTATGCTATTTTCAAGAATCCGCGAGATAAAAGTCAATTTGAAATTTTAGCGCGACAAGTTGCACCCAGAGGATCAAAAGCCTTAATTGAAATTTTTCAAGCAGCTACTGAAAAACCATACGGTTACTTATTCATTGACTTTACGCAAGAGTGTCCGGAAGAATTTAGATTTCGAAGTGATATTTTGAAAACTCCCATGATTATCTACAAACTATGAGTTCTTATTCTCGCATGATTGTTATTCCTCAGGATGAATATGTACAATTGACTGCCATGCAGCAAGTAAAGTAACCTCTTGCAAATCAAATGTATAGGAAAGAAATAGATTATCAGCAAAATGTTCACATCAAAGATCCACATCGTGCTGTATTATTACAATCGGAAACTGTTGAGCAATTGAAAAACTTGAAGAATAAGATGCGTGACTCTGTATCGACTGCTACACCTTTAGCATCTCGCGCACATGCCATATCTCTTTTCAACAGTATTGAACCCCATCTCAATGTAAATGATAGAGGAGAAATCATTACAGATGAAAATAAAGTGATTGATGCTTCACGTTATGAAGACTTGATTCAGTATGCGACACGTAGAAAGCGCCGTCAGGGCTATGTTCCACCTGGTTGGTCATACTTTCTTAAACTATTGAAAAAGCATAATGTGCCAAAATTTGCTTTAAATAATGAGACATTGAAAGAACTTGATTCAACAGTGGCTACTGCTCCAATGCTTCAGGCGATGAAAATGCCAACAAATTGGTTTAAGACGTCACCTGCTACATCTCCTCCCACACTCACTAAGCTAACAAGAGGAAGAACTCGACGTAGATCTACATCACCGCTAAAACTAGTAAAAGGAAAACGTAAAACGGCTCCTCCTAGGAAATACATGTTCTCAGACTATTAATATGAAGCAGATGTGTTGCTTGCCATGTAATGAGCCGCCAGAGGTGAATGTCGTTGTCACTTGCACTTGCTGCGCCAGCTCTCATAATGAAACCCCTAAGCAATGTGAACACGATCGCAAAACCGCTAAAGCTAAATGCTGCAGTTGTTGTAAATGTAGAAAGGCAAGAAAACAAAAAGATGAGAAGGAGGAAAAAGAGTCAGTCGTCATCGACTGAACGTTTGAAGTCAATCTATTATGATGTAAAACATCCGGCAGGATTTGCATCTATCAAGAAATTATCAAAAGCGAGTGGTCTTCCACAATCACAAGTGAAACGATGGTTAAAGGGTCAGGCTACCTATACACTCCACAAACAAGCGAAAAAGAAGTACCGCACTCGCCATTATATTGTTCATGACATCGATGAACAGTGGCAAGCAGATTTGTGCGATGTTGCCTCCATTTCAAAACATAACTCGGGTAATAATTTTATTTTAACCGTCATTGATATTTTCTCGCGTTATGCGTGGGCTCAACCTTTAAAAACTAAAGAAGGGAAAGGAGTAGCAAAAGCATTCCAAACAATTTTTCGAGAAGGTCGGATTCCAAAAAGAATTCAGAGTGATCAAGGAAAAGAGTTTGAAAATCAGCATGTGACAAGATTATTTGAGAGGCATGACATTGAGTTGTTTAGTGTAAAGAGTGCTTATAAAGCTGCACTCGTTGAACGTTTTAATCGCACATTAAAAAATCGCTTGTGGCGACATTTTACTGCCAACTTGACACAAAATTGGACAAAGGTTCTACAAGATACACTCCATGCCTACAATCACTCTATCCATCGTTCTATTGGACTCAGACCAGTAGATGTAAATGCTGACAATGTAGATAAAGTGCGCGAATCATTCCAACGTAAACGCACTCATGTGAAAAGTGATGTGAAAATTGGTGATAAAGTTCGTATCTCAAAAGTGAAAAGTGTTTTTGCTGAAGGGTACCTTCCGAATTAGACAGAGGAGGTATTTACAGTATCAAGGATTAATCAAAAAGACTCTCCAACCACCTACAAGTTGAAAGATTACGATAATGAAGAAATTGAGGGTAGCTTTTACCGCGATGAGATTGAGGTAGTCACTGAAAGTGAAACATATTTGGTAGAGAAAATCATTCGATGTAAAAAACGGCAAGGTGAAGAATGGTGTCTTGTTAAATGGACTGGTTATCCTTGAAGTATGAACTCTTGGATGCGTCGTGCCGACATCTTTCATCTAAGTGATCGACAGTGATTCATGCAAAGTTGTAACTAACAATGTTTAGGGTTTGAGCTATGAATCCAACTGCCTCATTTTATTCACGACCCTCCTATGTAAGTGGTGGAGGACAAATTTACATCGGCGCTCGCCGCCAACGTGGAGGTAGCATACTTGGTGCACTGAAATCTGTTGTAGCACCTCTCATATCCAATGTCGGTAGATCTTTAAAACGAAATGTTTTAAGTAATGCCGTTGGCTTTGCTGGTGATGTTGCTAGTGATCTTTCCAGAGGTAGAAGTTTTAAGAGCAGTTTGTTGAATCGTGGGAAGGAACGCGGTTTAAAAACATTGAAGCAGACCTTTGCTGGTGCTACTCAAGGAAAGAAATCACCTAAACGAATGAATAAAGGAAGGAGGAAACATCGCGGAGCTGGTAAGGTGCGATCTTCAGTCAAAAGGCATTCACGCAAACGTCGCAGAGGCTCTAATCATTCATCAGGCGCTAAACGACGACGCTGCTATAACTTCTAATCATGGAGTGTAAAACTTCCGGGTTTTGTTTGTTTGATCAACAAGCCATACAGACAGATATTCTTAGTTCAAGTATTGTAGATTATCATCCTCGAACAGCTGAGAATGCTGGCCCCATTGAATTTGTTATTCCTGGTGGTAGTGATGACTACATAGATTTGAGTTATGCGATGCTTGATTTGAGGTTTAGAATTCAGCAAGTAGAAGGAACTGCTATTGAC
>CAJQUW010007021.1:0-57500 GCA_907163375.1 Prostheceraeus crozeri | reverse complement strand
AGCATTTCGATTGTGTTCTATGATAAGTTAAAAATGACCGAGTCAACTAAGTTGATGGTCATTAATATGCATGTCACCCTGAACAGCTACATTGCCCATTTCGCCCTTGAAAATGCACAAATAAGTCGACTAGTTGAAATTAACATGGTGGATTCAACAGTTGTTGAAAGGTATTGCTAACTCCCGGCACTACACAACAGAAGTCATTTCCTCCTGATCATGAAATATCTCACCCACTTTTCACAGATATCTATATTACAGCAGGTGCCAAAAATAATGACTCAATGGATAATCGGCAGATATTTTGATCATGGAAACAGTAATTGGAACAAATTGACTGCAGCTCATTATTATTAGATGATATTCTTCACTGAGACAATCCTTTCAGCATCATGTTTTGCAAGAAAATAAAGATGTTAATAAGCCAAACTTCTATATTAAGGTTGAAGGGGCTACAGATTTTATACATATATGACGTAAAAATGGATTTTTCATAATTACACACACACCCATCTACATCAAAGTAAAAAATCAATATCTGATAGGTTGTGCACTCATCTTTGTTCATAGAGCTTCATAGATTTTATTAGGGTAGCATTTTTGAAACGTAAGCTAATACTATTGCTGAGACGCTGTAGCTCTGACATTAAAAGGAAACGCTGGGTTGGGGGGGGGGAAGTTTGGTGATCTTTCGTTGTCTCGTTCGGGAGGCTAATTAATCAATTTTTCACAAAGGAAGAAAACAATTATAGGGCTCCCTCACTTCCAAGGCGATCTTCATTTCTGAAATAAAGCTATCCGACGCTCTTCGTCACGGTGGACAGTTTCAAGGGGAACTTCATTTTTTAGAAAATAATAATCGTCTTAAAATTGAGGAAAGACATCTATTTCTCTTGCCTGGTGGAAAATTAATAATAATAATAATAAATAACGTTTATTGAAGTAATACAGTCTCAATACTAAAAATCGTGAGACTTTTTTCACGTGAGAATATAAACACAAATCATATGAACAAAAACAAAGTAATAAGTTACAAAGTGAATCCGCTGTTCGCTAGCTTGCACATACTAAAAATGAAGGACTTCCGTCGCAAGTCAAGTTTGCATTTCGGTAAAATGAATTTGCCCGAGCGAGGGAGACGCTACGGAACAAGATGGTGAATAGGATGAGTCTGGTCATTCACTACACTCGTAAATAGCTTAAATGAAAGCAAATTTCGGCGATACTCAAGAGGCAAGAAGTATCCACATGGACAACTTGATGTGCCACACACAATTCGATGGGCCCGACTTTGCACTGACTCTAAGAGATCGCATTCTTTCTTAAATAGGGACGTAAATAGAGGACAGCCGTATTCCAATATGCTTCCAATTGCACAAATTTATGGTGATGCATGAACATGCTGATGAAATCTGTATTTTTGGCATGTTGCTTAATCGGCGTATGTGAAGAGAACTGACTGTGTACTCCCGATATAGCTGTTTTACTGGTACTGCATGTAATTCTTCACGCAACCATAGCCTTCACATCGATGCGTATGTCTGCGATTACCAAATTATTCGAATGATTTATTAATTGACACATCAACAGTCAAAGATGTCCAATCCCTGTACGTAGACATGCTGAACGCACCATGTTGACACAAAAACTCGATTGCGGCCGAGTCACATACATTGCTTTCAACTTATTTACCTTTCTCATTTTCCCATTTACTCAATGCTTGACAATGTCGACAGTATTTCGGGTTTCTTGTTTTTTGCTAACACATTTCTACGACATGAATTTGTCCATGACATCTTAAGTAAATTTACTTTCATCCTCAAAGATGAATATTTCTTAACATAATTCCTTTACAATGTCACACACGTAAAATAATAGATACTAATGCAGTTCGAAACTTAGATAATTGAAGAATCATCAACTGATGTTCAACTGCATGTACATCTTGATCAAAATGAAAACGCTTACACTGAAAATGTCAATTTAGCCAGATAGTTTGCAGTTAGGTTTCTTGAAGTAAAACAATACACATATGCCTTGCACCTTGCTTGCACCTCATGACTACAATTTCTTATTATCACTTCTGGCGACATTTGTCCTAGAAAATATCCTGCAGAATCATTATATTAAACATTGAAAAGAACATTTCAACACTCATTTACAGAGTACTCCCAGCAGTTCCCTTGTTATTTGGTTCGTATCGGCTGGGCTGTTCCGTTGTCCCCAGCCTTGAGATTTTAAAAACGTGGTTGCTCGAAACAATTATCGCTTTCAAAAGCGCTTTCTATACTACAGTAATGAAGATTCTGTTATACTTACAATATTCCCCGTAAGTCGCCTTAATTTTAATATCCGTTAAATTTCGAAGAATTCCCATCCATTCTTGCAAACTTCTTCGTCTTGGAAACCAATCATACAGCGCATCGTCAGACAGCCTGTATCGGAGAGTTATCAATTTGTTGGCAACAATAACAGGATTCTTTTGGTAAGACAACGGAATGCTGATTTCTTGTTTGCCGCTGAAAAGTCGGAGATCATGATATCCAAATTGGATATCTGCTGAATCGAAAGAGACGTTGAGAGTAATGTTGAGATTGTAACTTAGAATTCGGCCTCCGCGCCAGTATTCATCTGAAGGGAAAATATAACACAATCTTACAAGGTTATCATGAAGGTATTATATTGTTACATGACTTAAAGGAGAATGTAACAGGATTAAACAATGTTGAAAAAAGTAAAACCAAGTTCTGCGGGTAGTTCGTGAGGTCGAGAAAGTTAAAATACTTTGCTCAAATGAAATTGATGAGCAAATTGATCACCATTTATCCGGGATGGCTGCAACTTTGAATAGGGAGTTGTGTCGACGTTGAGAGATGTGAACTGGGCCTGCTGAAGACTCCTATTATTGGATGAAATGGCAGCTATTCAGGTCTGTTCCCC
This sequence comes from Prostheceraeus crozeri, assembly GCA_907163375.1. Taxonomy (NCBI): domain Eukaryota; kingdom Metazoa; phylum Platyhelminthes; order Polycladida; family Euryleptidae; genus Prostheceraeus; species Prostheceraeus crozeri. The sequence continues at coordinate 54,560 of CAJQUW010007021.1, read as the reverse complement.
TTTTCAATTGAGGATGCAACTCTGTTTTTACTTATTCTATTTACACCCTGTGTAGTAGCCTAAACAAAAATACAATTCGTTTTTTATGAGAAAATGCGAAATTCTAAGAGTTTTCGTGAAATTAGCACAGGAGATTTCATTTCTGACATCGGAATTCGTGAATACCAATAAAAATTCGTTAATGAATTGAGCATTTTCATACTCACCATCGCAAAAATTGGACTGAAGCAGCTTCCAGCTCGAGTTATGGATGTCATAAATCCCTGTGCGGAGTTTCTTATTAAAGTTGGGTAAAGTTCCAAAGTGTAAATGCATAAAGCATCAGATAGAGCCAATGTAGAGCATCTGAGAAGCATTCAGGTCTGTTCCCAGTTTTCAACTGAGGATGCAACTCAATATTTAACTAATCTATCTATATCGGCGATTTCCTATGTGCGTGAGGTTTTCATTTGTCCACTTCTACATGTACACTGACGTATATCTACCTTCTTAATATATTTATTATATTACCTTCTTATATATATTTTCCCGGAATTTTAGTGAATTGAACGATTATGTACATATACTAAGTTTGAATAAAAATTCATTGAATATACTGTCACAAGAGTATTTCCGTTTAGCTATGTTTTAATCTGCGAATATGGAAGTCTTGTCCTTCGATGCTGCTAGACAGAATCCACAAGATCGTCACATGAAGAGATGACATGAGATCATCAAGGTAGATGTGCGCAACATAAAATTAGCCCACAAGACGAACAGCTTTGAGAAATCTTGTCAAGATAGAGATGGATCATCGTCTAACCATTGCAATATTGTGAAAGGAGAACGTTTGATGTGGAGTGGATGAGGGAATGACTAATAAATGCCTTGAGGATATCAAAATGCATTTATCAGCTTCTCATTCATTTGACTGCGATACCTTTTACTTCAGGGTTGAGTATTTACCTGGGACACTGTAGTACAAATCAGCCTTTTCACCCCTCTCCTTCCATTGAAGTTTTGGAGACAGGAATGGCGGTAGATTCAGTTCCATTGCCTCATTCGGGTACTGCGCCACAGGGTAGGGCTTGCCTTTACCATCCACAATGTTCCAACCTGCAACAATGAAGTCAACGTGCAAATGTCAATGACGTTTGAGAAGCCGGTCAAGAGAATGAGAGTGAAATGTCACACATAGTCAGACCTACCTGGAGATGACAGCGGCATTGAGATGTTGCTCAAACTCCATCCACTGGCCACGCTACATTCCGATGAATGTCCGAAGCAGAAACACGGACGACAACCAAGTGGATCTTCTGCTGACATGCCGAAGTAGCCAGGGAGACATCTACAGAGGGAGACGAACGGATGATCACCAAAGATCGGCAATGATAAAATGATATCACTTTATTCTGAGGAAAATTGATATAATTCTATTTTTAAAAAATGATGTCATCAAAAAATTTTGTTCCATTATCTATAATTCCCTGATATTTTCTAATCATAGATTCTGCGCATTTTGTATTGAAGCAAATTTAGTCTCCTTAGTAATGTTCTACCCATGTCCTTCCCCACTGGTTGATTCATGTAGCGAAAAGCAACAGGGAATTGTCTGTCACTCTGTCTATCACACAGATTGTCAAGCAATGCTAGTCTAAAAAACACTAGCTTGAATTTGTTTTTTCTGACTTGTATTAGTTTCTATAATACGTAATATTTCTATAATACGAGCTTATGAATAAATTATAAGTGACATGCAAACGAGGCTTTGAAATTTGGAAATACGAGTACGGTCAACGCTCGACATTTCGGACTTGGATAATTAAGATTCTGGTTAATAAAGACCGCCGTTTTCTGAGATTAGCTCTACATGTTAAGTGTATATCTCATATATTCCTGTTTACTTCAGACTTCCAGTAGGCCTATGATTGAACATTGAACTCATTGATAACTGTCTTGATGTTTTTAAAGTCGTGACTGTAATCTAAATATTTTTAGCCATTTTCGTGCTTTAGATACTGTTGGCCTAACCAACTGCATATTGTAGGCATATTTGTAATTCGAGTGTGTAAAGCTTAAATCAAAACTTTTGATGTCTAATGTATAGGCCATAGGCCATACCTAAGTTTTGATTTACAAGAAGTTTGTATGACTAAAATGCTTTCTTCGGCCTTCCATTTTTTGGAATATATCTATGCTGCATACAGTCTAATTTTAACTTCATTACGAAGAGCAGTAAAAGTAGCATGGTAGCAGTGGAAATCGAAAAATTCGTCTGACTAGATCAATTTTCTGTGCAGGCCTACGTATATGTCACTAAAATTGGTATATTTTCATTATAAAAAATGAAATGTTATCATTGCCGATCATAGGTGAGCACACGTTCCAAGCTTGCCATCCCTGTTCTCCTTCGAAGTTTTAGTAAGTTCTACTAATTTAGATACTGCTCTAATCAAGGACATGGATTCAAAACCTAAATCCTGCCGAGTCTGAGTCCGGCAAATACTATTTCAATTCTTTGCCGTTGTTAGTAATGGAGACCTAAATGATCCTGACGGTAGCTGGTCTGATAATCGTCTACCATAGGCTTTGCAAGATATAAGTTCCGTCTGTTGATACATTCGACCATCAGAAGTTGTTTCAAATTATTAGCTGCGCATCGGAGTCGGAGTTTGACTCGGTCACAAAAAGACGAACACGTGCGCAGCCCTGGTTGAATAACATCAGAGAATTTCAAAATGCATTGGATTGTTAGCGAATAATTGATTGCTGTCTTCTAATAGTTGCAATTAATTGATTGATTTGCTTTTCAAAATTTCGCTTTCTTTGTTGTACACATCAGACGTTATTGACAGGCAAGCTGACATTAACTAGAAAATTATTCTTGACCAGTTAAACTGATTACTGAATATGACTAATCATGCAGAGTTGAATGGAATCATAAGCTGACATAACATCGGTGTCTGTTTGAGAAATTAAACAAGAGCAACATAATCCGAAAGTGCGAGTAGTATGGCTCATACGACTAAATTTACAGACATTTTCACAAATTGATCGTCTTCGTGATTCAAAAGCATTGGTATTATTGCATTTCTCACTATCATTATTTTTGAAATTACAAGAAAGTCAATAAGTCATCATTCTCAAGCACTATCTTTACAATAAGAATTAAGTTTACAATAAATAGTTAATGAACATAACAAATTTTCGTCAAAAAGAGAAAAGCATCACGTAAATAAGAAGATAGAAGTATTAGGCATCAAAATACAGTATTTAGGAAATCAGGTGTTGCTGTTCGATTCAATCAAGATGGTCTCGACTGTTCGATCTGTGTTGCGAGAGGTTTCTCAATACCTGAGACTCATGTTATTATGACCAGTGTCTATCGACTTTGCATAGAAAGAATAAGCGTGAAATGGTACACAAACTTGGCGTTTCTTGAAAACGCTGAAATATTTACTCAAACAATGCTCTTTGATTCTGGTGCCTTGTGATTAGCGTTCACCAAACAATCCTTTTCACTTGCTTTAAAACAAATATTTCTTATTTGCCTTGATTTCTGTTATTCTAGCATCTTACATCGTTTTCTCTTTACTGAACAACCTGATAAGTAAATCGGCAACTCAAGGGATGTTTTGATCTGGGAAACAAGACCCCGGTTGTCATATTATGTTGTATTTGCCGGCAGTAGTACAGATTCTTTTGTGTATTCTGAATATTGGTATTCGCCTATCTAGCGAGATAAGGACAGACAGTATAGGATAATTGTCTCACTGGTGGAGCCAATTAACACGTCTATCATGCTTCTCAATCGTAGGGATCTCCATAGGGTCAAAACATCGCATCTTTAAATACATGAAAATAATGCATGCGATGATTGTGTCTTGTGTCGATGTGTATGCCGGTAAGAGTTTGTGGATATAAATGATTGTGTAGGAATAGTGATTAATCTGTCTAAACCAGTAAGATTAGACAATCCCTGGTTTGGAAGCATTTGTCCAGGAGTCCCGAAAATGTCATGTTTCGTTTTTGCAGTATCTCAGTGTTAAAAATCAGCTTCAACACTTTTCAGTTGCATTTAATCAAAAATTAGGCATTATTGCATGTATAGAGATCCTTCCGTGAGGACTATGTTATAGCCTTGGTAGAGGTACATCAGCTCTGACACACTAGAGGAACGCCAACACATAACCAGATTCTCTCAGTAAATCAATATAAAGAATATCAAATAGGAAAATGCACTACAGTTATATAAATAAGAGGAGTCAAATATATAAGATGAATTCAGCAGCATAGAGCAGCATCTAGTAGCTAATAATCACATAGACATTAAAAACTAGTATTTCATAATTACTACAATGCTATAATGGCTTCAAGCTGGTTTTGCGCAACCGTAGCCAAGCACAACAATCCACTGAAAATTCGTTGTTTGTGTCAATAACGATAATCTTTTGTAAGAAGTTGATAATATTTTAAAGGCCCTTTTCCCTACTTTGCATGGTCTCCCCATTATGCCAAAAAAGCGGTCACATGAATCTCAACACGAGCCAAGAACTAGTACCATACATTATTAAATCCTGCATCACATGTGATAACTAGAACATTAAAAAACGAATCAGAGCAAAACAGTTTCTTTGATACTATCAACGATCATCACATACTCTGCGAGTTAAACTATTCAGTAGGTTAGCTGGAAATGGTCACTTTGACAAGAGCAGTGACAGTGAACCGCTAATGTGCACGACTTGTATGACTTTCTCAAATACCCAAACGGTCAGAAATTGAGACATTTTCCTCACTAAGTGGATTTTTGACCTGTCATTAGACTGACCGAACACCTGCTGATATTCCCAAGAAAATTTGACACAACTGTTGGCCAATGTTTTGTGACTCACCTATCACACTTGTCTCCTTCGACATTTGTTTTACATCGACACACTCCCGTCAACTTGTTGCATTCTCGACTGCTGGAATCGGACCCTGGGACAGAACAATTACATGCCCTGAAGAATAAACAAAACAGGAATTAGTACCACAGTTGAAAGTCAACACCAAAAGAGGCAACACTACGGCGTAGGTAGGTCAGTAGTGAATATAACTTACTTGCAACCCTGAGAGCTGAATTGAAAGTGATCTTTCGCACATCTATTGCATTTGATTTCTGCCACACCAGGCTTGCATTGACAAACTCCATGAGCGTTACACGTTTTATCCTTGGAACCTACAAATAGTAACACGTAAGCGCTTGCCTTTTTCTATTCAGTATATTGATGATATTGATACATTGATAACAAAGATCAAGTAATGAAATTACATCACTTAGATGAATAAATGACACACCATTCGCAAGTTTGTACTAGACGATGTGCGAAAAACAATAAAGAAGCATGCATCAATTGTTCTACACTGTACCACCAATACCAGTTGTAGGAACAGCTGCAACGCTTGGTTCTAGCCAATGATCACTTAAGGGATAGAGTGCTACGTGGTGTAGGGTCTCTTTCGCTAAAATGATTCTAGGAGGATGTGCTGGGATATTCAAAATAGAGAGAAACATGCGAAAACAGGATAGGTCTGCAGCATATGAGATACTTGGCTTCGGAAAGTTGATAATGAGCCTGATGGCTCATTTTTCCCAGTCATGCTGATCATAGCGGAGTTGGAATACAGAAGGACAGATCATATGCATGACATCTGCATCATCCAAGCAGAATCATGAGGGCAACCATACCTTATGAAATTGTAGATGATGCAAAATCGACTAGAGGCTCCTCTAATTACATGTACATTCTTTATTTCTGAAAGATACTTTGTAAATAAATAAAATTCTGTCGCCAACTGCAAAGCGTTTTGGAAAGTTTATTTGAATCTTCGTTCAGTGTGGTTCAGTCGAGTTCTTGACTGTAAAGCTACATTGGAAAATACATTTGGACAATGTTTTAATACGCTTCACATGTCCAAAAAGCCGTGTGAAAGTATTGTCCGAATTACCCCTCTGAAGGTCATGCCAAAAACATTTATTCGATAAGAGGACATGTGGCAGTGACACACCGAAGAAGATAGGAATGCGCCGAATGTCTAGTTCTGTGGGGATAACGGGCCGGAAGCACTCTCCGACCTAAGAGCGTTAACTATTGCAAGAAAGTGGCTAATTGCGAGAAAACGGTAAATCCAGAAAATTGGGGATACGAAATACAATGAGGATGGGAATTTTCAGTCTTGTTTTGAGGACTTTGATAGCATTATCCTATGATCCTTGCGATAATGTTCGTGATAGAATTTGTTGCTAGCGATAACAAAGTTTATAGGCACACGTTAGCAATGCGCGCAAGTTGTGGGTAGTATTCAATTGACTGTGATACCTATATGCCAGCAAATAGCCTGAAATAGCTAACAGCAGTATGAAAGCAATGTAACTGTTGAACTAACCACCACAGCTAACCTAGCTAACTGACAGAAAACGCAATAAAGAGAACTTTATTGATGGAAACTAGCATGATTGTTATGACATCATAAAATAGTATGAAATAGTCTTGTAAAAGAATAATAGCTCCTTCTTTCATGTTGCTATCCACAAGTGCAGATAAATGAATTGTAAGCAGTGATTTACTGCTACTGTAAAGGAAAGCTGATTAACAGTGAACTTTTAATCAATTAAGTCAATTGTTTGTTTCTTACAGGAATTGTAAATCAACAAACCAAAATCAATTTTCATCCATATCCAAGGGTCAGTGTATAATTCATCCCATCGAGCAGGACAAAACACATCGCCCGAGGGTTCGAATAAAATTTTGATAATTTGATAAGTAATAATTAGACACCGACATCAAAGATGAATATTTTTGTCATTTTAGGATTTTTAGGTGAATAATTTTACAAATTTAGGTTGTTTATTTAGGTGAACAAAAAATTCATTAAAATATCTACATTCATTGAGAGCAGTGGTGTTTCTTTGTTTATTTCCATGAATTGTGCTTTTTTCGATTACTAATTTTTAAACAAATGCCGCGACAATAATGTGCGTGTAAGTTTTAAAAAAAGAATTAGAGAAAAGAAAATGACAAGTAAGCCCTGGATTGAATCGCGATTTGGATTTATTTCAAGCTGTAACAACTGTAGAAATCAAACATTAACAGCTATAAGTATGCTACAAATTGTGTATTGACAATTCAATTGTACAATAGTGTATGTGTCAAACAGATCAAAGTTACTCGTGTTTCAAATGCAATATAAAATCTGTAAATTAATATAAAAGAATTAGAGACTATGACCAGAAATATGTGGCACTGCCCAGAATCACTCATCAATGTCTTCATTATTCTGATTATAAAAGTAATTCGTTACCACGATTTTCTCAATGCTTTCCAATGTGAGTAGATGAGTTAATCAAATAACAAGTTTTTGTCGTAATGACAATAATTAGGTGATTTAGGTGTTTTTATAAAATATCCGGAATTTAGTCAAAAATTCATTTTAGGTGATTCACCTAAATTGTCGCTGTCTAGTAATAATGATGCCAGCACTCAGTATTTCCTCAAGATGTCGCTCCCGCTTCCAAGACTGCAGAGATGCATGGTTAGCTTCAGAAAAGATCAGATAAAGAAAAAACGAAGAAAAAAAAGAAAAACAAGCATGCTACTTTTTCAACTGTATTCAATTGAAGAGCACTATTAATAAAATGCACGTTTTATCAGATCGTTAAATGTTTTCACATACCACAGCATAATTGCGTTTATCTAAGACAAGCTTGCAATAAGAGGCATTAACTGTAAGCTTATATTCAAACTCTTTGAAAGCATATCTAAGCAGTGTACATTTTCTTCATGCTTTCAGTAATCTAGCTATGTGCTTACTTCAATTTACAACAATTCTCCTGTATTTATTGCTAACTATATCACTACTACAATATGACTTGCTCAATTACTTGTGTATGCATAGCATTAATAAACCAAAAAGCGTTTAGTTTAAAACACGTCTTTCCACAATGCGACTCCATCGGCCAAAGTAGGGTGATGATTTTGTCGTCACATCTTGCCGCATGAAATGAGACATCCCGCCTTTCGGGCCTTCGAGTGCTTTTTTAGGAAACAGACATTCAGTTTTGTCTGATTTATGGGGCGACCATACTTTTGTCTGGTGTACAGTAGCTTCATACACAAGATAATTTTCACTATTTCTTAATGACCAAATAGTGAGCGGTCACGAAATACTGCCCAATTGGCAACTCTGATTCCATGATTAGCTTAGGACAGATAATATTAATAATCGTTTATTTTTGAAAATCAGTAGACTTTTTCATGCTCAAGCAAAATTTCTGCTACAAAACACGCACTAACTGAGAGCAAAAATTCGGTAGTAGTAATACGAATCTGTGTTTCGATAGCACTAAAGTTTTATTGCACAAATTCAAGATTTCTAAAGGGTGCTAACTTAAAATCGATTTCCAGAATGATATTGCAGTTTTTTGCATTTTTATCTGTGCATTTAAAAAATATCATTGCAGTTCCTCGCACTAGTGCAAGAACTCCGTATCATGCAGGAAATATGATAGCGCATAGCTTATCGTGATTCACCTGTAATTGAACTTACTGTTTATGTTACGTAAAGCACTTAAAGCAATCGATGCTTTGCGTCTCGTGTTTCAAATAACATAGACAGTTCGTTCAATGATGGTAGAAGCACTGAAAGTTGTGCGGTAATAAACATTTCTTGACTTGTCATAGAAATTGGGCAATTCATTGTGAAGTTGTCCGGAACGGGAGCATGATTTTAGGATACGTTCCAGCTACAACATATAAAGATACTTGCCTGTCAAATCACACATGCATGGCTGACATGCCTTAGTTCCAGGAATTGGATAATAACCATCTTTGCATCGTTCACAATGGTTTCCTTCTGTATTATTTTTGCAGCTGAGACAGTGACCGCCAGATTTGTTCCCGGAATGAATGTAAAGAGCTTCATCAAAATAACAATTATTGGAGTTGCCACTACAGTTGCAAGCTGAAATGCAATAGAATTTATTAGACGGATGAATATACAAGGAAATAGCAAAAGTTGGAGAATGTAATTGCTTGCAAGGTGAATTTTCAAGTATTTCTGTTAATACTGTTACTTCTTGGTTACAACAATCGCCAAGAATTTCCCAACAAACACTGCAACTAACGTGGACGACGCAAACTGCGAGTTACAAGTTGTAGGTGAAATGGCTAATAAGTGCTTGGTTTAGCAGTCTTTTGATCTAGAAATCGAGCCCGGAAAGTGTCATTGGAAGTCGTAAGGCGGGACATTCGGAGAATCACAACGTGCTATTTGAAGTTCTTAAAGCTTTACGATTCTTCCCAACAGGAAAATGTGTTATTGCGAGTCATTAATTCGTCCGACCATTCTGAAGCAAACAGTTAGTGAAGATATGAGCGTATTTGAATTGGAGCCAAAAGCGTATTGTTATAAACCAAGATTTAGCACGACATACATGGTTCGGCATAAAAAGGAGACTAAATTTTGAAGTAACATAACTTGCTAATTATCCAACAAAAATTAACAAATAAGGCCTTATTTTGAAGCCAATGTGCATCTCTATTACCATAATCAGCATTGCAATGGTTGCATTTGTGGATGAGTATATAACATTCATGCAAAGAAGAAGAACTCGAAAGTCAAGAAACTAGATGAAAAGAACAACAACTGAATGACAGAGCTATCCTACTTCCAATTCTTCACTTAAATGGTATTCATCATCAAAGTCTTTCTCCATTGTTGCAAATGACCAAACAGCCTTCATTTCAATCATGCAATTCTGAATATTTGTAGGTGCAGAAAATGATCAAAATTGAATCAAACATCTTTAGGTAGGATATTTTTCATATAAAAATCAATACCCAGAGCATCATGTGGCTTTCATTAGAAAACAATATAACTTGCATGTTGATGAATTATCTCTAAAAATAGAATTTCAAATTTAGAATGAGAAGGAATTACAGTCGGGCCGATAGCTGGAAATCTTTGATCAATTTTGTCACAACTTAGTATAGAGAAATCAATATCATCACCGAACTATCATAGACATTGAAGTTGTTCATACATGTAGATTTCGAATAAGTAAATTCTTCAATAATTTGTTCTTGGATGCGTTTAATGGTCACTAAAGTCTGGCCATAATTCACGTGTGCTAATAATTCCTATGGTATCAAAATTGACGCCAATGACCATTGTCGGTGTAGTGCTCATGTTTGAGCAGTATTCATATAGAGGGAATCTTGCTATATTGCATATATGGTAATACTCATCGAAATATTAATTGTCATTCATAGTCGAGTCTGTTCAAAATTTTTAAGAAGATAAAAAATTGTGCAAAAGAAAGTTTGGTATCAAAATTGATACCATGACCATTCTAGTGTTAATTAAACGATATGTAAATGCCCTGGATTCCTAATAAAATTGCAGAAGAGATAAAGAGATACCGCGATGAAGAGCTCAATGATCGATCATGACCACATTGAATGCAGCATAATGGTCAAAAGTAAGTGTGATGACATTTTTCTAAATGAAAATGTTTGGGTTTTAACTTGGTACAGACGTGGAGAATATGGAAGAAGTGAAACAGGAAAATACAAAATTTCTGCCGTTCGGTTACAATGCGTTTCTGTTGATGGTTGGTCCAGTCATCACCCATGATGTTGTGTGATCATCTGCAACAGAAAGACGTCGCCATGATAATTATTTTATGTGAAGAATTGGAAGTAGGATAGCTTTCCATTCAGTCGTTGATCTCTTCATTAACTGCTTAAAAGCGCAGTATAAGCAACATGCATGCAAAGAATTTTAAATTGAGTTGTGAAAACCTTAAACGTCCAGTTTCACTTCCATGGCTTTATATGTGCCATCATGCGATCTCGATACCTAAACATTGATCTCAAATCGGACCATCAGCAAGTCAAACATCAGCAATATTGAAGTCAAAACAGTGAAAATCGTTGTAGAGGCCATTGTGACGTGTTAGCGATGCCAATATCAACAGTAACGAGTTCTATGCATGCATTTCATCATCATTCGTAAATTTTTCGAGATGTTGAAACAGCCTGCACGACTACATAAACAATCACCACTTTTACGTAAGTCTGCATCCATAATTCAAATCTATGTACATGCAAATCTGATGTGGAGAATATGTCTTACATAGAACCATGGTCAATACAAATGTCATATGACTACACGGAAATCATACGGCAAACATACGCCATAAATAGATTGCTACCTGGTGCAGTAGTGTAAATTAAAAGACGACTAACTATTCAATAAATATATGATTCAGGTTACTCAGTACACAGGTGAGTTAAAATGCCGGCACATTTTCTGAATTGGTAAAATGTTCCGCTCTGGTGCACAGTCATCAATGAGTTTTAAATCGTAGCCAAAGTATTTCAAGAACAAACTGCCCTTGAAAGAAACCGACTAGACGTGGTACCATTGATGAGGTGATGAATCTTGCAATGATTAATAAAATAATTCAAACTGTAGTAATGATTTTATAATGACTAGCTTGAGTTCTCTTTAATAATTTTACGCCGCTACACTTCTCAAAGGATTTCGACATTGTTTTCAGTGACACTCCACAGTGAGACTTTGCTGTGGTGTTGCGAAGTTCAATCAAAATGCCTTTCTTATCGACTTCAAATGACATACTGCTGGAAACTCGACTGCACCACCATGAGATCGTAAGTCCAAGTCTCTAGCCACAACACCGCAGAGATTATACAGAATTTCACACTTCCCCTATCCATGACAAAAGATAAAATGTTGCTGGAACAACAATCCTACACAAGCAACAATGATGGCCATTGTTCGACTGTCATGAAAATTTTATAAAATGGCTTGTTTAAAAAATAGGATGCACTTTTTGTCGCATAAGTGCATGCACACTTTGGATCATTGAATCGTACGAGAAGATGTAAACCAAATGGCTAGCTGTATAAAGATGTGGAACTGTTGCATTGCCAATTAACATCGCATGCATCATTGACTCACGTTTGCACATGTTCGGCAGAAAAGGATAACCTCGTTTCCACGGAACGTCTTGATATCCTTTCTTACATCGCTGACAGTTCTGACCTTCGGTGTTATGCTGGCATTCACAGAACAGTTTCGTTTCCTCATTTCCTGCACCAGTGCTGGCTCTGCATTGAGCTCCGTGTCCATTGCACATGCATCTGGAGAAGAAATAAAGAAACACTCATGCTTGAGCTTCAATTTCTAATCTAGATTGTTTCATAAAAAATGGATCACCCTTAAACATTGCCTTAACTTCAACTTTGTCTAACTCCGCCAAACTTGAACGAATTTCTCTGAAATTTGGAAGATATGTCAGTTGTGCTTACTAATATCATTGTTGGAAATTTCAAGCATGAATATTGAGTTGTTTTCCTGTTATAGATAAAAAAGTAGTAGATAATTTGATCTTCATTTAGCAATGTTACACATATCATACCTCACTCTTATAAAATTACATTTGTTTCCTTTGTTATGTAATATGTTGTTCTACAAGCCAAAAGCTATCAAGCAAAACAAAAATAAAGAAAATCGGTCAATCAGAGCCAGTATAGCACCATTATTCATCAACAATAATGTAACTGCTACCTGTGATTAACTGGACTTCATGTTCCATAGCTTCCTAACTTTGTTGCGGTGGTGTTGGCAGCACTCCTGATTGCTTTCAGCTAGAAATCTATCTCTTACCGGTTGAAAACAATACAAAACACAAATGAACAATAACGAGATCGCATTCACAAAAGGCAAAGTGTCAGCCTTGCTAGAACTTGGGTTTTCTTTGCGAGCTACAAGCAAGCGACTAAATGTCCCTTACACAAATGTGCATCGATGGCGCAATGATGATTTTCGACTCTGTCGTAAAGAGGGTCCTGGCCGTCCACGCAAAACATCCAAACGTAGAGACCGCCTAATTTTGAGATTTGTTAAAGTTGATCCAAGTCTCTCGTTAACTGAGATGGCTGCACTAGACTCGTCTATTTCTAAGTCCACTATTCGTACAAGACTTATTGAGTCGAATTTCAAGAGCTGTAAGAGGCCCTCTCAGATCGAATTATCAGATCAGCATACAAAAAGACGTCTCAGATGGGCAATGAGTCATTGTCACTGGCGAAATCAATGGGATCGGGTTGTCTGGTCTGATGAGGCATCAGTCCGTCTGAAGGATAGTGATGGTCGATTGAGATTATGGATAAAATCTGATCAGGAAATCCCGAGACATTTACATCGTCCCCGAGTACAAGGTGGTGCGACTCTACTGATTTGGGCTGGCATTTGGACCAATGGCCGCCCTGAACTTCACATACAGCAAGGAACCATGAATTCTGAACGCTATGTGAATGTTTTACGAATGAACATTGGCCAAATGACAGATCAACTTGGTGATCCATCGACTTGGTTATTTATGGATGATAATGCTACGTGTCACAGAAGTAGTAGAGTCAACTTATGCAAGTCTCAATTAGGGCTTAGGACATTATCTTGGCCAGCTCGTTCTCCTGATCTGAATCCCATAGAAAATGTATGGAGTATTCTAAAACGTAACGTTCGTCGTTCACTGCTACCTACAGATGGCGTATCACAACTTACGTCACTGTTAAAAAGAGAGTGGAGAAAGTTAGATCAGTCAAAAATCAACGATATCATCGAATCAATGCCTAGACGAATTGGTAATGTCATTGACAATAAGGGTAGGGCCACAAAATATTAGCCTCTTAAGAACCGTTACTGTATCATAGCTTATCAGATTATCTAAGGACATTTAAATATATTAGGGACATGAAATAACATGAAAAATGCTTTCTGTATCATACTTATGTTTTATTTAGTCAAATTTTAGGATGATCCACTTTTTATGAAACGGACTGTAGTAGATAATGTTATAACGCTACTTCAAATGTCGTTCATACTTCATGCCATGTAAATAGTTTGATTGGAAATATATATTTCTATGATTGCTTTAAGATGCACTAATATTGGAAAGCTTTATTTTTTGAAGGCAATGTTTTCAATTCTTGTCATGGAGTAGACCTACTTACAAAACCTGAAAATGGAGACAATTTAGGTGAAGAAAAAATAAAGGAATAATATACGAAGGGATTTGCTAATGGTTTGTCATTGAAGAAGATTGCAAAGATCACAAATAGCTTAACTTGTGGAACGACCGCACAGAAACAATGGTAGACAGTGAGTGAATCTAACTATCAGAGAATTATTGGCCTAACAGTGTTTCTGTGCGGTCGCCCCTTATTGTTAGCAAAACAACAATTTTCAACTGGATATCGTGACACACAAATCGGGATTTTTTGCTTAAAAGCTTAACTTGTGTAATATGGAAATAAACTGAATGAAATAGTCTACTGCTTAGATTAGCTCTGAATGCAGGTTTTCATTGGCGAAGAGTATAGAATACAAAAGAGGCAATATAAATTCTGAAATCAGACTTCGTGGTGGAACGTTTCCGTTCATTCCATTCATCCAATCACGTTCGAACGTAGCTTCACGTTCAAATAGGACATGTTTCCTTTCTTGCTTGAACGTAGGTTTTCACGCTGCATTCAAAAGCTGCACTTTATCTTAAATCTAGATGCAAGCAAGATTGAAGCCAAATTCAATCCTGATTCAACCTAAATTGATTTTGCACCTATCTTCGAAAGCTACGCTAGAATCGCGATTGAATCTCAGGTATGAATCCACCTTAGTAGATTGAAATGTACAACATAAGCCATATGATATTTGATATTGAAACCCTAACCCATTCCGCTCTTGTTCTTTTTTCAATTTTACCTGGTGATTTGACTTATAAGTAAAAATGTAAGCAGTCATTTACAATTTTAGAAGGCCAAACAGTATTCAACATCAATTGTTGTAATAGATATGTTGACAATTGGATAAATATAGATCTATTCTACTTTACTAAGTTGAGCTAATGAGCTTGCAACAGCCTAAATGTTGTATCGTCAGCATTGTCACATCGATAGGAGCCTAAAATATGTGAAGCTTAACAAAGACACAGTAGTCACTAACGTTAAGATAAAGTACACTGGAAACAGAAAACATGTTCACATGACTGAAACATTCTGTCAAGGTATTGCTGCCCATGATAATCAAGACCTGGAGAATCGTAGCGTTGTATCCGAAGGATGCAAGATGCTATCTTCTGACTGATGCGTCATTTCAAAACAACTTGTATAGACAACCGACAGACCGTATCTCGACATTCACAACAGTTTCACTTTCAGATATTATTTTTTCGTAAGGTTTTGAAATTTTCATTGCATTCATTTCTTTCAAAGTCAAGATATTATGTCTATCTAATCGACTGCTAAAACAGAAAGGTAATCATCTCTAAATGTTGTCCATCACACTCTTCAATAATATTTGGATGGTAAATTTTACACTTTGCCTCTACTTTCTGTCTACATACGTAGACAACTATATTCCTTCACAAATTGCGGTTTCAAATCCGGGCTTCAAAGTGTTTTATTTCAATATAAAGTCGCAATTTGGAAGAGAACTTCTGTTTTCATATTTTTCAACAAAAATTATAACCGCCCGTGTGAGGCATTAAATTATATATTCTTTCAGATTAATCATCTATTTCTTTCGTTTCGGAGGTACACATTATCTATAGATGATGAGTGATTAGTGTGGGAACAATCTCTTGAGATTAAATTGAAAAAAATCGCCATTTCACGGACTGCGGCAATTTTATGTTTTCTAATGCTGAAAACTTGTGCCTTTGTATCACATCGATAAGCTCAATAAAGAGAACACAACGTGCTATATCATCATGTTTTTGCCTATTTTCAGGGTTGCCGTGGGGATTGATATTTGAATCGCCACCCCATACCCACAGAAAAACCTGTGGGCATCCTCACAGAATCCCCACGCCCCCATATGATCCCCACGTCCAATATCTCCATCTCAGTGAAACTTCTGCACATCATTCAACGATCCGAACGCCGTATTTGACTCCAGGGATGTGGAATGGGAGTCCTTGAAGAAAGTCAACGACTGCGTGTTGTAACTTTTATGACTTTTCTTTTCTATCTTCGGTATAGGCCTATTGCTCTTTAAAATTGTAGTAGCCCATTTTCTAACATTATTGAACCTTGATTCTGACTTGCCACCTAGATTATTTTACAGAAGATTTAACTAGATGCTCGTTCAATGCACACGTATTTGACTCACAAATTTACATTTGCTTGAATCATTTGGTTGCATTAGCAGATAAGTGTTCTTTATCTATCTCTACTGATTCGTAAGTTTTTGTCGTCTGCTGCCAGCTTACACGTACAGTTTACATAGGTTCTTCTCATTCCGCTCTTAATTCTTTAATGATTCATGAGACATGAGACCCTTTTTCCATGAAACTACCATAACGTAGTTTACCGCAAACTATCTCAAGATGTTTCTTTTTAATAGCATGACGACATTGTCTTTATTTCTTTGCTTTTATAACAGATCGGATATTGATCAGCTTGTGCTTTTCAAACTTCATCTTTTACTCACTTTGGATTTTTGGTTCACTTAACCTAGTTATTGACCATGTCGATCCTAATTAATTTTGATACAGGATTATTTTAAGGGTACAATTTTTGCATTACTGCTCCCTTAAAGGAGACACATTTGTATAAAAATTCAACAACTATACATGTAGACTAAAGGAAACATGGCCTTATTGAAAAATGTTGGAATGAAATATTAATACGAGTATGTACTTAGTTCTGCACACTACTCGAGTATTGCATAGTACGCTATTTTGAAATTTCGATGTTTCTTATATTCGCCTTTTACCGTTCGCTGTTATAACACTAAGGAACCAGTCTACATCAAGTAAAATCAAACCTAAGCTTACATTAGATCATGTATACATGTTATGCGAAGCATTCTCATGAAATATACACACACTCATTTCAAAAGAACTATGCTTAAATTCCTCGCTGTAGACAATTGTGATTAAGTACAGTATGTTTCACAAAAGCAAGCATGAATATTTATCAATATACGAGTATCTATTGACATTGTAACTGTTAGTTTAAGTCCTGAAGGACCTTAATGTCCCCACAATATTTTTAGTCAGCTGCTTTTCGTGAAGACTCGATTTTTACTGCAATTAATTTTAAGTGCATGTACTTGGCTGTTTTGATAGATTATATACGAGTTTCACATGTTCCATCTGTGAGAATATAATCCTGGGCTGTCCTTAAGTTGGTATTTGGGGTTCCCAATGTGAGTTTTTTATGCGTTTAGTTGCTTATTTTCAAACATCAACTTACAAAGACAGGGTTGAACATAAATTAAAAAAAATATTCATATGTTTCTACACTGCCAGTACTTCAAAATGGTCAATCTATCACAAAAAAGTCACCTGTCAAAAATTCTTATGTAGGCCTTCACTATATGTTTGCGGTCTACCAATGTGTATCATAGCCATCGCTTATTGCTCAGTGGATCATACCATGTTCATATGTGTGAATATTCCCGTTTAATATTTGTTAATTGATATAATTTAGCAATCACTGATAATTTTATCTCCATTAATGCCGATAAAGAAGCAAAATGTCAAGCCTTTATGCATCTCAAGTCTAGAATTGTTTCGCAGTAGAAATCGACTATATAGACCTACACGTAGTGAAGAAAAAAAGCTTTGAATCAATTTGATCTACTATTATAAATATAGACTTCGATGAAAATCATCCTCATATTCTCGACCACTCATGTCATCGAATTATTGCACAAGAATTGGGAGGATGTTGACCCATTTGTGTATGATGATGAAATGCAGCACAATGAACCATTTATTGAGGTACATTTAAGTGTGCAGTTAAGGATGCCTATCAGATGAAAGTGAAAGTTCTGACAAGTCGTGGAGAAGTGGAAATCTGAGCTTTCATTATAAATCTGACTGCAATGCGAGTAGATGGCTTGCAATTGAATGATTTGGTGTGAGAAATCTTTATCAAATCCGACGAAAATCATTCAACATTTTCATGTGCTTGTTTGTGGGTTGGACTCAACATGTCTTCAACATCGTAATTAGTTTAAAATCTAGGTTAATAATGATTAATCGTATTAATCACGCAAGCTTAATTATATCACAAATTATTTTATCAGCTATTTAAACTATCAGAGCAAATATTTTTAAGTCTCCATTCGGCTCTGCAGCAAAGGAGACTTGCAGAATTCTTCCACTTCAGACGTCCTTGACACATCTGGAACTATCATTAAAAGTCATTCAAAATTATTGAAAGTGTATTACTAATGTGAAAATGATCAGCATTGATATTTCATTCATTTTAAGTGGTGAGATGAGTAGGCTGCGTGATACTTTGTAATTCAACATCGAAGTTGATTGTGTGATATGATGTCAGTTCCGATTGTCTCTAGTGAATGTCAAAAATCTTCAGAATCCCCATATAAGCCCTATGGGAGTTGTGGGGATGGCCTCAATCCCCATACCCATGGTGATTCCCACAGAATCCCCATACCCACGGCAACCCTGCCTATTTTTGATGGGCAAATGGACATGACGTAAAGTGATTGCAGAATGATTTTAAAATAATTCTAAGGACTGTATTGCAATTTCTAGTCTACCTCTGTTGTCACTTTTGTTCATAACAATGAAAGTTGGTTAAGGTAGGTATTGAGATATGAAACCACCATGACCTTTACAAGAGGGGGCATGCATTCATGTCTTTCATTAGCAAACGGGCACTGCTCAAAACTTTCATTGGTCAAATTTAGAAACCACAGCAATCATTCAACAACTTGACATCTTCTACAACTATTGAGGATCCTGAGATATTGAAATGCATGAAACATGTGCGTGTACTTACCGTCCGCCAATAGAAATGTCTTTGATTGCATAGTAATACGTTCTCAAAACTCTAGGATCGCTGAAGACTTCGTCCCCAAATGTGTTCAATTTCAGCAATTGGATTCTAATTTGACTAGCGGTCACGAAACGCTGAAATAGGATAAGGATTACATGTTGATGATCACCTCAACAAATATAGTCAAAGAAAAGTATAACATAATGGAATTTATTCTCCAAACAAAGTTTCAATTATGCATTTTATACAAGTGTTGAGACCAATTTCATGGCGTTAAGTACCTACTAATATTGGAGAAAAGGACCAGATGACCAGGTTTTGGGCCTGGATCTATTTCTAACTTTGCGCAGATACATTCACTTATGCTATGTACATATGTGACGGATTACAAATTATGGTGTTCCATACAAGTACCAAATTTACAATTTTTACACAAATACAGATGAAAATATACAATGATACAATGTGTGTTTATAGCTGAGTTCAAATATTACACAAACATATGCATGTACATACTTGACTTTATTCACTTAGTTTCACAATGCACAAAAACGGATATCAACTGAACGAAGTTGAAACTTATTGTTACTATGATGGTCTTACTGCTATCAATTTCTTCTTTTCACTGCCCCATTCGGTGCGTGAGGCCATGTTAGCGAAGTGTGTTAGGGGAAGGACACCTTTCAAATATTATCACCTCTAAACAGGTTGGGATTCGAATAGAAAGATACCCCAGACTTGATCAATGTAAGCACCACATGAGAATTCCCTGGCAGTCGTAGACGTTCCCACAAAAGGACTTATAACACACCTCGGCAGGGCCCGAACTAGCTTGTAACATCCAGAAGGATTGAACAACGGACTGCTGTGCGTTTATCTATCTGGCTTTGACGAGCTTTTATGACTATCAACCGCACGACAAAGTCAGGACAAATAACATCACAGCAGCTTATCGTACAGTCCTTCAGCTTGCTCAGCCATTCTAGATGCTCCAGCCATCCAAGCAAACTCTTCAATCTTTTATGTAGTCTTACGAGTATGAAGCAATCTCGAGTAATTAGAACTTTTCTAATTATCAAGTTGTTGTCTAATTATTAGTGTGGAATCCAGAATGATTTTCTGCAGGGAAAGAGGTCGAAACTGATACTTTCCTAGAATGATGTACACTCTGACTACTGCGAGTCCGCGCGTCTGCCGTGTTCTAGTTAGTTCCCCTTCTTATCAGACAGGATCAAAGGAAAGCAAATGTTAATTCAATGGGACGCAGATTGCAGTTTTTGATAAAGATGGAATTTTCTGTTTTCTCTGATTAAGCGAAAAGTACTAACCTTAGAGCCATTATTTTTGACATGGAATGCCTTCAGGTCATTTCCTATCATGTTCATGCACCCTTGTATATGAAGCTAATACATTCAGATGTAGCAACCCTTCGGCAAACACAAGCATTCTGAGCAATTTACTCCACATTTAACCACATTCTCGCATGCATTGCTGATTAGAAACATGATAATATATCATACACATGAGAGGAAATACCTGAAGACATTCCATGCCAAGAATTATGGCTCTTGACTTAGTATTTTTCAGTTGATGAGAGAACACACAAAATATTTGATTTTTGTCAAAAGCTACAATCTGCGTCCCATGGGATTAACTTGTATTTTTCTTTGATCCTGTCTGACAAGAAGAGGAACTAGCTAGAACTCGGCGGATTCGCAGTAGCCATAGAGGGCCCATCATTCTGTGAGTCTCATTTTCGGCCTCGTTCTCTACAGAAGCTCATCTTGGATGCCGGACTACATCATCAATAAATGCAATGAAAATCTCTTTTGCCGTGCGCCTGATACTGATGCAGAGTTTCGAAGCGTTTCGCACATTGTTTAGCGACATTCTATTTGAAGATCCGGCCTAAACACCAGGGAGCTGCTTTCTTCACAGCATAATTACGATTGTCACACCGCGCCAAGATATCAACTAAGGCTGTTCACAAAGCTGAACCACTGGTGAGTTTCCAGTTAACCTTGAACCTATCGCAATTCAGAGCAGAAGGATGATCCTTTGCCAGCTAAAACATTTCACCTTTATTGAATTGTAGGACATACATATGACGATCAAAGAGTTCTTGCTAGGATAAAATGATGGTTTAATGTCACTTATCCCCACACTTGGGACTTCAGTGGTACTGAAACAATCAGACTTTCATCTGGAGTTCTCTGATCTTTTAATCCGGATGCCCTTCCTGCCGACTTCCAATGACACTTTCGGGGCTCGACCTCTGGAAGGAAAGATCGCTAGGCCAAGCACTTAACCACTGTGTCACGGAGGCCACATGGTCAAAAAAACAAGATGCAGAGAATGTCATCATATCTGCAAATTCTCCTTACCTGAAGTTTTGGCCGTTGAAAGTAATTTCTGGATCCTGGACGACCTTGAAGAAAGCTGAAAAGAACTGTTCCGCCGCTCAAAGGACTTATAGAAGAGTATTTACTGACACAGATGACGGAATCTTCTTTAGGAATCACGTTTCTGATGCGCATCCCGAATGACTTTCTACATGACAAACTGAAGTATTGCAAAGGTTCCCACGGTGACGTGCTGTTGTATTTTTTGTATAAAATCATACTTGCTGGCCTTGCGCTTTGAAACAGTATATTGATGTAGGTCAGCTCGAACTGCGTTCCTGAAAATAAATGCTCGTATTAAAGCATCATCATCGCATTCGCGTAATTTATCAAAATTGAAGAAAAGAATTCACCTCAACTCTCGTGGTGTAGAGGGAGCACTTGTTTAAGTCTCTAACTGACTTTGGTTCAAATCTTGAGCATACGAATTGCGGTCAGGTAGATAAGGCGTGTCATTTGGACTGAATTAATGTCATATATTTGATATATTATGAAAGTAAATTTGGTAAAACAAATCTTAACAAAAAATCACAAAAAGTTACAAAATCTCAAATACCAAAATTGATAGGACACGAGATTCAAAACCAAAGCTTAACGTCTGCGGTCAACTGAAATCTACAATTTCGTTGAATTTCGATGTAACTAAAGATCACACGGACAAGAATAAGGCATCATGAGAGATTGGATTAAATATTAACTGCCGAGCGAGAAGCGTGGGATTTACTGTGCTCTCAGCTCTGCCCAATATTGTACGCCTAATTATTTTGATATCTTTGTGCTAAGAAGCAGAAGAGTCGAAAAAAGTTTCAATATTCTACGAAGTTGATCGATTACAATAGGCATCAAATTAGCTGTTGCAAGTCCAAATGCTCAGCATTCAATGTTCACCAAATCAATTAGTAATTGTTCGGTAGTTTCGGTCGGTGCTCAAAACTTGTAGATATACTATTTGCAAATGTGCGAAATACAATGAAGATATCATTTATTGCAAATAATACTGTATAGATCTAGAACTAACCGGTAATTTGCAACCCCTTTGAACCTTTGGTCATTGTCGAACTTGACTGGCTTCCGACTTCCAGCACCTTCTGTGGTATGTGGACAAGTGACAAACATGTTTTGATCAAAGATAAACAATTAGAATATTAAGTTAATTTATGTGGGTATTCATAAAATATTCCTTTTAACACAATGACAATGCTATGCTTGGCATCTCAAGCGCAGCATTCAGTGAATTTGACTTATTTTCAAATTAAGTTTCACTTTTCGCCGATATTTCACTTGATATGCAGATTGTACATCTAAAACATCCTCTAGCTATGGCTGAAGTTGTGTCGATGTTGAGAGATGTGAACTAGGCTTGCTGATGACTTTGTTGTTGGACAAGATGGAGCTCTTCAGGTCTGTTCCCATTTTTCAACTGAAGATGCAATTCAATATTTGTGCTATATCTTCTATTATCATTTCACTGTCCGGCATCTGGACATATTCGAGCTGTAAATCTACCATTGAACTGACAACTTATGTTTTCAATAGAATGAGAAGCTTACAATTTGATGACAGGGAAATACCTTTTGTATCCAAATCATAACATTCCTAGCTGGCGATTTCAGGGTGTAAGGTCCAATTTCATACAATGAAAGCGGATAGTAATGACGTATGAGCGTCGTTGAGTACTATGCCATACAAGAATCTAGAATTGTGTTACAAAGTTATAAGAAAATTTCTTAGAGCTTGCTGTATGTAAGGTTACTAACGTCATCACATCGTGAGAATCTATAGACTTATTTTTGTATAGGAGTCGACAAAAAATTGTGCTTTGTGCAACTGCACTTTACTCCCTGATGTATATGGTATTACACAATATATGCAGATGTGTGTCTCAATTAATATCCAAATATCCATATTAAAAATGAACATATGTTCCTTGTTTATACTCGGAAGCACATTCGGCGATACGCCGATCTGCTATGTGGCCGAGTTCCATTTATCCCACTCTAATTCTTTCGTGCTGAGTGTTTAGCAAGAATGCAGAGTGCACCTATTTTAAAAGTATTAGGCTTGACCCGACGTAGATTTGAACCCAGGTATTTGGGACGCAGAGCGAACACTCTACCACACGGCCACTGCGCCGGTACGCACATCTCTTTAACGCGCCGGAACCGACAGATAAGATGCGAACCTCCTATATGGCTAATTTCATCCCGATATATACTTATGCCTTTACTTAGCGAGTATTTTTTTTGCAGCTGTATGCGAACATAGACATAGAAATTAATGCTCTTCCTTTATCAATGGTTTCCTTTGGATCAATGGATCATCATCGGAGTTAGTCATATAGTTTCAGTAGTGCGACGTCTATTTTATAAACAGATCACTATCCCAAAATGGCCACTCGCCAACAAATATTCATCAACTTCTCACACCTTTTGAGGTGAAAAAACATTATCAAGGAATTATCAGAGAATATATAGAGGGGCGTGAAAAGAAGACCACAGCCCACTCAAGTTGTTAGGGTCATGAGAACATTCAGGTTGAAATAACTCGATGAAGACGACAACCGCTGATCTGGCGCTGATATCTCGCTATAGACAAGCACATGTAATGAAGAAAGATCAGGCATCAGATCATTGTGATCAGTGGAATAAAAAATCCCCGTGCTGTCCGAGGGATCGCAACAAAGAACAGCGCATACTGGAATTTTGGAAACATTGCGCTGTCAACAAATGAAAAGCAAGCTCCGAAATTTTGAAGTTCACTGTCTACTAACCAACTATGATTCTACTGTTTAAACTGAGGCTTGTGTTGGGAAATTTCTTGTTGTGATGACCGTCAACCAATTTTAGAAGGAATTTGATCAATTCCGATGGTATTTTGAAGATCATTGAAGAAAGTGGTAAGTATCTGTGAACATCATGGGGCAACCATTCATTTTCATATAAGTTGTTGTCACAAGAGATACAACGTTAGAATGCTGTGCGTTTTCATTTCAAATTATCTCACTTATGATTGTTTACAGTCCTTTTTTAAAGATAGCGTTCCACATGAACATAGTGTCAATTTTATATCTATTTCATCTGATGAAAGTCAGGATATAGACAGTGGACTTTATAGATTGATGAAGTCTTTCATGGGCTCATGCAGGCATGATATGGACTGACAGAAAGACACAGACACATTCAAAAATGTTGATTTCGAAAAACTGCAACTTTTTTCCTGACCCCTACACCATGAACAAGCACTACTCCACAGTTAGTGAATGTCAGCTATAAGTGTGAACCTCGGATATTCCCACTTCGAATTATTTATAATAATACGCGAATTTGATTTTCAGGAAATGAATTGTAAGAAATAGCACAATTTCACTTTGTTGTTTAAATCAGTGACAGAGGGCAACTGTCATTTTCTCCTCCATGACCGAGCTAGTGGAGAATAGAAATAACAAAAATCTTTAAGGTACGCCAAGATTCACGGTTGTGAAAAATGGTAATGATACTGTCTTATTACCATGGTAATTACCATTAATTTTGTTATTGATGAAATTTTTGAATTTCTAATTATAACTTACACATTTCTCTGTCAATGTCTTCTAAAACGACGGAAATCTAATTTTTTTAGCTGAATATTCTATTAATCAAAGTTGGCAATATCTTGAATCTGTCATACCTAAGCGTGTAAGCACTCAAAAGATCGTGTCAAAAAGTCGCCACCGTCTAAGGAGGTTCCTAGGCAATCTGTTAGTAATCGGTATATCATTACTTATCACTACTGATTATATGCCTGCACCTACCTCAATATAATTAATGAAAGTCTACCACAGTTTTTTATGATTCCAAAGCACATGAAGAAATTACACCGATCAAAATTTTACTGAATTGAAAGAACAAAATACTTTATGCAAAAGCGTCAAGAATAACTGCAAGGTCTTAATTTGTAGGAGTGATATAACTGTGTACAGCAAAGTATCCATATCGTCTAACTAACGGATTTGGTTGATCGAGAACGCTATCAATTTATGTCCCAAAAAGAAACAAGCTCCTACACTTACTCAAGCCTCACAGCGAACAAGCATTCAAAAATAGGAGGACAAACTTAGTATTGTAAAATGGGCCAAAAAAATGACAATGATACTGTTTTTTCGAATAATTTGCTTGGTTTTCACTATTTTCTTGAAGTTTTTGTGCTTTCTCTTGATGAGTCAAAATAAGAAAATTACTGACATTCGACATTAATTTTTAAAAAAGTGGCATCATCATGAGCTTCTTAAAGATTTCTAGGATTCGATTCTTGGCAATCGAATTTCGAATTCTTCAATCGAAGATTGAAGCAGCACTCAAGATTTATTGCATGGAGAAAACCAGTCTATTTTTGTTCTAACTAAGCATAAACTCCAATTGCTAAATATTGGTCTGCGCCATGAACGTCACTGAAGAAACCTCAAGTCAAGAAAGAAGTTGAAGAAAATTCGAATGTTATTGTTTTATCGACGCTAATTTGATTTCTTAAGGCATGCATGACTATTTACAGTCAGAGAGTGTAAAACATAGTTTCGTAAACAACTTTGAGGAAACCGTATTTCAGATCTGCAGGTAAAGCGTGTAGACAGAGTAGACAGGTGAACCATTCTTGTATTATTATTATTATATGAAATTGACCTATATGTCATTCTATGTCATTCAAGGCTCGAGGTGAAGATGACAGCTACAGAGGTGCAGAATTAGGGAGGCAACTTAGTCCTCCTACGTACGTTTGAACAGATTTGAGAAACTCCCAAAAAATAGGAGCGGAAAACAGAAAACGTGTATCATTTTACTATCGAGACAAGTCTCACACTGCCTAGAATTCAGATGGAATGAAGTGGAGAATTTCCAAAAAATGTGCAGGAAAAAGAAAGGCAACCTTTTTTAGTTTTCTGAGTTCTATCAAACCAAGTCTCTAACACTTCCCAAATGGAGTAAACTGAAGATTCATACTCAAAAAACAGCGGGAAAAAGAAAATGGCAACCACTTTACGATCGATACAAGTCTCTCATACTGCCCAGAAGCCGGATAAAACAAAATTAGGGATACTTTTTACGTGAGCGGAAAAGAAAGCACTGATCCTTGTTATGATCGATCGAAGCAAGTCTTTCATTCTGAATAAGTTCATATCTAAAAAGCAGGAATGGGAAGAGGAAAGCATCGACCATCTAATGATCAATGCAAGTCTCTCCCTCGGCCCAGATAGAATGAATTGGTGAAATCCATTCCGCAAAAAGAACTGGGATTGGGTAAAAGAAAACGCCGTACCATAGCTCGAACATCTATCACTCGACACCAATGAAGTACGGCTAATTCAATAAATTTCGAAAATATAGGAGAATCTGAAAGATAGGGCCGACCATTAGATGACTGAAACGTCTCTCATTGTGCCCAATGAAGTCTCAATCTAGAGACTGTTTGATCAATAATGTCTTGATATTTGTGTACACCAATAAATTCGTCTACTTCATAAGGTCTTCGTCAGTGGTACAGGTATATGTCCCAATACACGCATTTATCACTCAATCGGCACCAATGACGTGATACAAACTTCGAAAAATAGGAGATCCTAACCGAAAAATGTGAGAAATGTCTGAAAAATAGGAATAATAGGAAAAATAGGTCTGTGAGGCCTGTCTACTTGAATAACATCAGTTATACGTCATGATCGAATCATTCACAACATTTTGTGATCATTGCGTTCATGAAAAGGTGACCAGTTGTATGATAAAAACGACATTGAACGATAGAGCACTTGTTTTCCGATTCTGATGTCAAAATGCGGTGAAGGGTTGTATTACCGAGTCAATGAAATAGCATATCTATTGAAAGAAATATAGTGTGAAGTGCACAGACAACAATGTAGTGCTAGCGTGCCAATGTGAGTCCAGCTGGCTAATTTTAAAGTGAATGAATACATCTGTTGAAGATGCTAAGACACCGAGACAAGAAGCTGTCATAAAGCGCATGCATATCATCACATCTTTCGCCTCAACAATCAAACACGAGGTTCAAGTAATGAAACCATCTCTAACAATAAACGTTAGCTGTCAATAAACGACAGATAAATTCATTAAGTATGGAAATAACTTTGATTTGCTAAAAGATTAATGAACCATATGGCTATTTTCATGGAATACTAAGAGATCTGTGAACAATCAAAAGTCTACCTGCAGGTTGGATATTGAAAAGACAATGCACACATTTCATGCTGAATTGAACATGAACGAAGTAGGAAAGGCCATCAAGCACTGTTTTTGAATGTTTGCTTTACAGCTAATCTATGTCGAATTCTGATGAAAATTTGATGCTGATAAGCAATTTAAAAATAATCGTGCAAATGCTTCCGCACTGGAAAAGTGATGAAATGAGAGAAAGTTTGTAAGTGAAATACTGCAATTACGATTCAAAAGTTATTGTATTTCGCTCATATTAGGCAGAACAGTCACAGTGCTTCATGGGTTGATTTATGAGACTGTGTTATCCTCTAATCCAGTGGTGGGCAACGCATGGGCCGGCCGGCCAGGACTTATTGGGTGACACGCCACCGCTTCTCATATCTAAAGAGGCCCGTGGACATTATTTGAATCGATGATGTGAAAATGAATCATTCCGACTTCGACCTTGGGAAGTGCATCTAAGGGTGAGGGATCCTCCTCAGAATTTCTAAAACCATTAGTTACCAACCAACTAAATGAGCACAAAAATAAAAATTCACATTCGAATTATCCAACCATGCTCCTTTTTAATGAATATCTTCTCGTAAAAGCGCAAAATGGTCATCACCTGAGCGAGTTTATGATAAGTCACATAGTACGCTGTATTCGATGCCCTGCTGAGCATGTTTCTCTACGTCATAAACCACGCCTCAATGAACCTAGAAACATGCTATATGAGCTAGACCTTGACTACGGATGGAGACCGACATTTTTTCTAATATTCTTGCTGAATTTCATTTGTATACTACTACACTAATATAATTTTTTTGGGGTGACATGTAGCACGTATGCACATGTAGCATCTTTGTGTAGCATGATCAATAAGTGTAGCAAATTCTACTTTATCTTGTGCGACTTTCAGGCGTATAGTTGCACTGCACTTACGGACCACTGTTTTTCGATAAAATAAAGTAATGTCGGTCAAATCACCAAAGAAGTCAAATTGCCGTTGAACTACACAAAAGAAAAGATTCCATGATTTGTTATAGGTCTGTTCGCTCTTCAATGCTCACATGAATTGCAGAAAGTAAATTATGATTCCTTAATATTAAACAAATTTGTTGCCTACTATGCTGCTGTATACATTTACATGCAAAATTGTAAGTAATACGACCACTACATTTGCACGTACGGCACAGCAGCCCATATGTGCACTTAAATGTATGGAACAAAAGAATACTTAGCTCATTATGCCTTTTAGAATTGGTGTACCGCGAGCCTGTGGAGTGTCCCGCTATCCCAACTTGGTTGCTCCTCACTGAATCATTCCACAGCCACTTGTTTAATGATTGCATAATGTATGCATGACTGATTGATACATGCATGATATTCTTCATGAAATATAAAATAAGGAATTCGCATCAAGAGAGCATATGGCATCAGTCTGCATGAAAATGCAGAGGTTAAGCATTAAAAAATCTACCTAGGGAAAACAAGTTAGAGAACGTTAATGATATTAATTAAATTGAGAAATGGTTGACAAAAGAAAATCCTACCGAAAATATAGAAGTCAAATTCCTTTATAATTCTGCAGCATAAGTACCAATTGGCTCGACTTTCGTAACCAAATAACTCAGAGGAGTTGTTCTCTGTCACTGATATACTTGATGTAGTTGATTCAATTATGCTTATTATGCTTATTATTACGCACCGATAAATTGGCCTGTAATCGGCATCTTCTGACACTAATCGACAATCGGACAGTATATGAAATAAGTGAATATTAATACTGATGTATTAATACTGATGTCTGATTCTTTTATATCCTCCAGTAACAATTTCAGTTGACATTCATTTCATTTAGCTGAATGTCGCCTTTATTTCATGCCACAGACAGTTTAAATTAGTAAAGTTGTTAATGAAAATATTTGGGCTAGGTCTATAATTGACAACAGTTTGGTGGATTATCGGTCTGATGATGCTGTGTTGGGAAGCATTCCTCAAATCTGGAAAATAGTGTTATTACTTTAATTGGTGCAATACCACTTACTTTTTTTATCAGCATTGCGGTCCCAGGTAGAATCAACAGAATGTTGGAAGGACATTCCAACATGCGGTCAATATGAGCATTTGCTTGAATTTCATTGAATATTTAATCAAAATGAATATTATCACATTGATCTATTTAGTCTGAAACTTAATCAAGGAATGTATTGACCTCCGTATCCAAAATACTGTTAATAATGTTAATAATTAAATGATTTGTTTATCTTTCCAAAAATATTCCTAGATTCCCAGTTGGAATTCTTGATTTACAGGCTATAACAGTCACTCCTGTTTCGATAAATTCATCGGGATCAGCAGACGACAACGTTTCTGCACGAGCATATTGGCGATATCCAATCACTTCTGATGATAATTATACCATTTCTATAAATTATTGAAGATAACTAAAAAAAACTTTTTCAAAAACCGTTTAAGCAAGCAAATATTGCCAAACGTTCAGTGATCAGACAGCTTAATTGTTTCTGAGTGCCAAACCCTCAAACGCTTGCTAACACAAACATGTAATAATTTTAGAATATATTTGTCGTCTGTCTTGGTCCATACAAGGTGGTTAGCCCGACTACTAATGGATGGAGCCAACTTCTCTATTTCACACAGAGGTAGTCTTGACAGGCGCCCAGTGTCGCGGGGTAGTCCTCCATCATTTCACTCTCTTCAGGGCTACGATCAAGGATCAGTGGCACAGGATGCATTCCAAGTGCACTTCCTGACCTTGTTTCAATCAGCACAAACAAAAACGCCGAAGAGCACGCACAGCACCCTACTACTGAAAGGGCTTCTTAAGTTCGAGGCTTGAATTAATGTCTTGCAATCTTTCGGCTTTGAAGGCAATGACTATGGGAGCTAGCCAAGCCAGAAAACCTCAAGTCCAGGATAGACTGACGCGGCAAGAGGAGAGATCAGCTACTGTGATAGAAAGTTCATCAACCTAGGTTCAGACTTAAGCGATAATTGTCTTTAACGGTGATGACCATACAAGCAAAACGATCTCTTCCCGTCATCCAGATGAAAAGTATACAAGGAAGAAGATCTCACCGTTCAGGAATAACAAGTAAGTTCCAATCAATACCACTCATCAATCCCAAATTCTAGCTGCTAAGTCAAAGATCCTAAACTAGAATAGACAGACCTATTCTGAACGTTGCTTCCCTGGCAAAACCGTACGCTGTAGAAAGCATGTTTGTCAACCTTATAGGACACAATATAAAAATAGCTTTCATTTGTCAGTAGACCAAGACTGCGTATATTATTCGCTTTTTATAAATCGCAATGCTTTCCAATTTCGTATATGAAGGACAAATGTTTTTTTGCATTTTTATGTCAAATTGTCCATTTCTTATTGAATCGTAGGAAGCCCAAAAACACGATAATTGTAGACGAATAATTCCTTTCAGCTGAGGCCTGTCCACCAACACTGTTGGCCATCATCAGACCAAAGAAATTGTTTGTCTGTACTGGCTGTGTTCTTGTGTTTCCTACGACTCAGTAAAAATGGATTCCAGCCTGATTTTCTATTCATCACATAATCTATGTAACTAAGCACAATGTTTTCTACTTTTCCTTGTTTTTCATTGATTGCACAATATTATTAACACTACTTCATGCGCTTGCACAAAAAGATGAGAGAATTTGAGGCTGCAGTGATTTATAGAAGATGATGATAACTCCTTTAAAGATATTTGATCTAGCAAGTTTGTGAGGAGGTAACCAGAAAAGTAGTCAGCGAATATACCTATTCCACTTATGTGATGAAAATTATTCCGAATCAGTCCGAAAGTTGAAAATCACGCAACTTCTCAATCATTGTGCGGTGTTAGCTGTCAATCGGCAAAAGAATCGACAATGGAAAGCTGTTGCTAGCACTGAAGACTAACATATTGAAATTAGGCTACCGATTATGAAACAATAACGTCATGCCTTACATATGAAGTTGCACTGCTTCTGACGATTGTGACATCTAATGTATCCATTTAACCACTTAAATTGCATCTCATAGAAGATTTTTGTCATTCTTGAGCCCTAAGTCCACATTTCCACATATTTTCTTGTTTTATATCATAGCCTGTTCACAGATTCTAAGGTGATTGCATACATAACCTTATAATACTTAGCCTACTTAATGCGGAATAATATGTGATAAAGTTTGTTAGATGGGCATACATAACAAACTGCTGTTGAGCCGCATGATATCAACGCATTTTCATATGCACACAAATAACTCAAACATGATTTTTAGGCTAGCTAGCTCTCTCACTGCAATTGATGTGAATACAGTCGACTCTCGATATAAGCGATCTGTCGATGTAAGCGACACGGCTGGTTGGTCCCTGCCGAATTGATAGATATGAGGCTAGCTCTCGATATAAGTGATCTCTCAATACAAGCGATGACGAAAGCCATTCCCAAGGTGTTACTTATATCAAGAGTCGACTACTTCCATTGCACCAGATTGCGCGATTCATATAAATTATCAATATGACTATAACTGTAATGATGACACATGTAGTAAACAAATGCACATCACATTCATACATGACACATGGCGTATTTTTGGCACGAAATGTAGCTCATTTCACGAGTCAAGCCCCTCGTATCAAAATACCTTAACATATGAAGTGCTGACTGACCTGATTTTATCACTGCGCGCTACTATAATTGTTGCAATTTTGAACAGCTAATAGCACAGGTGCATCTTTCCCCAAACCGTACACATGAAACACTCTTTTGACAAAGATAATGTCCTACCGTAATTTCCGGCCCAAAAGGCGCATTCGTGCATAAGGCGAACACGCCAAATTTTAGGTAATTGCGTATTTTGACAACAGATGAGGCGCACTTCGCGGATAAGGCGCACATGTACACTTTCAGATATGATCCTATATAGTAGGAAACAATGATTGAAACTATACTCACAGGTAGTAGAAGTAGGCCCTACTACCAGTAGTACAGAAAATCCAAAAACTGCGTTATAGTAGGTGATTTGGTATACGTTATTGGCTATAATATCTAAAAAAACTACAAAAGATTATTATATTATATATATAATATCAGATTATTTCACTGTTCACTTCAATATTCGTTTCGGTAGGGTATCTGAATCAAGGTTCGCTTCGATGTCGGAATCAATGTTCGCTTCAGTGTCGGAATCAATGTTCGCTTCAGTATCAGAGTCAAATGTTGAATCGGTCAAGTCCAATTAAGGTTTAATAAAGAAAATATATCCAATGAAATGAATGCCTATCAATCTCCTATCGAGCGCAAACATAAAATTTGACCATAGATAAGGCGCACTCCGCAAATGAGGAGCATTAGCTGTTTCCGAGTAAAAAATCCGCGCTTTAAAGGCCGGAAATTACGGTTCGTAAAAAAAGAATGAGCTAACAAAAATCATGATTCGCGATTCCTTACCCAGATTGATAGTCAGATTCACTGGAAATTCATTGTAAGCTGTTTTATTGACAACCGTATTTGTGAAGTAATCCTTCAGCGTTTCTGATTGCCACCATGTTTGTTTCCTACCAGCTAAATTATAGTCTGTCATGTAAACCGGAGGGTATCTCTTTGACGACCTTCTGCTATCACAAATATCACAAACACTTTTCATTCTGCTAGCACCACTCTGGGTACAGAATTGTTCTGGTTCTCTTACGCCACAGACACTCGTAGCATTCACTCTTCTTTCATATGCAGCATTGAAGAATGGTGGATGACAATATTTCGGGCGGCCCTCGTCGTAGCAATACAAATATCCATTATCTTCACTCGGCTGGGAAATTGTGACTTGTGGAGAAAATAGCAACACGATTAAGGGTGCAAGGCATAAGTGAGCCGACATATTTTCAGAACTGGAAACGTGGTGTTACATGAAAGCTCTGGCTTCAGCACAAACACGTGGGTTTCGGACTGTAGTGGGGTGAAATATCGAAAATTTAATATAGACATATTCTACATGTCTAGTTAATTTATCTCATTTCAACAAACTTTTCAATTTTCGTCAATATTCGTCAAGTTTATAACGAAATCTCTTCAATTTTGATAAAAACTTCATGCAGTTTCATGTTAGCGTCTGTTCAATGATGGTTTATGAAAAAATCTCAGAAGTATTGACACATTAGCAAGGCATGTATCACTGATGCTGTGAGTCACAGATTTGAATTATCTGTAGATGTTACTCATAGACATCGAACATCAACAACTGGTCTTAATGCTTAACAACCTATGGTGTTACTGTATCTAAATTTCTGAAGCATGGCGACGTGTAGGCGGAAAAAAGAATGGCAGAAGTCAGATGAAAGAATTTGCAAGTAGCAGCATACTTTTCTAGTGTTTTTGCATACCAATATGATTGATAACACCATAGGATAACACGATTATACAAACCATTGAGTGCATACAGTAAGTATAGTGTAGGTAGAGTGTCGACTCAAAGAGGTTCATTTTTTGCGGAGACTACATTCCTGTGGTCCAAAAATTTAATTGAGGTTTTCAAACTATACTGTACAGTAGCTTCTATACTGTACAGTATAGATTTTGCAGATTCATATGCAACTCACATGATGAGCCACTTCACATGAAGAAAGTTGGATATCAAAGGGAATGAATGTTTGCTAACAAGCATCCACTAGTTGGAAATTAAGCTAAAAATGAATCGAATTTTATGAACCACATTTTATTGGAAGTCTTCATCATAGAGTGGGTATCTTAGGTAGAGTGGTAACTCAGCATTTATTAAAATCCCCAATGTGTATATACACGATCGAATTTATTGAATGAACTCGAGGGTGATGTACTTAGCATTGTTTCGAAATGTGAAACATTATTATCCTAGCAGTTTTGAAGAAGTTGCCAAAAACGTACGGAATTGACTGATCATGATTGTAATGCAGAAGGAATGAGTGTATTTTACAGATTCTTAGTGTCATGACAGCCTTGGAGATTTAATGTTTGTTAAATTAGCAATTCGATGGGTTCCTATTGCTTTCATGGCATATAGAGTAGGGATATAGGTAGAGTGTCGACACAAAAAAGAGTATCTGTATACAGTGAAAATTTTCATATCAAAATATTCAGTTTTTTACGAAGATTACGTTCCCGTGGTCCAAAAAATTATTTGAGAACTTTTGAAAAAAGTCAAAATTTGCAAAAATTATATAGGCTACTATCGAGGCGAGATGATTCTCCTATATAAGATACTGCGAAACAAGTTGGATATCAAAAGGAATGAATATTTGCTGAAAAGTATCTTAACTAAGCGGAAATCAAGCTGATTTATATCAAGGGAATTTCATGAGCCGCATTATAATGAATGTCTTCATGAAAAAGTCGCGATATTATTCGTGCTTTCTTGGCTGAAATTTTACGTTTTTAATTCAATTTTCACCGGCATGATTTTGTGATTCACTAAATTCATGTTTCATTTCCAGAATCTGAATACACTACCCTATGGGAAAAAAGCAAGAGATTCGCCAACTAAATTTAGTGGGCGTTTCGCATGCGAAATTTCAGTAATAATCGTCAACTAATTACCAGATAACATTCGCTAGTTCTGAAACGAATTTTCCCCTATTTAAAGCTTACTATTCGTAAGCTAAATCTCGTTTACATTCGCCCAGTATTCGCTCGATTTCTATACTGAACATGCTTAAATTAATGTCTATGAATTGTAGCTAACATATTAAAATTATATTATCGCTCAAATTACAAAACTCAGTTATACATTACACAAATTATCCAAAGAAAACGATCTGAAAACAATGATAACAGGGAATATAACAAAATTGTATTTAACAATATTTCATAACTGATCTTGGGATTGAGCGTTAGGAGGGATCACAGTTCAATCACTTAATTGTCTCCGGATTCATGCACGCGTTTTCTACCCTATCAACAAAAAGACGACTTATCAGGACTAAAGACGTCTCAAACAGCACGTTTCAACTCGTGTAAAAATGTCCGTTAGTGAGTCGTCTCAAGACGTGACTTTTGAGACAAGTTGGGACGAGTTTATGCGACCAGTTAGGACGAGTGAAGACTAGATTAATAAGGCTATTATGCATCCGAGTAGCATTCTTATCAAGTTCTCTGAAATCGCAGCTCTAGAGGCCGAGAGAATGAAGGAATCGAACCATCAAATGCACACTCAGACGCAATCGCCACCTGTATACATGAATACTACAATATTCAGGATATTATAGTAAATTATAATAAAGCTCATATCAAAATTTATAAAAAAATAAATTTCATAGAAATTTTCAAATATAGTAGTGTTCGGATTTAGTAACAATTCGGATTTACTAACATACTTTCGTAGCACGGCGAAGTTTACTATGTATAGGCCTATTATACAGAAATGTTAATTTCACAGTTGAATCGTTGAATGTACAAATGATACAGTCCTAACAAGTTTTACGGAAAATAGTTGCTTTAAGTTATGACTATTTTACCGTCGACAAGGACGGTCAAGTTCAATAAAATCAATATCACCAAGATCGTCAAAATTAAAAAGGGATGATACATGAATGAAATTAAAAGGACGAAATTGTCGATTTACGTATATTTTAAAAGCAGTAGAAGCCGATATCAATCACTATCACTTTCTGCACTTTCTACTACTTCTTTGTTGGCCTCAGCCCGACTGGCTACCGACATCCGTCTTCCTGCCCGCTCCTTAATGCGCTTCGTGTACTGAGCATTCTTTTCAAGACCTCGGATAGGTCCGCCAATATCCTCTTCTCCTTTATTTTTTGTCACTTTCATTTGAGGCATTCCTCTGAATTGCGCCTGAAAAAGAAATATGCAAAGCATATTCGGAAACTACCGACTATTTCTTCCTAAATTGATTTCCATTTGATTTTTAAAAATGTAATCAGGCCCTTTCTATTATTTTGGTAGCATACATCACATTCACCACTTTTCTATTGATTGCATTGACACTAAGATTGACATTCTAACATTTTCTTTTGAGCTTCATATAGTAAATACATGCAGGTAATTCAGCTCCTTAGGATGATGGGGGAGTCTACTCACTTGAATCCTCAGCGTACGGGACGCACAGAAATGGAACTGCTCTTTATGTGAAATTGATTTCAACCAGATGGAGGGATGGTCGAAAAACTACATCTAGTTGAACAAGTTTTCCAAGTTAATTCAGCACCTTTTCAATTAATCTGTTTCTATTTGAAAATATTCATAATTGGGGCAAATAAGTTTTCCAAGTTAATTCAACACTTTTTCAATTAGACTGTTTGTATCAGAAAATATTCATAATTCGGGCAAATAAAGCATATTCGTTCCAGTAAATATGGGTTAATTTATGAAATTATATTCAACACAACGTAAACAACAGTCTAATCAACAAAATGGACAATCATATAACTTACTTATTAACAAAGCAACCAGTCCGGTATCGTTGATCCCGATTTTCTCTCGTTGGCCATCCTTATTGAAATTGCTCCATACCTCGGGTCCCGCAAGAAGCATCAACATATTTTTTAGTCCGCTTTTAATACTTATATTACATATTTGTAATGAGAGCAGCGTCAACTGAAAAGTTCAAAAAAGTACTTGAAAATAGTGTGTGAATCAACATGCCATAATCAAATCACTATGCATAGCTATTTAAGCTGCAGTACTGCATCGTGTGAAAACAGGATTGACACGATTCAAATCGTTTGAAAAGCCTAGGTATTGTATTTTTTTTGCAGCATACCCCAGTATGACAGAAAACGGAAAAAATTTCTTCGACTGAGATATCTATTAAAACAATAAAGAATAAAGATGAACAATAAAGGATCACTTTATTGTTTTAATGGATATCTTGGTCGAAGAAATTTTTTCTGTCATTATGAATGTCCGACCTATTCACGTTGAATCTTACATACCCCAGTATGATGGTGATATGCAGTATATTAAGCATGTGGCAGAGTCAGTAAAAAAAGTCAGGAATTTAAATGCAATGCACTTACTAATGGCATTTCATTTTTATTCAGCTAAGCGAAACAGTAACATAAATCAGTGAATTACATAGATAGGAACAGCGTATGGAAATCCTATTTGAAAAAGAAGAATCCGGTCATTTTGATTTTTCAGACAATTGTAATATAGGTGAACATGTATTTACCACATTTTCTCTCTCATTCATGTCTGTATTTAAACGCAACAGATAAGCTAGGAGCTCGTCAGGGGTTTTTTTCCTACTGAAAGGTACTGTTGATGTCTCCTCTCTGATCCCTCCTCTCTCTCCTCGGCTTGAAACAACCAAAGTCGTCAAATGGTCGAGTTTCGCATTCATCCGACCCATCTCGATGAACATTTCTTTGAACCATACTACAATAAAAAGGAATCGTAAGTATGTAAGCTACTTAATTGAATCAGTTATAATGTTCATTCTTCCTTTCACCTATTCAAAACTGAACTGTACAAAAACACACTATCATAAAAGAGGATCGAAAACATAACCGACAGGCCACCTGAAATGCTAAGCAACTATGGCATGAAAAACACAACTCTTTGAATATTTTACCTTTTAGTTTATGACAGACACACTTCTCATGACTGCTTAAATTTGACATCTGAAGAAAAAATGGAATTGACATAAAATTATTAGGCTACACAGATATAAAATGAATACGTATATACTTAGATATAATAAAACATGTAGCTTGCGAAAATAGAGTAGGCCCTACATGATAGGAAGCGCCAAGGTTGTGATATTTAAATTTTCTCTTTCATTTTAACATTTTTTAAAAATGCATTTTTTCTATAAGTCGATATACAATTCAACAATTCTTAAGACAGTAGCCCCTTCCATGTATGTGTTATTGCGCATTTAACATCAATAAAATCAGACATCTTTGACAACGTACTTTCTTTTGTATAGTAATAATAGAGCCATTAGGATTATCTCTCACTACCATAGGTTACGATGATCTGATCTAACAAGCTACAATTTACATGAAATTTCGGCCTACCACTTGAACGTAAATGACATGCTAAAAATTCAAGTTGTTGCACCTACCTCTGTGCTATGACCCAATGGCAATTCGTGGAAGGAAGCATTTGTTATATTCATACTTGTGTCTCCCAGATTGCATGTCTGTAATAGCAATAATACCAGGGTTACACATACGAGTATATAAGTTTCCTATTTACACATACATGTATCTTCGTTGTCTGACTTTCCATTTCCACATCTTCTAAAGTAGGTGGCGGCTATAAGAAAAAAAGAAAGGTTCAATGAAGACTTACATGTTGACTCTCACATTGATATTTGATGTTTAAACTATTTACCTAAAATCATATTACTCAATTTTGGAGTATGATTTCTGTTAACATAATATTAATTTAAATAACTTGTCTTTCTGAGTTACGATTTTCTTCAATTCTCAACTCACCACTGTTCCGAAAGAGTCCGAAGAGGCTGTCCACAGACGTTTCAATTTTGAGGGGATATCAGCTCCTGATTCCGCTTTACTACTTCCGGTAAAAAAGTTCTGAAATGATATAGTGAAACAGTTATGAATGTTTAAATGTATATCATGCAATTTCTCCAATACATAAAGTCACTAAATGCACGATAAATCTGCATTTGATTTTCCACACTAATACATGCCTATATGTTTTCCATACTATGTTTCAGTGGATGATTATAATATCTCTCAACACGCTCTCTCAAAACGAGGCTGTACAGGCATTCAAGATACACAAATCGAGCATGGACCTAATACGTGGCTCTAGCATGGGTTGGGCTCTACTGAGTGTCAGATAATATGATAGGTTGGCTCAGATTGTATAATAGGATAAAGCGTTATCGCCGGTTTAGCAACAGGACGCCAATAATTAAGATACATGTACTAGTAGTGCTTTTTTAAAACTTTTTTTACCGGTATGTAAGGTAAACCTCATTTCCACTTCTGGTAAAAAAACGAAGTGCACTATAAACTTATGTCATACATGCCGAATGTGTGTCATAATAGCCTAATGCTTCAATCTGTATATTTCGGATTTTCAATACAAAGCAAAAATTCGGCTAGAGGGTGGGTGCCATACCCATCACCCCATGTGCCAAATCACCCCATTCTCCCCTATTACATATAACGTGCTTAGAAAACCTTTACATGCTAATTGAAGAAAAAAAATCTGGTGATTATACATAAGGTCTTTATTAACTACGCATCTGCATACGTGTGCAAAATCGGAATGAATGTGTCTCTCACTTTAAATAACTTGCATTTGACATCATGAAAAATTAAGGATGACACATTTCTGCTAAATTTACTACCACAGAATATGTCCAGTTTGTTTGAAGGCAAGGGATAGAAGAATGCATTCGACATGGCGCTGAGACATTGGCCATTTAAGGTAACCCGACCTTCCTCGAAATTAATATCAATTATTTTGAATACATCGTTTTGGTGCGTCAATACATATCGATTTGTTCCTCTGGATTTCAAAAGACTATTGCGAAAATGGCACTGTTTGGAAAAACGGTATGGTGTGTTTTCCTTAGCCACATCAAAAACCGGAGCGAACTGACCCAAGTCTTGGCCACTTTCTCGTATGCGATTGCAAGCCTGCTGAAGTGGAAGGTTGAAGGAACGAATAATTCGCTTCAAAAACCGCATAAAGTTTTCAAAAGGAAAACAACTGAATTTGTCTGCTTGGCCCAAGCGCCTACAGTCCTCAGCTAGATGGATCAGATAGTGCGTATTCAATGTAATAAATGTTTTACCAAAAATGATCGCTGAGTTCGCAATTATCATCTTGGCCAGCTCATGAACATAACTCGCCCGTGTTTCGCACCATAAGGGATGACAAATTATGCGACCATAAACAAAGATTGACATGAGCAATTCATGGAAGTCTTTGTTCACATAGCGTTTGAGGATAATCGGGCCTATATACAATCCAAAGAGACGCAATTCAGTAGCTTTCCAGAGGCCTAAATGTTGCAGGCTTCTGGGTTTTCGACAGAAATCTGACGGAATATCCAGACGAATCTGTGATATCAAATCATTCATTTCCAACATATTCTGCAGACTTAATTTGTGAGGTCTGTTTCCGTGTTTCAATTGTTCAAGGACTTATCAAACCGTGACACAAACAGTGCATATAATCAATCGGAAAAAATTGTATCATATCGATTGAGCTAACCAGCTCGAATGGACTATCTCCTGTATGATGCTCTACATGCTCCCGAGATCTAAACGTGTGATTGGTCCTTAATTCAGCATCAACTTCTAAAAAACATCGTCTATTTTGCAAGTCCACTCCCTTCTAAATACATCTCTCGCAGCTGAAATATCCAGAATGGCCTTTAATCCCTTTTATGAAAGATTTAGCCGGAATGTCACAGCAGCACATCGATAACTTGAAATTGTACAGCAAATTCTCATTCGGTTCGTTGAGCTCCAACATCAAGTCTTCCAGGAATACAGTGGCTGATTCTGGTTTCTGTAGTCCATAGTAAAGGCCAACAATAAATACGGATTTAGGTAGTTCCTGTATATCAGCAAGAACCGGCCAAAAACCTGATACAGAGCTTTTGAAAAGCGGTACACCATCTATATTCAGCCGAACGTTGATTTCGGGTACCGTAATATGGTTAGAAAACAACTTCAGTCCGTTTCTTAAGCCGAAATGTACGTAACGACCTGGAGCAACATGACGGTACACAATATCCTCTTTATTTTTCATAAGTGTCCTTGCGTCCTTAGGTAATATGCTGTGATAGTTTCCTAATATTCCTAGTAACATATTCGCATCAGATAATGACTGGTTAGAGGAGATAATAAAGTCTCTGATGTCTTTCACAATATCGTTCGATTCTGTGCTTGAGTCACTACAATCATCAGAGGAATAGCTGGATATTTCATCCGAGCAAGAAACTAGATCTTTATTTTTGTCTTCTGTTTCTTCAGAAGAAAGCAAGTTTACATTATTAACACGCGAAACCCTATAGACCGGGAGCTGAGGGGGTTTGGGTGCAACGAAAAGGCGCCCAAGGTTTGACAACATTTATTGATAGGTGATAGTCACCTAGTACAGCAACCGATCGTCTGCCGGGGCGCAACGATTGCGTTCTCCCCCATATTAACAATATAAGCCCCCCAAAATTTTGTACTAGATGCAACATTCTGGCGCCCGCGAAATTCAAATTGGATCTTGTTCCCTGGTATCCAAGGGGTAGGGAAACCGCAATGACAGACGATTTATCGATTGCGTTCCCCCCGGCAGACGCCATTATAGCCCCCGTCCCCCAAATTTTGTACTAGATGCAACATTCATGCGCCCGCGAAATTCAAATTGGATCTTGTTCCCTGATATCCAGGGAGTAAGAAAACATCACTGACAGACATTTTATCGATTGCGTTGCCCCCGGCAGATGCCATTATAGTACCCCAATGGCCCCCAAAATTTGTACTAGATGCAACATTCATGCGCCCGCGAAATTCAAATTGGATCTTGTTCCCTGGTATCCAAGGGGTAGGGAAACCGCAATGACAGACGTTTTATCGATTGCATTGCCCCCGGCAGACGCCAAGAAAACAAATATTTTGTTTTGATGACCGCGTCGCTATTCGAGCGGCACCAAGTATGCTATTATGATCTGTGTATTTGAATAACACATTATTCTAATTTTCATCGTTATTTACAATGGACCTATGATTTTATTTTCAGGATTCGGGATTCCTTTTTCTGCCGCATCATCCATACTTTTGAATTGAGAGAAAAGACTGAACCGCCAATAAAGTGATACAATCGACATTGAATCCTGCCTCGATCCTTGAACTTTTGACTTTAATGACTTCTTGTAAGTGGGTTCGACCACACGACTTGTGTATAAGAAGTATCGAAGCTTTCAGCCGCAAGACAGTTACGGAATTTTAACAGTTTTACGTGTATATTTATTACTTCTCGACGTTTTGTGTTGAATAAATGAAATAAAATTATGAGAAGCGCCACTATGATCTTCTATATTTTGTTCATGTACTTACCAGTATTATACAATTTGCTTGTCTTATTCAGTACAAGCAATATATACGCTATGGTATTGGACAACCCTTACTGTAAATCACAGTAAATTTGCAGGTTTCAGTTTGACGAAGTTTCAATCGGAATTTCATGAGCCGAAAATTACGACAGTACATGTAGGTTTGATTTAAGACATGGATTCTATACCGGTTGGATAATGACATATCACTACACTGTAAATCGCTCAATACGAATCACATACGAAGGATGCATACCAAGATATTTTTTTGGTATATTTCTGTATGATCTTGGTATATATTTGTATGCTTTTCGCATGTTATTTCAAGTGTGGTATGCTTTACATACTAAAGCCATACCAGCACAATGTTAAAAGAAAGCATCAATCATGTCCAAAGTATGTTGATTTAAGGACTTTTGTCAATAAAGATCACATTAATGTTACTACTGTTCTGTAAGTAGTTAGATAATGACATTCAAGAGTGATACCTTAAATGCTGAATTCGATTTTAATACATGTAAGTCCGAGGCATTTCATAAATAATCAATAAGTATTTGACCATCAACAATTATGTATCATGTAATTTTGAAATAAGGCATATTATCAATCCGAAGTAAAAACACATTATAATTCATTAAATGCAAAAATAGTTATGTTTGAGATATATAAGTCAACATGGTTGCTGAAAAGTTATCGTCATATTGAAATGAAGTTTATCAATTTAGTTCAAGGAAATGAGCTAATTATGAGTCTTGTGAATGCTATAAGACAAGTTGCGAAGATGACATGCGGCTTTAATTCCACAACTAGTTAATTACCACACTTTCACAAAGAAATATTCACGGCTGGTATTACTGGAAAAAAGTTATTTGTAAGTAGTATGTAGTATAACATATTTTTTGCCATATGACATAAAGCTATTCATACGAAAGACATACGAAACACATACCAATTTGCATCGGGTCTCGTATATAAAACATACCAAGAATTCGTATTTCAACGTAAAACAGCCAATCACAGTTAGCATAGTTCGTATCGTTTACATACCAATCACATACGAAAGTAAATGGCCATTCGTATGAAAAACATACCAGATATCTTTATATATACAAGAATCTCGTATCAAATGTTGGTTTCAAATTGTATGTAAACTTGGTATGTGTTTGTATGTAATTTTCGTATCCAGCGATTTACAGTGTAGTATGATGTCAGATCATTTTGTTGTAAATGTATGTTACGGTTACGGATCGCTTTTCAACCCCTCCCCCAAGAAAGGTTTAAATGTGTGTAATCGCCTTTTTAACATAGTCATCCCCGCGCCCTATAGGCGAAAGGTATTGTATCTAGTATACATATTGTATCGTAGATTACGTATTAAACGGCTACGAACTGATTATGATTGTACGTCAGCATAGTTTAATCATGAACACTAATTCTTGATTCAAAGAATTTTATTATAGTGACATTATGACAAAATTCCTTCAAGGCCACTGTACATGATAGCGGGTCAGTTGACATAGAAACAGGAAGATGAAGTGGATAGATACAAGGATAAGTGGAAGATGAAAGCGTAAGGGATTAAATGCGGTACAAGAGGAAAGTTTTCAGTTGCTTTTTGAAAGTAGCTCGGTCTTCAATAGATCGCAGGGATGGGGGCAGGGAGTTCCAGACATCTCCGGCAGTGGAGGGAAAGGATCGACCTCCCAGTGTTGGGTGGCGGGTGAATTCTAATGTATTTTGACGAGTAACATTTGATTTTTTATGATTTTAAACATTAAGTACTGAAACTGAAATGAATGAGATTGCTAAATGAAACAAAATGTATTAAAAAATTTAGCTGTGGGATATGATTAATATCCGTTAGCATATCCCTGTGAATTTTAAGTTTTGCTTTCATCATATTATGCAAATGATATTTATCATATCCGTGTACATAGTGTACAATCATACAGTCCTAATCATGTGTGATTATGTTCTCTTTCATTTTTGCAACTTATGCGTGTATTCTAGATAGTAGATAATAATCTATTATTATTGAGAGGAAATCTACTTAGATAGAAACGTCCATGCATCATGTGATGATATAGATGTATTTCCAATAAAGAAATTTCGCTTTTCATAAATATACATAATCTTTTTTAGAATGGTGATATGGAAGAGCTCAGAGAGAATAAAGGTGGAGGAAGTGAACAGTCCTGTGCATTGCCGCACATTACAAGCAGCAGCATGCCGATAATCCCTGAGAATGAGAATGACACAGAATCCGAGTCGTTGCCTTCTGTTGTAGAATGTATCATCTGCAAATAATCGAGC
Source organism: Prostheceraeus crozeri (assembly GCA_907163375.1). Classification (NCBI taxonomy): domain Eukaryota; kingdom Metazoa; phylum Platyhelminthes; order Polycladida; family Euryleptidae; genus Prostheceraeus; species Prostheceraeus crozeri. Next base: position 9,745 of record CAJQUW010007021.1, on the reverse strand, counting down.
AAAGACAAAGTAAGACTGTTCTCAGAAAGTATGTGGAACACCATTTTTCAGGAGCTAGATTGAGAAGTCTATTGAAAAGTGATATCATGAACGCTGTAATTGAGACTCTTTGTACTTATGATACTCATTCAAATGCTGCTTCAAATTATCATTTCGGTTACCACACGAAATGCTATAGAAGATATACTGCCGTTAAAAGAAAACCAGAAGAACAGGAAGAAAATGAAAAGCAACCGAGTGTACGAGTAACAACAAGAAGCAATGATTCCGAAGCATATCCAAAAACTGATTCAAAAGGGCTCTTGGTATCTCATGAATGCATCTTCTGTGGGAAATCGCGCAAGGTCAGAAACAGAGTTCAAGAAAAACTGAGCATGATATTGACTAAAGAAGCTGTAGAATCTACACGACAAGCCATACTACAAAAGCAAGATACTCGACTTATGCCATTGATAGAATGTGGCGGAGATTTAATTGCGAAAGAGGCGAGGTATCACAAAACGTGCAAAAAGGAGTACCTCAAGGATTGTAGACCGATTGATAATGTTGTGTCAGCTGAGACATCTCGATTCATTCATGCCAAGACTTTTGATTCTTTGAAGTCATACATACAAGCAGAAGTAATCGACAAAGCTCGAAGTGTATTGTTGACAACTCTCATGACTCTTTACCGAAATGAATACGTTTGTTCAGGAGGCTCTTTGACGGATCTTGAGAATTACAGAACATATTCATTATCAAGCAAGATCAAATCAGAGTTCGGTGATCAAATAGAGATTCAGCTACTGAATCAACGTCAAGGAAATGTTGTATACAGCTCAACAATTCCTCTAAATGTTGCCAAAGCGATATTACAAGAAAATCTGGAGTCAGATGAGGCTGCGGAACAGATTCAATCAGCTGCTCTTCTACTGCGATCTGCGATTCTGAATATGCCGAAGACATCATCACCAATGAATACCTCTACCCACTCATTGAAAAGCGTTTCTCCAGAAATACCGAATCAAGTTGATATATTTTTCAGAACTTTGTTTCAAGGCCTGAAGCCTTCCAATCAGACAGAGAATATGGAAAGAAGAATAACTGCTTCTGCATCTGATGCCATTTTCAATACTTCTCGAGGTTCGGTAGTGCCATGGAAACAAACAAGTTTGGGTTTGACATTGAGTACATTGTCCGGCTCGAAAGTCATCCTGCAAATATTGAACCGACTCGGCCATTCAATAAATTATAGCCAAGTAAAAGAGATTGAAACGGAGTTCGCGTACACATGTGCGAATACAAATCGTCAAACACCTCAAGAACTTCATTTGGAAAGAGGTCTCGCTACAGGAGTGGCGTGGGATAACTTCGATGCAAACATCGAAACCGTCGATGGCAAAGGTACCTTCCATTGTACTGTGGGGATTTGTTATCAAAATAAAACCTCCGAATCCCAGGCTCAGACAAATCCAGTCGAAGGTCAAGAAAAAAGACGAAAAGTTTTCAAGCAACAGAAAAGGAGATTCCACCGTACAGGAGATCAATCAAAACTGCAAAATTCGATCTATCCACCCTTGAACCTGACAGCATTGTTGAGAGGATTCCCCCAACAATTGACTTCTGGTGGCTCATTCTATCTCAGCTGAAATGTATTCCTCTTTTCAACGGCTTCTATGCAGATTTCGTACACGACGATTTACCGCAGCAGGTAATCTCCTATATGGAGCCAATGATTGCGTCGCCCACCCAAAGCAGTGTTGTCAGAGAAACAATGATCCGAACGTTGAACATCACTGACGAACTGAAAGAAGATTTTGCAATTGTAACATATGATCTTGCAGTGGCGTCAAAGGCTTACTGCATACAACACCTGGAAGCCCCGAAGTTTGACAGAATACTCATTCTACTTGGCAACTTCCATATTGAATTGGCCTTCTTCGGCGCCATTGGAACATTCGTACAGGAATCTGGAATTGAGTTCATTTTGTCAGACGCAGGTGTTCTTGCCGACGGATCTCTCAACGGATTCATCAAAGGACGATTCTATAATCGTTGTACGCGTATTCACCAGATATTGGCATCCGTTTTGGAAAGGCTCTTATATCAACGATTCGTCAGTGCGTTGAAAGAGGATTCTCAAGAAATGATATCATCCATTTTGACCGATGCCCCCTCTGATCCAGCTCAATTGGAAGATTACCTTGATCAGCATGACAATTTCATGCAGCACTTGTCCAGTTATGAACTTTTTTTTGCTTGTGCTCTGAGTGGAGAATATGGATCGACTGCATATTACTGGACCATTTACATATATTTGATCAATCGAGTCTTGAGGGACCTTCAGCGAGCAGTCAGAACGAACGATTTGGACTTGTATATCGCCATTTTGCCGAAGGTAGTCGATGTATTCTTCGCACTCAATCGACCGAATTATGCGAGATGGGGGACATTATTCCTAGAGAAATTGAAACGTATGCCGGAAGGTTGTCGAATAATGATGAATTCTGGTGCTTTCTCCATTCGACGTTCAACGAAGCAATATGCCAGATCTCCGATCGATCTTACATTAGAACAAACGATAAACCGAGACGCATCATCTGGTTTACGTGGTATTGTTGCGTTTCGCAACAATAACAATGCTGTGAAGAGATGGGCAATCACAACTGCACAGAGGGGCCTGATGGTTTCAGATATGAAAGAATTTGTCGGATCGGAGTCGGGAGAGCAGCCAATTGCGCAAGCGAGGCCTTGGCGTATAAAGAAAGACAACAACGATGTATCAATCTTGACAGAATCAATGCAAAGGCATTGCAACCCTTTTGAAAACACATGTGAATCTCATCATTTGATCAATTTAGCCACAGGCAAGTTGCTTCACAAGACACAAGAGAATATCTTCTTGAAACCTTGGAGCGTGGCAGTACACAGCGATCAGCCTTCCAGAATGAGTGCTCCCTAGATTCAAATCGATTTTTGCAACCCGTCAAAAGAATACGAGTAAACAATTTTTTGCATTAGAAAATAAGAAAAAGCAGCATGTCCCCCAATCCAGAAGAATAGCTGCCGAAAGCGTCCGGGATATTTTTGGAAGAATTCTGTCTATGCCACCAGAAAAACTGGCAGGATTTTCGTTACAGAATCTATTGTCGTATCCAATTACGGATGTACCGCTGTCCTTGGCGCACACCGACGGATCACTATTGAAAACACAGAAATCTGTTCTTTTGAGATCTCTTGAAGATAAACAGACAGATAGAATAACAGCGGAGACTTTGCCCCCAACTCGTTGCCTCATGTACGATGGAGGTATGTTGATGCATTCACAGTTGCCACAAACCAATGGATCGTATGGGACAAAAGCGCGACAAATATTGTCTCACGTTTGTTCTTCTCCTGAAGAAGAAATTCATGTCTTGTTTGACGAATATAAAGAAATGTCATTGAAGGAAAATGAACGGAAATTGAGAAACGCCACTTATAACACAGATTTTGAAATTGCTGGACCGGACCAAAAACCACGTCAGTCGACTTCAATCTTGCTAAGAAATGGAAAATTCAAGAACGAATTTGCGAAATTCATCCAAAAAGAATGGCAGGAAAGATTATAATGCTCATATCATCGGTTCTAAGACTGTATTTGTCTCCCATGGTGGTTCATGTGTAGAAATAACATCAGTTGCATCCCAGGTGAGATCATGTCAACCCCTCGAACTTCAAGTCCAACACGAGGAAGCGGATACCTTAATCGGATTCCATGTCGCCCGAAGATTGCCTGACGATGGAGTTATGGTGCGGGCATCGGACACGGACGTTCTTATCATACTACTCGGTTTGATTGGACAATCAAAAAGATTATGAACATCGTATTGAATGGCAAACTCATCATGGATTGCGGTTCCGGAAACAACCGACGATTCATCAATGTGAGCAATATTGCAGAAATCTTGGACAACATTGGACACAACCTCTGTATCTCTCTGTTGGGTTTCCACGCATTCACTGGATGCGATTTCACGTCATCATTCTTTCGAAAAGGGAAAAATCAAACAATTAGAAATGCTGTGCAAGTCAACCGAATACGCCAACATGTTTGCCGGTTTGACGGATGAAAACATCGAACCTGATATGGAAACAATTGAACAATTCGTCTGTGAAATGTATCGACAACAGCACACAAAAGATGTAAATCAAGCTCGATACGATATATTCAAACGCATGAGTGGCAGAAGCTCTGATTCGAAGCCATTAGTGAACATCAAAAAGATCGATTGTGCCCTCCTGCCTCCATGCCGTAATGCACTGACCATGCATGTGAAGCGAACCAAATATATAACCTCATTGTGGGCACGGGCGAATACAGCTAATCCAACGATGGATCTTGATCCGTTGACGAGCGGTTGGAAGAAGGTTGGTGATAAGTTAGTCATCGATTGGTTTAGAGGCGATTCCTTGCCTTCACAACTGACTGAAAATGGCGACAATGACAACAATGACAATGATTCTGACCAAGAAGACGAAAGATGGAGTGATGAAAGCACAGATGATGAACTGGAATGATAATTTGAAGTAGCATTTGTTTGATATCGGAAGCATTTACAAACTACCTTACGTTCCTGTAAACCAAAGACGTTCTTTGTTGAGACTCTTCTTTATAAAACTAAAAGCATCTGTATCCACAATTAGCCTATTGTATGTAATATGACGTAATTATTTTCATTATGTTAATCAGGTATAGAATTGTTTGATTCTTTTTTAATACATGTACATTGCACACATGTAAATTTCCACTTTTTACATAATGTTATAGCCAGATTCTTTTACTCTGACCATTTACAGATTGTTAGACCATTTACAGACCTATTTGGATTGTTATTTCAGTAATCATTGCGCCCAACTCGTTTCTCTTCTTACAGATTTTGTTATAGGCCTACTTGAATATGTGTACATGATTTTGAACATTTTGTTGGCCACAAGTTTTCGTGATAAAGAACTTGTTATACTACATGCAGTGACGATTTTATAGCAAACGACAACCGTGATTTTGAACATTTTTTTGACCACAAGTTTTCGTGATAAAGAACTTGTTATACTACATGAAGTGACGTTTTTATAGCAAAAGACAACCGTAAACATAATGAGAAACAATTCAAAGATATTTTGTTATTCAGTTTTACCACGGAACTCTTCAAGTCCTAGTTTTTGAGATGAAATAAAGGATGTTTTTAATCTGTTGTTTTCCTTTTTTCAATGTACGTATAAAACAGCAGTATCGTCTTATTTGATCATAAGAATTACTTACTTTGTACAAGGAAATGTACATTAAACATTAGACGAAATCTAAGGACATAACGAATTTTTCACCCTGAATTTGCGAGCGCAGAAATGTTATACATGTATCCATATACGTGTATGTATCAGGTCTAAAATATTTTGGGGCATTAAATCGCGTATGCCGGGGGCAACGCAATCGATAAAATGTCTGTCAATGATGTTTTCTTACTCCCTGGATATCAGGGAACAAGATCCAATTTGAATTTCGCGGGCGCAAGAATGTTGCATCTAGTACAAAATTTGGGGGACGGGGGCTATAATGGCGTCTGCCGGGGGGAACGCAATCGATAAATCGTCTGTCATTGCGGTTTCCCTACCCCTTGGATACCAGGGAACAAGATCCAATTTGAATTTCGCGGGCGCCAGAATGTTGCATCTAGTACAAAATTTGGGGGACGGGGGCTATAATGGCGTCTGCCGGGGGGAACGCAATCGATAAATCGTCTGTCATTGCGGTTTCCGTACCCCTTGGATACCAGGGAACAAGATCCAATTTGAATTTCGCGGGCGCATGAATGTTGCATCTAGTACAAAATTTTGGGGGACGGGGGCTATAATGGCGTCTGCCGGGGGGAACGCAATCGATAAATCGTCTGTCATTGCGGTTTCCCTACCCCTTGGATATCAGGGAACAAGATCCAATTTGAATTTCGCGGGCGCCAGAATGTTGCATCTAGTACAAAATTTGGGGGCCCTTGGGGGGCGTCTGCCGGGGGGCAACGCAATCGATAAATCGTCTGTCATTGCGGTTTCCCTACCCCTTGGATACCAGGGAACAAGATCCAATTTGAATTTCGCGGGCGCCAGAATGTTGCATCTAGTACAAAATTTTGGGGGGCTTATATTGTTAATATGGGGGAGAACGCAATCGTTGCTCAGACGATCGGCAGACGATCGGTTGCTGTACTAGGTGACTATCACCTATCAATAAATGTTGTCAAACCTTGGGTGCCTTTTCGTTGCACCCAAACCCCCTCAGCTCCCGCTCTACTAGGAATATCATCAAAACATTCCGCCACTGACTCTACACTTTGAAATATAGCGTGTGGTTCTTCAGTAGCTCTTTCTAAATTTATATGACTTTCACACTGCCTCAATATACGGCGCCTTTTTCTTCTAGCTTCTGACATAATTAAGTCACAATAAAACAATAATCAGGCAACGATGATGAGCAATGCAATCAAATACTATAATGTCTACAACGCGTCGCCATTCCAACAGTTTGCGATTTGTCAAAACAAAATTCTAAATATTAGGTTCAACTGGAAATTTTAAGAGATTTAGCCGACTTAGGTAAATATTTCGGTCAACATTTGTTCAATTTCTTTATCCCGCCATGGAACCTAAGGATTCCTTAGCAGATTGAAGTGAAATTATGATAAAAATAACGTCATTCATAAATACAATCTTCTGATAGTCAGTAAATTCATTCAATCATTTACAAGAAGAGTGAATACATATGTAAACGCATTAGAATTTTGCAATGCACCGTCAACTTGTAATGTTAAGGAGAAGATGTGGCCCCTTTAAATAATGTTCAAAGAAAAACAACGTTTATCTAACTAGACGGTTAGAGATCGTGGATAATGTCATAGAATACTATGTCATAGATATATGAGAGCGTGAGTTGTTCGAAGAGGAGAAATATTTAGCACAGATGTTGATTATCTGCTATTCTGACAAGCAAAGCCATCTTTTTTCTCTTTAGGCAACAATTTCAGGTATATTTGAAAAAGTAGGTGCTACATAAAATCGGAGAAAGTTTTCGGTCATGCGTGTGATCATCATGCATGAGCTTTATTAGATGCCATTCACAATTTTATTTTAGACCAGTCTGGACGAGTAGAGTCGTCTCAACTGGTCTCAATTTTGCAACTGTTTTGAAGACGAGTTACGACAACATGAGACCAGTTACGACGAGTAAAAAAATAGTGTAGATCAAAAAAAAAAAAATTACGTTGTGGCTAAATATCACTTTTTGTGCCTATTCGATTAAATATTTTTCTAAAGAGACCCATTCTGTGAAATGCGACGAGTGAGACCAGTTGAGACCAGCTGAGACGTCTCAGAGACGTGTTTTTGCTGCTGGGGCTAAGTATCCTGTAAGAGTCCTTACAAGATTTGCAGCAACTTTTGATTCCGGAGAGAATCTTTTCTTCTGTCGAAGAAGGAGCCCCACGAAGGATAGCTTCTAAAATAAAATGCGAAAATTTAGTTTTCCACATCAATCAAATATATCAATGAGTAACAGTAGCAACAAGACAGTAGCAACAAGACGTCTCAACCCGTCTCAGCTCGTCTCAACTCGTCTCACTCGTTACAATTCTTTCAAATGCAGTCAGTAGATACAGAATGACTATTATGTTGAGGGAAATGTTGATATATTTCAATTTTGTCGAAATTATGCAAATTAAACTCGTCTCAACTCGTCGTAACTTGCCCTACCTCGTCTACTATTTTTAAGACCAGTTGAGACGAGTTGAGACGTCTCAGAAACCTATTAACTCGTCTCAAGTTTGAAACAATTGTTATGTGACCATGAACGACATGCAGTTTGACTCATGTCAGTAAACGAAACGTTTTTCGCTTAATAAAAAATGCAAATTTACAGTCGTAACTCGTAAATGGTCAAATAGGGTGTAATAATCGAATCTTTGTAAGTTTATTATAGTGAAAATTATACAGACAAATATAAAGAGCTGCATTCTATATATTTGTCAATCTATTCATTATAGGCCTAACATGTTCTTCAGGCCTACACGGAGCGATCTACTCCACTATACCTGAACTGTTCAAATCTATTGGAAATTGAAGAAATCGCTTTTTGTCATCACTGTAAAGTCCCTATCACCCAACCCACCGAGCAAAATTCTCCGAACGTGAGCTATATTTTTGCGGATAGTGATTGTATATCATTAATTAATAAGCTTATGAAGTGGATGTCCGCGGCTGTAAAAGTGTGAAAATATGGTAACCAAGGAAAATTGGAAAAAGTAGTGGATATTCGAGGATGTCCAAATCGTCTATATGCTTCAGAAAGTCATCCGATATCATCAGGAAAGGATATCCGAAGAATAATGAAATCTGAAATTATATGAATATGCACTAAACGAAAATGGCCACATATAACGACTAGAGGGCAGCTAACGAAAAATTGTCACCAGATATGTGAGGAGACCTTCATTTTTACGTATATGTGTATGTTCAAGGGCACAAAACTAGATTTTTTCACGATTAATTTGATGACGATATTCGAAACATTTTTATATGAATCAATAGGAAGTAATTATCAATTCATTCGTGGAATTGATTACTCGTTTGTAGTCTGATTTTTACTCGAATGGAATTATTCTAAGTAATGTAAAAATCCCTCACGGCTCACGCACACACTTATCACACTCCGTCTGAGTAATACTACGGTCCGAGTTCAAGTTTTCTATTTTGACATTTCCCCGCCATGTAGGATGTGTAGGTTTTTACTTCACGTGTAGTAATGAAGTGCATAATATGCTTACTCAGAGAACAACTAAGTATTTATGTTTGAAGTTATTTCAGTAAAGTAAGGCAGCAACGATCGTAGCAATATTTTGAAGTAAATGACTCACAATCACGACAGAAGTGTCACATAATTTGTGTGAACTGTGTGTAGTTGGGCAGGCTGACTGTGACTTCAACGTGCGTCGTGCGTGTAATGACGCTCAGATAATTTCAAATTTTTGCTGCGCAGGCTGTTAATCAATTCATTAGTCGAGATACACATTCTATTCTCGTCATTCACGGGATGTACAGCACAATCCGTAGTAGCTCCTTGGAGGTCATATCAGCCTGAGACAAGTGTTGGCGATATCGATGACTTAAATTTAAAAACATCGATGTTCGCAATTTATTTTTCTATTATTACATGAGGAAAGAGTAGGTCATCGAGACGTTGCAGTAAAATAAAGCACATCCAATTGGGAGTTTTAGATTTTAGATTCCTAGTAGTAACCCCATCCCAGACGCAAGTGCAGTGCGGTGCAGTGATGAGTCATCGATGAGTCATCATGCTGACTCAGCCCCCACCCCCACCCTACCCTCTGGCAGGCAGTGTGAGGGACATGGCCAAGGATGTGCTGGGAGGAATGGGTCCGTGAGGAGGAAACGGGTCCCCCACCCCCACCCCCTCAAGTCACACTTCCACCTTTGGTTGTAGCTCTGGCAGGCAGTGTGAGGGACATGGCCAAGGATGTGCCTGGGAGGAATGGGTCCGTGAGGCAGGAAACGGGTTTCCCCCCCAACCCACCCCATACCCCCCAGTCCCCCAACAACTTCCCAACCCTCCTCGGTCCCTGTAGAGAATGGTAAAAAAAAAGGTCGTGTTGCCAGAGCATCAATTTTGAAGAAGCTTGAGAAAATGAGAAAAAAAGGCCCAGTGGGAAAAAAGCTCAGTTTG